>BSBK01007944.1:0-195000 GCA_027943335.1 Chamaecyparis obtusa
TATTACATCATTTCTATAATTTGGCCCAATTCATGTGATCATATCTTGTATGACTTGATTTCATCTAATGAATAAATTTAATAGGAGAATTGACTAGAACATTATTTATACCTACATCTAGGAAAAGTGTCATACTAAGAACACAAACATGTACACACAAATATCTATCCTAATTTTTTCAATTGATCCTAACATGATCCTAACTGATATAATTTTATACATGTACACACAAACAACCATCATAAATAATTTAACTAAAATTGAATGTAGGTACACATGTATCACATTAAGTTAGATAATTGAAAACATGTACACAAAAACATGAACCCTAACTTTTTCAATTGATCCTAACATGATCCTAACTCATATAATTTCAGACATGTACAAAAAAAAAATCATAAATAATCTAATTGAAATCTAACACATGAATTAAAGATTGTAACACATGAAATAAACATTGTAACACATGAAACATCTGAAATAAATATGTAACACATGAAATGTCTGAAAATAAACATGTAACACATGAAATATATATAATGTATAAAATAAGTCTACAAATGTCTAAAAATGTGTGAAATGTCCATAATTTGTATAGAAATATCCAAAATGTATAGAAATGTATAAAATGTCTAGAGATGTCTACAAATGTATAAAATATCAAGAAAGAATCTACCAATATCTCTAGCTCAAGACCTGACCTAATCCCTTATCGAATTCACCATTTGCTCGAGGGTCCTACATTGTACACAAATTCCATGTTAAAAACTTACAGTATACACATGTACATGTACAATTGTAATTTACATAATGAAAAGAAAATAAAATAAAAACACATGTGAATTATATATAAATTTATTTGTGTATCCTAATGAATAGGAACACTAGGTGCCTGCAAATATCCATAGGTCGCGACCATCATAATACCTTGTAATATATATAAAATTAAAAAAAATGCACATAATCAAAATTAAAAAATTATAGCAAACTATCTATAAAATTAAATCAAAATCAAATTTTGGTTTCTTACCTTTTTTTCTGCCTCGAATGCATGCTCGATCTTGGATATATCATAAGATTGTAATGAAGGTGCTACACCTGGAACAACACCCTCATCCATAAGTAGAGATGAAAAATATTCCTGCCAAACTCTTGTTGTCTAAGTTGTAGGATTGAATGATGACTATTGTGGAAGAGGTGTAGGATCAACTGGTGTTTGTTGCGGAGGAGCTATAGGACATATCAACATATTTTCTTGTCTCAATGTACTATGATCAACATCTCCAACTCCATGGTTGTTCCTAGTGGAGGGTCTCCAAATTACTCATCTAATGAAGTCTAGAATCTACTATGCAATGATCCCATGTAATGTTGATATAGACTGATAAACATCAAAAAGACCACTCACTAAATATGTTTTCATGTTGTGCAAACAATCCTTAGGTAATAGTGCAAGTTCAATAGGCTATGATAGATCATAACATATATATGGATCAAAAAATAGATCTAAAGGATTAACCATAGGACTATTACAAGAATTCAACATATATCTTCCCTTGTGATCAAATGGCATCTCATCAACATAAGTTGCAATGGTGGCAATGCTAGAATACATGTCAATCCACGTGTCCTTAGCTGCAAAATCTCTTGCACTAGTGATGGTTTCCAAACCTTTTGGAAGAACCAAAAGGTTTGGACCCACTAATGCCCTCTTACTAGGGGGTTGTGGTACATAATCATCTAGATGTCTAAATTTATCTTCAAACTTCCCCCTACCCTTCCCAATATGTGACAAAAAATCTTTGTAATCAACATCATAACCTAAATAAAATTCTACAAATAATTATTTTTAGAAATATTATGGTATCTCATTCTTTTGCAGCCACATATGACACGTTTTCACCCATATAGTGTACATAAATGGTGTGACAAATACATCCTCACACCCAATGACCTGATATCCTCTAACATTTTCCTTGCCCATGTAGAAGGGGAACATGGATTTCACATTAGCAGTAGACACATCCATATCAATCTATCTCCATCTCATGGTGCCAGTGACACTACGAGATAAAGAGCCATAGGATATGCATCAATTTTTAGGTTATTATATGGATTTTAATCTTGATCTACTTGAATCGTATGCATGATCTCATCTCTAATGGTATACAAACTTTCCCTATTATGAAGGATGACAATATTTTTCAAAGTATGCTCTAGCTATGTTAGAGCGGCATACAATATCTATATAATCTCATGATGGGTCCTCTCCATTTCCTAGGGAGTATTACAAGAAGACTCTTGAGATGCACACTCTAATCTGATGAATGATTCCCTGAACCACTAGATACCATGATGAAATATATATATATATATATATATATATATATATATATATATATATATATATATATATATATATATATATATATATATATATATATATATATATATATATATATATGTATCTACATGTGTGCAACATAATTATAAAACAAGTTCATACATGTAAGCATTATAAACAAGATAAATTCTATAAGCATTATTTACAAGATGAATTTTCTAGATAAACATTAAAAACATTACATAAGAATTCTATACAAGATAAATTTTCTATATAAACATTCTATACAAGATGAATTTTCTAAATAAATATTTAAAACACTACATAAACATTGTAAACAAAATGAGTTTTATAGATAAACATTAAAAACATTCTAAACAAGATGAACAAATGGTACAAGAAATAAAGTTTTATCCATGTAATATGCCCCTACAATTGGTCATATCTATAGTAGACAATAAATTCTATGAGAAATGAAAATAGTATGTGAAAAGAAAACACAAGTTAAGCATGCAAATGTATAATCATGAGAAACAATAATTATAATGAATACATAATGCATGAAGGAATATAAATGTTACTCATACTATGGGAAAAATGGTGATGCAACCCTTGGTAGATAGGAACACCAATATAAATTTATAAGACACCAGAGAAATATATACCCCTATTGTGGCATCTAAGAGGATCAACAAACTTTGGTGCCAATAAGATAACAAGTTCCTAACAAAGATGAAAAAGGTTAGAGCATGTTATATAACTAATAATATGGAAAAGGTTCCATTATAACCCTTGGAACATAATTGAGATGTGAAGGTTCACAATGTGATTAGGGAAGCACAACTCTTTATGTCCTACAATGTGGAAAGATGGCTACTTAGCATATGATCCAATCATGTGAGGGAAAAATGTAAGATCTAATCATGGAATCTTGTATTAATGTCATATTTACCATATGGATAAGATAATAAGATAAATCATAAATATTTATAAAGGGAGAAGTTACGATGCCCCTAATTAATAATATGATAATTAATGCATGTAACATATGGAATAAGTGATAAGGTCAATGAAAATCAACACGTGTTCCCAAAAATGTGACAATGTATATATAGATAGCCATTGTAACTAAATGAACTCATTGACATGTCATTGGTATGTCTTAAGGGGATCTTGAAGGGATCTTAGTGTTGGAAACTACAATTGAAACAATTGTTGTATTGTCATCGATGTCAAACCTTAGTTGGTAAGACTATTGCTACTTAGGAAAGTACTATATCTATTGTATTGTTGTGAAGGATTGGGGCAAGGTTGGTAATAATAGCACCTAGGGAAAGGTTGAGTTATCTTGATACTACAAAGTGTACTTGACTATGTTGTACGATGATGAGACAATGTATTGTTTATACTAGTAATACTGAAGACTAAACTGGTAGGCTTGACCGAGCAAAAAATGGAGAAATCATTTTTAAGCCGAGTAATGTTAGTGTCGACCGAGTCAATGTATGCCAAGCAAAATTCTAGTGTTGACCGAACAACAGTTAATTGTCGAGGAAGACAGTCTAAGCTGAGGAAACATTTTTTAGTAATGATTGAGTTTTCTACATGAAGATCGAGTAGTTGATCACAGTATTGACCGAGCATCAACATTTTCATATTTGAAGAGAATTTAGTTTTGGAGCCAACATTGTTGAATTCTTGGATTATGTAAAATGTATTGACTTTATTTATTGATTGTTTGAAAGCATTAAATGCATTGAAAAATGTTTTATTGTAAATCTTTAAGAGATTTGAGATGATTCTAGAAAAGGAGCCGAAGAACATGAAGCGGGTAGATTCAATGAATCTGCCCTAACCCTAAGATCTACGAATGAGATTGAGTAGCATAAGATGAGTTAACCTAATTGAGGAAAGTATAAAGGGAACCTAAGCATTGGATATGCATGTGCATGGGTGAAAAAGAGAATGCTGGAAGATAGGTAAAGTTTTACTGATTGTTTAAGAAGGAAAGGATGAAGGAGAATTGTGGTGGTTGTTTGAAGAAAAGTTTCAAGCAGATTAGAGATGGAGATGGAAAAGTTTCAAAGTCAGTAAACTAGCATAAATGTACGAAATCGGATCTAATATTTGCAAAGTGAGTTGTATATTTTTTAGATAAATATTGTTGCTACTTTCTAACCATTGTAACAGTCAAAATCCTTTTAACAGAGGTTGACCTAACAGTCATATGTTAAATCCTTTGAACAAGGTTGCATTCTAATGGAGTGTATGTAAGTCCTATATAACAAGGCTCACTTTTAATAGGGTGATTGAAATCCTTTAACTAGGTCACACCTAACAGTGTGTATTGTAACCTTTGACAGGGTTGGCTTTTAACCGAGCTCACTTCAAAAGAGTGAAAATAATAGTAGCATGTTACAAAGTGGTTTTTCCCACATTGGGTTTCCACTATAAATCCTGGTGTTAATACTTGTGTGAATGTTTTGGTTTGAACATTTCTGTGTTTTACAAGTTAAGTTACAGTTGGGTAGTGGACTACATTGTTATATGTTTCTATTATTGAATCAGTGATGATCGAGTTTGTTTTGGTTATTGGATCTGATTTAAGGAAAATTTTGTAAGTTTGTTTTATACATCAGGACTTGAGAACAACTGATTCACCCGCCTTCTCTGTTGTTCTAAATCATATTAACACTTAGGGGATGTCTTAGGGGGATCTAAGGGGATGTATTCAGGGGATCTTAAGGGATATCTTAAGGGGATTTACAATGCTACATATTTTAGTGACATATTATGCTTACAAAATATATATAGATGTCTTTAGGAGGTTCAATATATGTGTCTGGGTTATGATATTTTGGTTTTAAAGTTGTGATTTTTCTAAACTTGTGTTTTGAAGATAATACAATATTTCCTATATTTTTTTAATGCAATAATATAACATTAAAAAAATATTTAATTTAACAATTCACTCTAAACCATTTACCCTAAACATTAAATTAACTATTTACTATTTACTATTTACTATTTACTATTTACTTTACAAACCATTTACTAAAATAATTTAAAAAAATCATTTTTCAATAATAAAACATTAAAAAATACAAAAAAGAGCGGATCTACCTCAGATTTGGCTAAAAATATCTTCAACCCTCTTCCTCTCTAGCAAGCTCCTTGGTTGCAAATGAGGGGCTACAAATGTGTGACCAAGTTATATATTGAGGGTGTTTCAGTCGGAATCATTTCGGTTAGAACAAGTTTGACTAGATTTGATTTAGCCAAAACAACCACACCAAGCATCCTCCACATAGATACCACATGTATTTGGAAGGAACTGATTTGGCCAAATCCTACTCGCATGAATCCTATTTGACTGAATGTGTCGTCTTATCCTAAAGTGTGACATAGGTTTGTACTTTTACCCTGATATTGTTGGATGTGGAATTATTCGTGTTAAATATTTTGATGGTAGAATTAGATGATTTGATGGTGTCTTGCATATTCTAGGATGAACAAAAAATTTGTTATCTGTTAGCAAACCAATAGATACAGATGTGTATGTAAAGTTTTTTGAAGTAGGTGTGAAAATGATGAGAGGTTCTATGGTGATAGCAAGATGAAGAATATTGGGTACATTATACTAACTTGATGCATGCATAATTGAGTGTAATAACACTTCTGATAAGATTGTGACAAAGACTATTGCGTTGGAAAAGGAGAGGGTTTATTATTTAGTAGAGGGTCATGGTTTTTCGGTATCCAATGGTGTTCTGTCTAGCGAATCAAATTTTTCGACAAAGAAGATGATGTTATGGCATTAGAGACTTAGCCACATGGGGGAGAAGGGTCTACATACCTTGAAAAACAAGAACCTTGTTAATGAGTTGAATGATTACAATCATGAATTTCATTTTTGAGAGCATTGTATTTATGGAAAATAATAATGAATTCATTTTTACTCGAGGTCTCATAAGTATTCATGTGTTTTGGATCTAATCTATTTGGATGTATTTGGTCCCCTTGATTTTCCTTCTATTAGTAAATCAATTTATTACATGTTTCTTTCATTAATAATTTTAGTAGAAGAACATGGGTTTATTTTCTTAAGAGTAAAGGTGAAGTTTTCAGTCATTTTAAAGAATTTAAAGAAAAGGTTAAGTTGTAAACTAGAAAGAGGATACATTTTTAAAGGAAAGATAATGGTGGTGAATGTTGGAAACTACAATTGAAACAATTGTTGTATTGTCATTGATGTCAAACCTTAACTGGTAAGATGGTTTCTATCTAAGAGAGTACCATATCTATTGATTAATGAAAAGGATTAGGGCAAGGGAGATAACAAGAGTACCTAAGGAAAGGTTGAGTTATTTGATACTTCAATGGTTACTTGATTATTTGGCACATTGATAAGATAATGTATTGTTTATCTAAGTAAGAAGAAAGACTGGAAAAGTAGGCTTAACTGAGAAAAAGTGAAGAAATCTAGTTTAAGCTAAGTGATGTTAGTGTCGACCAAGCAACAATATATGCCGAGTAAATTTAGTGTTGACCGAACATCATTTTATGCCGAGCGACAGGAAATTACCAAGCAAGACAACGTTAGCTAAGGAAGATAGTTTGTAGAGATGACCGAGTTATAGAGTGATGACTGAGGAGATGAACATAATATTGACCAAGTGTCAGTAATTTACATTTGGAGAAAGAATTGAGATTCCCAGCCAACATAGTTGAATTCTTGGGATATATAAATCATGTTGACTTTATTAATTGATTGTATGGAGAATTTAATGCATGGTAAATCATTTTATTATGGATTCAATGAGAAGTTTGAAGATGTATCTAGAAGGAAGGATGAAGAACTTAAATGTTGGAAGATTCGATGAATCTAACCTAAACCTGAGATCTACAGAGGAGATTAAGCAGAAAAAGATGTATCTACCTAATTGTGAGGTTACAACATGGGTTGAAGTTGTTTATGTTATTGACTAAGAAGTCTAAGCAGAAGGTTGAAGGTGAAATTGTGAAGGAGTTGGTCAAAGTTGTGATTGCTTGAAGTGAATTCTGAGCAGACTAGTGATGGAGATGGAAATGTAGCTTAGTCAATAAATCAATATATATGTGTGAAGTGGATCTACTATTTGAAAAGTGATTTGTATGTTTTTTAGATAAAAAACTATTGTTACTTTCTAACTATTTTATAAGTCTAAATCCTTTAACCAAGGTTGACCTAGCAGTCATTGTTTAAATCCTTTAATCAAGGTGGCATTCTAATGGAATGTACTTAAATCCTTTAACCATGTCACTTTGACAAAGTGTTTAAACCCTTTAACATGGTCACACCTAGCATTGTGTTCGTAAACCTTTAAGAGGGTTGGATTTTCATAGAGCTCTCTTCAGAAGAGTGAAAATATCAGTAACATGTTATAAAGTGGTTTTTCCCAAGTTGGGTTTCCAATATAAATCTCGGTGTTATACTGAGGTGAATGTTTTAATGTGAATGTTACTATATTCTACAAGTTAATTACTTTTGGACAGTGGACTACATGTTATATGTTTCTGATATATATAATTTAGAGATTGAGTTGTGTTGGTGATTAGATCTGAGATTGTTGAAGTGTTTAAAAGTTCAATTGGTATATTTGGACTTGAGAACAATTGATTCACCCCCCCTCTCTATTGTTCTAAATAATATTAATAATTGGTATCATAGCTAGTGGTGCTTACAAAGAAAATTTTAAAGGTACTTGAAGCTAATGATCAAGATGTATAAAAAGGAGGTACCAAAGTTGAACAAAGAGAACTTTCCTACATGGTAGAGTTTGATGAAATTGCATCTAGCTAGTATTGGTGATTCAATCAAGTACTATGTTGAACATGACTATGTTATACCTATTGCACCTTTGACTACTGAGGAGATGAAAGAAAAACATGAAAACAATCAAGAAATGTTGAAGATTTCATCTGCCTTAAGCTATCCTAAATTTTAAGATATCAAAGATTGCATTACTGCAAAGAAAATGTGGGATACTCTTACAACTATCTTATTGGATATTGCTAATGCATGGGAGTTGATTAAGACATTTAATATTTTTAATCACTATGTTACTGAATGGGTGCTCATACTATTGTCATTTGTGTTTTGTCACTAATGTCAACATATGTTTCTATGAAGAAAATAGACTGGTAATCAAAGTGTACGGATACTATACAGATGGTTTAGGTGCTGCGAAGTTAGATGAGAGTTCAAGTGGATGTTGTGACCTTATATCTGAGATCACATCATTAGATGTTTCATATTAAGAGAGTTACAACTATTTTGGTAAAGACTGGTCACCAGACTATGACAGTGAGAACTGACAGAGTTAGTCTCTGGGTTTTTGGTATATCTTTCAGAGGATTTGAATTCAAGGTATGCGAGCTTGAAGGTTGATGGACAGGGTAATAAAGGATGTTCATTGGTTAGTGCAAGGTACGAAATGATTGTTGACATCATCTGTGGTGTGTGTTCTGGCGATGGTTTATTTTGAAGCCGACTTAGGGAATGAAGCATGTGTTTTGTTTAGAAAGCATAAATTAAGGATGTCAATCCTTAATTGTTGTAATGTAATCATTGTAGAATTTTTTTAGATACTATGTGTATCTTAGCAAGCGTTTATGTAATTGTTTTTAATTAGGAAAGCCTCATGGGCCGAACTGATCATGGTAAATTGTAATAAGGTATAAATAAAAGGTCTTTTCTTTGGAAAAGATATGGATGGAATATAGATGATATAAAGAAGTTGGAAAAGCTGTGAGCTTGTGCCTGTTGTATGTAGAGCAAAGGTTTACTGGTGGACTTCATTGGAAATGATCAAGCAAAGATAGTTGTTGGAAAACAGTTCAAAATATTGTGTATTTCTTTATATACACCTATTGTGAACTAGTGAGTTTTGAAGGTGGATTTAACCTTCTTTGGGAAATGAGCCTTGGGTAGTGAATCCTCTCTTTTTCTCTTGACTCCTAACAAGGTCTATCCTCTAACAAGGACTATGTACTATAATGTTTCAATAAGCTCCTAATAGGGCTATATCTTCTAACAAGGATTACTATACTCTTAGTACATCATTTGTGGGTGCTAATTCCCACTGGGGTTTTTACCTTTAACAGGGTTTCCCCAAAACCAAAATATTGTGTTATTGTATTGGCATTCATTG
Source organism: Chamaecyparis obtusa (assembly GCA_027943335.1). Classification (NCBI taxonomy): domain Eukaryota; kingdom Viridiplantae; phylum Streptophyta; class Pinopsida; order Cupressales; family Cupressaceae; genus Chamaecyparis; species Chamaecyparis obtusa. The sequence continues at coordinate 9,538 of BSBK01007944.1, forward strand.
TGTTCTTTGGATCTAATATTATGGAGCTTAAAGTTTAAAGTTTAATATTCTATTATACGATTGATTCACCCCCCCTCTTAGTTGTATTGTGGATTGTTATTCCTAACAATTGGTATCAAAGCTTGTGGTTCTCAGAGAGAAAGTTTAACAACTTGAGGTGATCTTGGAGATGGCATTCTATAGGAAGGACAGTCCTAAATTTGATCCTGAAAACTTTGACAGTTTGAGAAACAAGATACAAACACATCTGCTATGTTTGGGCATTGACTACTAGATGATTGTAAAGAAAAAGGAATCTCTGAAGGCTGAGAATGATTTGGAGTCAGCCATTGATGATGAAAAGAAGTTATTCTCATGTAACATGGTCCGAAGAGAAGCATTGATCAGTGCACTATCTGAGGGTGAGTTTACTAAAATTAAAGATCTGGATTCGGCACAAGATATTTGGAATAGATTAGAGGTACTTTATGAAGGAGACAAGTATACCAAACAAGTGAATTTGCAAAACTAGAAGACAAAGATGGAGAAGCTACAAATGAATGAAGATGAAAGCATTAGGGCCTATGTTCAAAGAGTTACAGAAGCTGTAGTCAAAATTAGGAATTGTGGAGGCACTTATGATGAAGATGAATTTATTGCAAAGATTCTTAGATCTCTAACTCCTACTTACAAGTTCAAGGCTATGTCTATTGAAGAAACTATACCTCTAACTCCAAACTTTAGCAGAGAAATTTTGATTGCTAAGCTAACTACTTTTGAAGCTACAAAATTAGGAGAAGCTGTACCTAAAGTTGAATTTGGATTTAAGGCATTTGCACACAAGAAATTATCTGCACTTCCGAGCACAATCAAAGAAGACCTAAAAGAAGAGCTTGGTGAGTATGCTGAGGAATGGGAAAAGATAATGGTAGAAGAAAGAAAGATGGATGAAATTGTTGCACTTATTTCTAGAAGAGAAAAAAGAGGTAAGGGAAAGTTTGAAGGAAAGTTACCCTTGAAATGTTTTTCATGCAATAAGGCAGGTCATTTTGCATCTAGATGTCCTACAAGAGTTTTTAAGTACAAACCTGATTATGCAAAGATTAGAAGAAACAAAGGATGTTATTATGCTAGTGAAGGAATCTTTGATGATGATGATTTAGATTATGAAGAGATGGGATTTGTTTCTATTAAAGATGAACCAGTACATGAAGAAAAAGCCTTAATATCTCATGTTGACAAGAAAACTAAATGGATAATTGATAGTGGATGTTCTCATCACATGACTGGTGATAATAAAAAGTTTGTTAAATTAGTGAATTATGATGGAGGTGTTGTGAGGTTTGGGGACAATCTCCCTAAATCCATCAAAGGAGTAGGATCCATTACTCTGGATGGAAAGACTAATACAAACAATGTACTACTTGTTGAAGGACTGAAACATAATTTGTTAAGTGTTGGACAGTTAATGGATAAATATTTTTAGTTAATTTTTGTTAATGGTAAATGTTTTATCAGAAGTAAGGAAGGAAAACCGATTGCTACCAGTTCAAAATCTAGAGGTAATGTATTTGAACTAAACACATCTGGAGACTATTTCTTTGTTGTGAAGGTAGATGAAATTTGGTTATGGCATAGGAGATTTTGTCATGTTAATTTTGATAACATTGTGAAGGAAAATATGGCTAATGGAGTAAGATATCTACCGAAGATTGTGAAACCATCTAACACTATATGCAGAGAATGTGTTATGGGAAAGCAGACTAGAAGCAGTCATAAAAGAAAATCATATACATCAAAAGGGAAGTTGGATTTGGTACATACAGATCTATGTGGACCTACAAGAACAAAGTCATACTATGGTAAAAGGTATTTTTTACTCTTTGTTGATGACTTTTCTAGAATGATGTGGATTACTTATTTAAGAGAAAAATTAGAAGCATTTGATAAATTCAAGTTATTCAAAGAAAAAGTAGAAAATGAATCAGGTTTAAATATCAAGTGTTTAAGGTCAGATAGAGGTGGAGAATTTACTTTAGACTTATTCAATTCATATTGCGAAGAGCATGGGATAAAGAGACAAACATCTACTCCTAGGACTCCACAACAAAATAGGATAGCAGAGGGAAGAAATAGGACTATACCTGATGCTGCCAGGACAATGTTGACTCAAGGAAATGTATCTCATGTACATTGGAGAGAGGCTATTGGAACAACAGTATACACATTGAACATAATTCAAATCAGAGAAGGTACAAGTAAGACTCCCTATGAACTATGGTTTGATCATACTCCTACTGTAAAATATTTGAGAATATTTGGTAGTAAATGTTATATCAAGAGGGATGATGAGATAGGGAAGTTTGATGCTAGAAGTGATGAAGAGATCTTCCTTGGTTACTCTATTAAAAGAAAGGCTTACAAATGTTTCAATCTAAGATTGAGGAAGATGATTGAAAGTAACAATGTGAGAATAGATGAGAATTTTTAGATACAAGAAAGAATGTATGACAGTAATTAGATTTCAAATATAAAAGAAACTACTACTGCTGTAGAAGAAGAACTTGTTGAGGAAGAAAGTGAAAAAGAGGCTTTTGATGTTGGTACAAGAAAGACTAGTGAGACTCCTAAAACTCCAAGGTATGTAAAAAATAACCATCCTGAAAATTAAATTATTGGCAATACCAGTCAAGGAGTGCTAACTAGCTCAAAAGTTAGAGAAGAAATTTGTTTGATTTCTCAAGTTGAGCCAAAAACTACAGATGAAGCCTTTAAAGATGAATCTTGGATAAATAATATGAAAGAAGAATTGGATCAAATAAAGAAGAATAATACTTGGGAACTTGTTCCTAGACCTAAAAATAAAAATATAATAGGAACAAAATGGGTTTTTACAAACAAAATGGATGAAGAAGGAACTGTTGTAAGGAAAAAAGAAAGACTAGTATGTAAGGGATACTCACAACAAGAAGGCATAGACTTTGAAGAAACATTTTCTCCTATTGCTAGAATAGAGGCAGTAAGATTATTCCTATCTTATGCTACACATAAAAACTTCAAAGTGTATCAGATGGATGTTAAATCTACATTTCTAAATGGAGATCTTGAAGAAGAAGTCTATATAGAACAACCAGATGGATTTCCTCTATACGAAGATAAAGACATGGTGAGCAAATTGAAGAAATCTCTGTATGAGTTGAAGCAAGCTCCTAGGGCTTGATATGAAAGGTTAGACAAGTATCTACTTTGGCTTGGATTCATAAAAGGTAATGTAGACAGTAATTTGTATTTAATAACTACTGAAGATGGAATCCTGATAGTAGAAGTATTTATGGATGACATTATATTTGGCGGTAATGATGACCTATGCAATAAATTTTCTAAAGAAATGGAAAGTGAATTTGAGATGTCCATGATAGGTGAAATGAAATTCTTTCTTGGATTGCAAATAACTCAAAATGAGAATGGTATTTTCATTTCTTAGACCAAGTATCTCAAAGAATTACTTAATAAATTTGGAATGGAAGATTGTAAACCAGTAGGAACACCTATGGTGACTGGAAACAAGCTAACAATTGATGATGAATCAAAGTGTGTATTTAGGACTTTGTATAGATCAATGGTTCAAGGACTACAATGTCTGACTCACACCAGACTAGATATTGCTAATGCTATTGGAATTGTGGCTAGGTATCAGACAGAACCCAAAGAAACACATCTAGCTGTTGTGAAAAGGATACTGAGGTAACTAAGAAGAACCATAGATTATGGCTTATGGTATGAAATAAATGATAGCTTTGAACTTCATGCTTATACTAATGTTGATTGGGCAGGAAATATTGATGAAAAAAAAAGTACCAGTGGTGGTGCATTTTTCCTTGGGAAAAAGTTAGTTTCTTAGCTAAGTAAGAAACAAGATTGTATAGCACAATCTACTGCTAAATCAGAGTATGTTGCTACCACTATAAAATGCACTCAGATTATTTGGATGAAATGAATGTTGACAGACATTGGAATAAATTTTGATGAGCCTATGGTTATCCATTATGATAACACCAATACAGTAAATATGTCAAAGAATCTGGTGATGCATTCCAAAACTAAACATATGTCTATCAAGTATCACTTCTTGAGAGACAAGGTGGCAGAAAAAAAAATCAAATTAGAATATACAAGTACAAAAGAGAAGATTACAAACATCTTCACAAAGCCACTACCAAAAGACACCTTTGAATATCTCAGAGGTATCCTAGGGGTTCAAGCCCCTCCTAGTCAGAACTAAATGATGCAGAGATGCATCAGTCTAGAGGTATTCAGAGCCTTATCACTATTTGGACTAGATGCATGGATCTACTCCTCAGGGGGAGTGATCATGGAAGAAAGTTTATCTATGAAGGAAGACAAAGCCTCATGGAACCCTTTGCCATTATTGTCAAAGGGGGAGTGTTTTATGAGAAAATCCTTACTGTATGAAAAGATTGTTTGGTTGCAGGACTTTGGATTGATATAACTTTGGGATAAGATTTTCTCATATGTTGACATCAATGCCAAAGGGGGAGATTGCTGGATATTGCTAATGCATGGGAGGTGGTTAAGACATTTAATATGTTTGATCACTAAGTTACTGAATGGGCACTCATACTATTGTCATTTGTGTTTTGTCACTAATGTCAACATATGTTTCTATGAAGAAAATAGATTGGTAATCAAAGTGTACGGATACTGTATGGATGTTTTAGGTGCTGCGAAGTCAGATGAGAGTTGAGATGGATGTTGTGATCTTATATATGAGATCGCATCATTAGATGTTTCATATTGAGAGAGTTACAACTATTTTGGTAAAGATTGGTCACTCGACTATGATAGTGTGAATTGACAGAGTTAGTCTCTGGGTTTTCGGTATATCTTTCAGAGGATTTGGATGCAAGGTACAGAATGATTGGTGACATCATCTATGGCATGTTTTCTGACAATGGTTTATTCTGAAGCTGACTCAGGGAATGAAGCGTGTGTTTTTTTTAGCAAACATAAATTAAGGATGTCAGTCCTTAATTGTGGTAGTGTAATCATTGTAGACTTGTTTTAGATACCGTGTGTATCTTAGCAAGGGTTTATGTAATTGTTTGTAATTAGGAAAGCCTCATGGGATGACTTGATCATGGTAAATTGTAATAAGGTATAAATAAAAGGTATTTTCTTTGGAAATGATATGGATGGAATATATATGATATAAAGAAGTTGGAAAAGCTATGAACTTGTGTCTATTGTATGTAGAGTAGAGGTTTATTGGTGGAATTCATTGGAACTGATCAAGAAAAGACAATTGATGGCAAATAGTTCAAAAGATTGTGTATTTCTTTATATACGCCTATTGTGAACTAGTGAGTTTTGAAGGTGGATTTAACCTTCTTTGGGTAGTGAGCCTTACATAGTGAGCCCTCTCTTTTGTTCTTGACTCCTAACAAGGTCTGTCCTCTAACAAGGACTATGTACTGTAATGTTTCAATAAGCTCCTGATAGGGCTATATCTTCTAACAAGGATTACTATACTCTCAGTAGATCATTTGTGGATGCTGATTCCCACCGGGTTTTTTACCTTTAACAGGGTTTCCTTGAAACCAAAATATTGTGTTATTGTATTGGCATTCATTTTGTTCTTTGGATCTGATATTATGGATCTTAAAGTTTAAAGTTTAATATTCTATTATACAACTGATTCACCCCCCCCTCTTAGTTTTATTGTGGACTGTTATTCCTAACATATCTATGGTGGTGAAACAAATGTACTGGGAGTAAAAGCTAAAAGCTTGAGAGGTAAGTTTGATGAAATGAAAATGCAAGAAGGTGAAAATATTGCTCACTAATGTGGTATAATTAAGGAGACAATGGATGCTATTAGAGGAGCTAATGGAGTCATTGGTGATGAGACTATTATTGGTAAGGTATTGAGAACTTTTCTTCCTATCTATGCTATCAGAATTTGTGCAATTCAAGAATAAAGATGTAACACTGGTAATGTTCTAACTCTTGAAAGTCTTGTTGGTAAGCTTATTGCGTTTGAGCTATCTAACTATGATAACTACACTATTCCTAATGTTGAATTTACATTCAAGTCACAAATGATTTTGCATAAGTCTAAGAGGGAAAAGGAAAAATGTGTGAAAAGTGAAATTGATAGTTACACTTCTGATGAGGAACTAGGTGATATTGAAGCACTCATGGTTAGAAGATTAAAAAGAGGAAAAGGCAAATATAAAGGTAAACTTCCTATAATCTATTTTTCATGTAACAAAGTTGGCCATATTGCAGCAAGATGTCCTGACAAAAATGACAAGGACGAGGAAAGAGAAAGAAATTACAAGGATAAGAGAGATAATAGAGATCACCAAAGGTAAAGAGAATACAAGCACAAAGGTAAGAAATCTTGTTATATTGATGAAGAGGAAACTGACAGTGACACTGATAATTTTGATATTGAAGTAGTTTATGTTGCTAGGAAAGATGATTATGATGAAGATGAGAAAACTGCACTTATTTCTTATGTGAGTAAAGGTGATAAATGGATTATTGATAGTGGTTTCTCACATCACATGATTGGTGATAAAAGTAAATTTGAAACCTTAGATCATTACAAAGGTAAAAGTGTTAAGTTTGGTAATGATGCACCATGTCCTATGAGAGGTAAAGGATCAATTAAGCTAACTGATAAGATCACATGTGAAAATACCTATTGGGTTGAAGGTCTTAACTACAATTTGTTGAGTATTGCATAGCTGAAAAACACTGGTTACCGAGTGGAGTATCATCATAGAAAGGCTAAAATATTTGATGCCACTGGTGAACTAATTGGAAGTGGAGAAAAAACTAGAGGTAACGTATTCTATCTAGATCTATCTGAAGAGACATGTTTGTTTGCACAATTTTATGATATATGGTTATGGCATACGAGGCTATGTCATGTAAACTTTGACAATCTGGTAAATATTAGTAAAAAGAAGAAAGTTAGAGGTTTGCCAAGATTGAAGAAACCTGATAATGTGATGTGTAAATAGTGTCAGTTGGGAAAAATGACAAATATTATTTTCAAGGGAAAGACATTTACTTCTGAAAATGTTTTTGATTTGGTTCATAATGACCTTTGTGGACCTATGGGTGAACACAGTTATTGTGGTGCTAAGTACTTTATTCTGTTTGTTGATGACTACACTAGGATGATGACTGTAATGTTTTTGAAAGGAAAATTTGATGCATTTCAGTTGTTTAAGTAGTATTTGGAAAAAGTTGAAAAAGAAATAGGTAGAAGCTTAAAATGTCTGAGATCTGACTGAGGTGGAGAGTTTATTAAATAAGTTCAATCTATTCTGCAATGATAGAGGAATCAAGAGATAGATGTCTGCACCAAGAACACCTCCATAGAATGGTATAGCTGAGAGGAGAAACATGTCAATTATGGATTGTGCAAGAAAACTAATGATTGAGAAGAATGTTGGACAAAAATAATGGAGAGAAACTATAAGAACAACTGTTTATACCTTAAACTAAGTACAAATCAAGAAAGGTACAAATGCTACACCTTATGAATTATGGCATGGATATGTAGGTCTAATGTGAAATATTTTAGAATCTTTGGGAGTAAATGCTATATACTAAAAGATAATAGGAATGGAAAATTTGATACAAAAAGTGATGAAGGCATATTCCTCGGTTATTCCACTAAGAGAAAATCTTATAAGTGTTTGAATTCTAACACCAACAAAGTTGTGGAAAGTGAAAATGTGAGAGTTGATGAATATGAAGAGAAGAATGAACTAGAAGGAAAACATGAACCTGAAGATTATATATCTTTTGTGTAGATGGAAGGAGAGGCAAGTAACACACTTACAAAAGATGCAAAGTCATGAGTAAGCAATGTCGAGCATCAGGAGGATGCCAAGCAATCAGAAGTAGAAACTGGAAATTTGCATGATGAACCTGAAGATCGAGAAGAAAATAAATCTGAACCTACATTGGAACAGTATTTGAGAATACATCATAAGCCTGAGAAAATCATTAGAGATAAGGAATCTAGATTCTTGACCAGAAGTAAGTTGAAAGACCCTACATGTTTATTATGTGAGTTTGAGCCTAAGATAGTAAAAGATGCTTTAGAGAATGAAGATTGTATTCAAGCTATGAATGAAGAAATATATTCGATAGAAAAGAATGATACCTGGACTTTGGTGCCAAGACCAGAAGATAAGAATGTTATTGGAACAAAATGGGTATTCAGAAACAAGCTTAATGAACATGGACAAGTCTTAAGGAACAAGGAAAGATTGGCATGCAAGTGTTATGCACAAGAAGAAGGAATAGACTATGGGGAAATATTTTCCCTTGTAGCAAGATTAGGAGTGAGAACTCTACTTGCATATGTTACATACAAATATTTCAAAGTATATCAGATGGATGTCAAATCTGTATTTCTGAATGGCATATTAGAAGAAGTATACATTGAACAACCTGAAGCATTTGTTGACCCAAGAAAGAGAAATATGGTTTAAAAATTAAACAAGGTATTGTATGGATTGAAACAAACCCCCAGAGCATGGTATGAGAGGCTACACAATTATTTGATAAAGATTGGATTTACAAGGACAAATGACAAAAACAATCTGTATATGAAAGCTGAAGAAGGTAAATGGATTTTGTTGGGTGAATTGTTTTTGGATGATATCATATTTGAAGGAAAAGATGCCCTATGTCATAAATTTTCAAATGAGATGCAAACTAATTTTGAGATGTGTATATTTGGTGAGATAAAATTCTTTCTTGGATTGCAAGTCTATCAGATGGAAAAATGTATCTCTATCACACAATCTAAATATGTCAAAGAGATACTAATTTTTTTTTGTATGGAGGATTCCAGACTAGTAGGTACTCCTATGGATACTAGATAGAAACTATCTAAAACAAATGATATTCCTAAAGTGAATCAAACCCTATATAGATCCATGATTGGAAAGTCACAATCTGTTGTCCACAGCAGACCAGATATAGCCCTAGCAGGTGGGATTGTTGATAGTGGTTTCTCACATCACATGAATGGTGATAAAAGTAAATTTGAAACCATAGATCATTACAAAGGTAAAAGTGTTAAGTTTGGTAATGATGCACCATGTCCTATGAGAGGTAAAGGATCAATTAAGCTAACTAATAAGATCACATGTGAAAATACCTATTGGGTTGAAGGTCTTAACTACAATTTGTTGAGTATTGCATAGTTGAACAACACTAGTTACCGAGTGGAGTTTCATCACAGAAAGGCTAAAATATTTGATGCCATTGGTGAACTAATTGGAAGTGGAGAACAAACTAGAGGTAACAAATTCTATCTAGATCTATTTGAAGAGACATGTTTGTTTGCACAATTTTATGATATATGGTTATGGCATAAGAGGTTGTGTCATGTAAACTTTGAAAATCTTGTAAATATTAGTAAAAAGAAGAAAGTTAGAGGTTTGCCAAGATTGAAGAAACCTAATAATGTGATGTGTAAACAGTGTCAGTTGGGAAAAATGACAAAGTCTAGTTTCAAGAGCAAGACATTTACTTCTGAAAATGTTTTGGATTTGGTTCATACTGACCTTTGTGGACCTATGGGTGTACAAAGTTATTGTGGTGCTACGTACTTTATTCTGTTTGTTGATGACTACACTTGGCTGATGACTGTAATGTTTTTGAAAGGAAAATCTGATGCATTTCAGTTGTTTAAGTAGTATTTGGAAAAAGTTGAAAAATAAATAGGTAGAAGCCTAAAATGTTTGAGATATGACCGAGGTGGAGAGTTTATATTAAATAAGTTCAATCTATTTTGCAATGATAGAGGAATCAAGAGATAGATGTTTGCACCAAGAACACCTCCATAGAATGGTATAGCTGAGAGGAGAAACATGTCAATTATGGATTGTGCAAGAAAACTAATGATTGAGAAGAATGTTGCACAAAAATACTGTAGAGAAGTTGTAAGTACAACTATTTATACCTTAAACTGAGTACAAATCAAGAAAGGTACAAATTCTACACCTTATGAATTATGGCATGGATATGCACCTAATGTGAAATATTTTAGAATTTTTGGGAGTAAATGCTATATACTGAAAGATAATAGGAATGGAAAATTTGATACAAAAAGTGATGAAGGCATATTCCTAGGTTATTACACTAAGAGAAAAGCTTATAAGTGTTTGAATTCTAATACTAACAAAGTTGTGGAAAGTGAAAATGTGAGAGTTGATGAATATGCGGAGAAGAACAAACTGGAAGGAAAACACGAACCTGAAGATTATAGATCTTTTGTGTACATGGAATAAGGAGAGGCAAGTAACAAACTTACACCTGATGCAGAGTCATGGGTAAGAAATGTCGAGCATCAGGAGGATGCTAAGCAATCAGAAGAAGAAATTGGAAATTTGCATGATGAACTTGATGATCAAGAAGAAAAGAAATCTGAACCTACATTGACACAGTATGTGAGAAGACATCATAAGCCTGAGAAAATCATTAGAGATAAGGAATCTGGAGTCTTGACCAGAAGTAAGTTGAAAGACCCTACATGTTTATTATGTGAGTTTGAGCCTAAGACAGTAAAAGATGCTTTAGAGAATGAAGACTGTATTCAAGCTATGAATGAAGAAATAGATTAGATAGAAAAGAATTGTACCTGGACTTTGGTGCCAAGACTAGAGGATAAGAATGTTATTGGAACAAAATGGGTATTCAAAAACAAGCTTAATGAACATGGACAAGTCATAAGGAACAAGGAAAGATTGGCATGCAAGGGTTATGCACAAGAAGAAGGAATAGACTATTGGGAAATATTTTCCCCTGTAGAAAGATTAGGAGTGAGAACTCTACTTGCATATGTTGCATACAAATATTTCAAAGTATATTGTTAGATTAGGTGACAAACTAATCTCCCAAGAACACATGCATGCATAACCCTGTCACATGGAAGAAGCAAAGAACAGAAGCAAGAAAAAACTATGGAGGCCAAAAAGCCAAAGACATCATATGCACATTCAAAAGAACAATCTCTATTATGAACAATGCATTGAGTTTCTGAAAAATACAAAGAGGAAATCCTTATAAAAGGAATCATGAAACCCTAAAGAATAATAAGATGCTTAAGTCTAACTTAAGTGTAGAGAATAATAGACTAATAATTAAATAAATTAATTATTAGCTATAATATGACTACTCTAACACCCCCCCTTAAGTGTAACTTAGGGAGAAGCTAAACAACTAAGGACTAAAAGATGCATGAAAACAAAAATGCATGAAAGAGCAATGGGTCCCAGCAACAAGGCCTGATCAAGTACCCAAATACAATAAAAAAGAAAGAGCATGAAAAGCATCTCTAAAGCATGAAGCTGTAAACACTGTCAGAAGTAACTGCTGGAACCCCCACTAAAATAGTGCATGACTAGGTAGAGAAGACAAAGTCTGAAGAGCTGATCAATCGAAGAGGTGACCTCCAAAAGTAGGAATGAACGAGTGTCTATATAGTAGATGAACCATCTCACCGAAATGCATAGGTGCCTAGCCACTGCATCCGCCTAGTACATAGGAACAAAAATAGAATACGTAGATCACTCAACCAAACCAAGGAAGCAATAGAACCAATAGGTGAACCCATCCCATAATGCTAAACAGGGAGAGGGGTGATAGGAACACTGAAATGCAATGCCAGAAACATCTGCAAGAAGAAGAATCAGGAACACCAACAATGCAACAGAAGTACAAGCACAGGATAAAGGATGGTGTCACTGACACACAACATGGGCTAATGTCATGGAAGGTACGCTCACTTGACAAAGGTGGATGAGCACAAAAGGCAAAACATCATAACCCCCCATGGCACTTTATTACTGAGTGTGAGTACAAACAAACACAAGGTGTACAAGATCCCAGATATGCAAAAGCAGAAACTTTATCTCAGTGCATTTATAGAAAAAAGAATGCAATAGAAGAGAAGCATACAATGCTTAGAAGTCAGAAATAAGAGTGAGCCAGAAGAACAGAAGAAGAGATCCCAGGACCTGTAGAACCCAAGTAATCCCCCAGAGTGCGAAAGTGAAAAAATCAAAGGAGAGAGAACCTAGAGAAAAATCTAGATAAAAGACCCCTACAACTGAATAACTCATTGAACCATCTTTCCGACGATATTTGGTGAGCCCAAAAATGAGTTCGGATGAGCGAGATATGGCTCCTGGAAGGGAAAAAAAAAACATCAGACTTTGACTGACAAAAACACTATCAAAATAGAAAAGAAAAAAAATCTAACCTCCATAATCAGAAAGAGCTCAGAAAGAGCTTTCCAACGATATAAAGAAGTCCAAAAAAGACCTCCGTATGCTCCAGATAGAGCAAAAATAGTGCGGGAGGGTTGGAAAGGCTCCACAAGAAGAATTTAGAGCCCCTAGGGCTAAAAAAATTGAGCCCCTAGGTGCATGGCACACGCAAGGGGCTGGGGCCAGAGCTCCCGATCACCCATGTGACCGCCGCTAGGGTCCGCGAGGCTTAAAACCCGCCAAGCGGTGGCACATGGTGGCAGAGCCGGTAGAGCGGGGGGCAGCCGGTGGCATCACGAGTGGCAGCAGGGCCTTGAGCAGTGGGCTGGCAACCGGCAGGCAAGCAGTGGCAGTGGGGCCAGTTGGAGGTGCGTTGGGCGCAGGTGGTGCATTGGCAGTGTGTGGGCAGTGCACTGGTAGCACATTCTGCTAGCACCAAAAACCTTTTAAAATAATTTTTTTAAAAATTTTTTTTGAAAAAAATCACCATACCCTTTGCGTGGGAATGTGTGCCAGGGCCGTACGACCTTGGTATGCAAATTTTTTTGCCTTAGATGGAAAAGATGTCCAAAATGGATAAATTTTTTATGAATTCTGACTCTCCCGGGCCTTCTAAGAGCAATGGTGGCATCCGTTTTTGCCCAAAATGCCCCCAATTTTTTTTTTCTTTTTTTGCAGGCAAAAAAGAAATAAAAAATAACATCCTACTTCTGAATCACTTCAATAAAACATGAACAACGAGTGGCAAGATGGCTCTGATACCATGTTAGATTAGGTGACAAACTAATCTCCCAAGAACACCTGCATGCATAACCCTGTCACATGGAAGAAGCAAGAAAAAACTATGGAGTCCAAAAAGCTAGAGACATCATATGCACATTCAAAAGAACAATCTCTATTATGAACAATGCATTGAGTTTCTAAAAAATACAAAGAGGAAATCCTTATAAAAGGAATCATGAAACCCTAAAAGGGAAACCCTAAAGAATAATAAGATGCCTAAGTCTAACTTAAGTGTAGAGAATAATAGACTAATAATTAAATAAATAAATTATTAGCTATAATATGACTACTCTAACATATATCATATGGATGTCAAATCTACATTTCTGAACGGTATATTAGAAGAAGAAGTATACATTGAACAACCTGAAGGATTTGTTGACCCAAGCAAGAGAAATATGGTTTAAAAATTGAACAAGGCGATGTATGGATTGAAAGAAACCCCCAGAGCATGGTATGAGAGGCTGCACAATTATTTGATAAAGATTGGATTTACAAGGACAAATGACAACAATAATTTGTATATGAAAGTTGAAGAAGGTAAAGAGATTTTTTTTAACTGAAATTTTTGTGGATGATATCATATTTGGAGGAAAAGATGCCCTATGTTAGAAATTTTCAAATGAGATGCAAACTAAGTTTAAGATGTCTATTTTTGGTGAGATACAGTTCTTTGTTGGATTGCAAGTCTATCAGATGGAGAAAGGTATCTTTATAACACAATCAAAATATGTCAAAGAGATATTGAAATTTTTTTGTATGGAGGATTCCAGACCAGTAGGTACTCCTATGGCTATTGGACATAAACTATCTAAAACTGATGATACTGCTAAAGTGAATCAAACCCTATATAGATACATGATTGGAAAGTTACAATATGTTGTCCACAACAGACCAGATATGGCCCTAGCAGTTGGGATTGTGGCAAGATTTTCAGCCAATCCTAAGGAAAATCATATGATGGTAGTGAAGAGAATACTGAGATATCTAAAAGGGGCATAAGATTATGGATTGTACTACATGAAGAAAGAGAAATTTGAACTAAGAGTTTACACTGATGCAAATTAGGTAGGAAATGTTAATGATAGGAAAAGTACAAGTGGTGGAGCATTCTTTTTAGGAAAGAGATTAGTCTCCTGGACAAGTAAGAAACAGAACTACATTTCCCAATCTACAGTAGAAGATGAGTATGTAGCAGATGCAGTGGATTGTTTATATTTGGTATGGATCAAGCAATTATTGAAAGAAATGAAAGAGGAGATCACTGATCTGGTTGTTATTTTATTTGATAACACAAGTGATATCAACATATCAAAGAATCCAGTGATGCACAAAAAGACTAAACATATTGCTATCAAGTATCATTACTTGAGAGAACTGGTACAAGATAAAGAAGTAGGAATGGAATATGTGAATACAAAGGAACAACTAGTAGACATATTCACAAAAGCTTTACCTAAGCATGAATATCTTATAGGTAAACTAGGGGTGCTTCCCCTAAATGAGGCTACCTAGTCAACTAGGAGAACTGCATCAAATGTGCTACACAAAATATTTGACAAATTGATGCAAGAAAGGTCACACTTTAGGAGCTGCCTAGAGTTATGAAAAGTACAACAAAGCTGATAATCAGTCATAAGAAAGATAACAAAGGGATAAATAATAATACTAAACTAACAAGATGATATTTACATGTGGAAGATGTAAGTGCTAGATACTTCTTTGGCATTATTGTCAAAGATGGAGAGGTTCAGATGAAAACATAGGAATAGAAAGATTAAGAGAAATCAAAGGGATAGATTCAGAGGGAGTAACTGTGTGAATGGTCAAGCAAGGCTAAGTTGTTGTGCATCAGAATGAAGCTAAGGATATTATAAATCTTTTTGATGCATAGAAATTTTTTTTGGATTGGTTGGTAAATCATGTGTTATTCATGTGGTGTTGCCATCAATGCCAAAGAAGAAGATTGTTGGAAACTGCAATTGAAACAATTGTTGTATTTTCATTGATGTCAAACCTTAACTAGTAAGAAGGTTGTTATATAAGAGAGTACCATATCTTTTGATTGATGAAAAGGATTAGGGAAAGGGAGATAACAAGAGAACCTAAGGAAAGGCTGAGTTATTTGATACTTCAATGGGTACTTGATTATTTGGCACATGATAAGATAATGTATTGTTTATATAAGTAAGAAGAAAGACTAGAAAAGTAGGCTTAACCAAGAAAAAGTGAAGAAATCTAGTTTAAGCTGAGTGATGTTAGTGTCGACCGAGCACCATTATATGCTGAGTAAATTTAGTGTTGATCAAACATCATTTTATGCCAAGTGACATGAAATTACCGAGCAAGACAGTGTTAGCCGAGAAAGATAGTTTGTAGAGATGACCGAGTTACGCAGTGATGTCCGAGGAGATGAATGTAGTATTGACCAAGTGTCAATAATTTACATTTGGAGAAAGAATTGAGATTCCCAGCCGACATAGCTGAATTATTGGGATATGTAAATCGTGTTGAATTTATTAATTGATTGTATGGAGAATTTAATGCATGGTAAATCATTTTATTATGGATTCAATGAGAAGTTTGATGATGCATCTAGAAGGAAGGATGTAGAACTTAAATGTTGGAAGGATTTGATGAATCTAACCTATACCTAAGATCTACGGAGGATATTAAGTGGAAAAAGATGGATCTACCTAATTGAAGAGGTATAAAGGAAAACCTAATTGTGAGGTTACAACATGGGCTAAAGTTGTTGATGTTATTGACTGAGAAGTCTAAGTAGAAGGTTGAAGGTGAAATTGTGAAGGAGTTGATCAGAGTTTTGATTGCTTGAAGTGAATTTCAAGCAGATCAATGATGGAGATGGAAATGGAGCTCAGTTAGTAAATCAACATATATGTGTGAAGTGGCTGATCTGTTATTTGCAAAGTGGGTTATATGTTTTTCAGATCGAAAACTACTGTTACTTTCTAACCTTTGTATTAGTCTAAATCCTTTAATAAAGGTTGACCTAATAGTCATTGTTTAAATCCTTTAATCAAGGTGGAATTCTAATGGAATGTACTTAAATCCTTTAATCAGGTCACTTTTGACAGAGTGTTTAAATCCTTTAATAGGGTCACACCTAGCAGTGTGTTTATAAAAATTTAACAGGGTTGGATTTTCATAGATCTCACTTCAGAAGAGTGAAAATATTAGTAACATGTTACAAAGTGTTTTTCCCCAAGTTGGGTTTCCACTATAAATCCCGGTGTTATACTTGTGTGAATGTTGTTATATTCTACAAGTTAATTACTTTTGGACAGTGGACTGCATGTTATATATTTTTGATATATATGCTTTAGAGACTGAGTTGTGTTGGTGATTAGATATGAGATTGTTGAATTTTTTAAAAGTTCAATTGGTACATCTAGATCTGAGAATAACTGATTCACCCCCCTCTCTATTGTTCTAAATAATATTAACAGGTGAATATTTCTCTTATAATTTTAACACATTTTGTAAAGATTGTGGCATTAATAGACATAAGATAACTCTATGTTCTCCACAACATAATAGAGTTGTAGAAATAATGAATAAGACTTTCATGGAGAAGGCTAGGATTATGTTGAGTTATGTTGGACTTGATCAAAATTTTTGGGATGAATTTTTAGCCACTGCTTT
This sequence comes from Chamaecyparis obtusa, assembly GCA_027943335.1. Taxonomy (NCBI): domain Eukaryota; kingdom Viridiplantae; phylum Streptophyta; class Pinopsida; order Cupressales; family Cupressaceae; genus Chamaecyparis; species Chamaecyparis obtusa. Next base: position 26,295 of record BSBK01007944.1, read on the forward strand.
ACTTGATAAATAGGTCTCCTACTTCAAATCTTGTTGATAAAATTCCAATGGAAGCATGGTTGGGCCACAAGCCTTCACTTAGACATTTGAGAGTTTTTGGTTGAGGCATATGATCATGTGCCAAAGTAGTCGAATTAAATAAAATTTGATAAAAAATATGTTAAATATATATTCATTGGATAGAATTATGTTGTGAAAGGATACCAGATTTGGGATCCTATTGCACAAAAGCTATTTTATTTAAGAAGTTTTATTTTTAGAGAAACTAAGCCTTATTTATTTTTAGTGCAACTAGAAAAAATAGAAGAGAATAAATTTGTGATTCAACTACCTACTACATCTGAGAAATTTGAGTCAAGGCCCTTAGAAAGATATGAAGTTGAGGAGATCTCTATGAGCTTTGAACCATTAGAGAAAGAAGATGAACCTAAACCTAAGCTTTTTGAAGGTATAATAGAAAAATAAAACCACCTGAAAGGTATAGATATTCTTCAAGTGATGATTGGAGATGCATATTTTCTTTGAATGCTAATATTGATGAATCGATATCTGTAGAAGAGGATCTTTGTATGAATGATTCAAAGACTTGTAAAATAGCCATGGATGAAGAGATTGCAACTGTTAAAAGGAATAATACATGAGACCTTGTAACATTGACTATAGGATGAAAGTCTATTGGTTGTAAATGGGTGTTAAAAAAGAAGATAGGTTTAGATGGAAGTATTGAGAAGTACAAAGAATGATCAGTTGCAAAAGGTTACTCCGAGGTTAAGAGAGTCTAGATTATGGTGAATTTTTTTATCCTGCATCCAAAATGACATCCATTCATTTTTTTTCTTTCTATTGCACTAAATTATGATATAGCGATCGAGAAAATAGATGTGAAAATAGATTTTCTTCATGGAGATTTGGAGGAAGAAATTTATATGACACAACTAGAGCACTATGTTGTGAAAGGAAAAATTCATTTGGTCTATAAGTTAAAGAAATCCTTGTATGGTTTAAAACAAAGTCCTAGGATGTGGTACCAAAATTTTGATACATATATATTTTAGGTTTGGGATTTTTGCTGTCTAAATCCGCTCACTATATATATTTTAAATTTGGTGGTGATCATTTTCTGGTTATTGCCTTGTATGTGGATGGCATGTTGTTTATTGGCATAGGAAAAGGTTTGATTGTAGAATTAAAATCTTAGCTCTTAGAAAAGTTTGAAATGAAAGATATTGGTGCAGAAAAACACTTTTGGGGGATGGAGTTTAGAAGATATAAAAAAAAAAACATAAAGCTTTGGCTAGGCCTAATTATGTATGTAATTAGTACTATACTGAGAAGATTCAATATGCAGGATTCTAGATCATTGTATATTTTTTTTACAATGGGAATAAATATTTCTATTTTACAATGTCGTACATCCTCATTATATATGGAGGAAATGAGTTGAGTACTATACTAGAGTGTAGTTGGAATTTTTATGCATGCTATGGTTTATACAAGACCAAACATTTCCCAAGCCATGTGAGTTCTTTCTTGTTACATGTCTAATCTAGGAAGAGAACTTTGGAATGTAGTAAAAAGTGTTTTTAGATACTTGTGGGTTACCTTAGAGTACTTTATATATTTTCATAGAATAGGAAATGTGCATTCCTTGGATATTTGAGGCTATTGATGAACTACAACTAATTTAATACCTGAATGACTTGAAGATCAACGATTAGAGATCACCGACTTATTGAAATGATATGTAAGATAATTAAATCAGTCATTATGTTGTCATTGATGTCAACTAGTTTTGACAATACTTATCATGTAAGTTACAAACATCTAAACATCTATAAAAAGGAGAGAAAAGATGAAGAACTGAGATATCTACATGGAGAGAGATGGATATGACAGATGAAGATAAGGAATACTTTGGGTAACTTATTGATGAGTCTATGACCTCACATTGTTGACTTGATTATGTTGCATTAATCTATTATGTAGAAGGAAGTAGAATTGTACAAGGCAATGTGGTCCGTAAATGAAGCACTTCAGTATACACCGAGCTAGTGTAGTGTATACCGAGCAACAATATTAACCAAGCTTGTGTTCACCGATGCCTTTCTTTGTTAACCGAGTATGGATGAAAGTATTAAATGCTTATTTTAGCCGACAAAATTTGATGAGCTGGAAATTGTTATGATTTCGAGATTAAGGATAAAGTTTGTTATGAGATCCACGACTGACAAAATTTGAAGATCTAAAGGATGGAATTGAAACGTGTTACTGACACAACTGTCGAGGAAGGTTTAAGAGGAAAAATCAACGAAGAAGAATAAGCGGAAAAATTTGATGGTTGATATGAAAATAGTTTATCTATCTATATAAGAGATATGAGTTTCTTTATTGAAACATGCCAGAAGAAAGAACACTGCAAAGATTTCATGTGAATATAGTTTCATGCATGCCTGATCAAACTGGTTGAAGGAGAACCAAACTGCAGAATAGTACCGAGCATCAGAGAGCTATTATCGAGTGAAAGTAAATTGAGGAAGTGAATTGAAATATTGATAAGAGGATTTGTATGGGCTTAGAATAGATCTGAACATCTGCAAGTTAAGTTGTATTGTAATCAGATCAACTACTATTTCAGTTTAACCTTTGATATAGAAAATATCCTAACCGAGTGGACTTAACTGTCTTATGTTATGCCCCTATGTCATTCAAGGAATGTACATTGTTATCTTATTGAACCCATAGTGAATGCTGGTCAAAAGTTAACTATTAGTCTTAAATCCTCTAAAAAGGTTACACCTAACAGTGTGTTTGTAACCTTTAATAGGGTTGGCTCTTCACCAAGCTCACTTCAGAAGAGTGAAAATTATTTTGGGTTATTGGTCCCAGGTGGTTTTTCCCTTAGCAGGGTTTCCACATTAAATCATTATGTTATGTGTTTATGTGATGATTGTTTTATTGTCATACTTTACATACTACATATTTTATTTGGTCGGTAATTAAAATGAGTTAATTAATTGGTAATTGGTAAAAGGCACAGACAGTTTAATAGTTTATGTTACCGAGCTGTAGAATTTATTGGAATTGTTTTAAGTATTACATCTTTGTATTTGGGACTCAAGGATAACTGATCTAACTGATTCACCCCCCCTCTCATTTTTTTTTCATGTCCTCTTACTCTTTCTCTTTGACATCCTGATGATGGATCATGTAGTATGATCTGAAACATTGATGAAAAAAATTCTACACAATCAAATCCAGAAACTAATATAATCAAAAGAATATCTACCAATGCATATTTGTTTACATTCTTTGGTGGTGCAATAAATTTGATGAGAAAGTGATAGGTTGTGGTTTATTTTTCCACTAAGGAGGTAGAGTATATGAATTCTACTCATTTGTACAAGGAATCCATTTGGCTTAAAATATTGTGTTTAGAAATAGAGTTCAAACAAGGTGCAGTGACAATTTATAGTGATAGTTAGAGTGCAATATGCCTAGCAAAGAGCTTGATATTTTATGCTAGGACCAAGAAAATTGATGTACAATATCATTTTGTGAGAGATATGGTTGAGGATGATAGGGTAAATCTAGAAAAGGTAGAAACTTTAGTGGGTGTTGTTGATTCATTAACTAAGGTAGTGAGCATAGAGAAGTTTAGATGGTGTTTAGGGTTTATGGGCCTATTGGCCCCCAATAGTTGAGTTCATTTTAGTATGGATCCCCTAACTCTTGCAAAGTATTCAAAAATTAAAAGAATGAACTTAAACACATGTGTCTCAACCTTTCAATTTTTCCTAGAAATAGGTCCAAAAATGTAGCTAGATTTTTTTTACGTGTTGGTGCCTTGAAAAATGGAATATTAGTTTTCAAAAGATACCTTGTCCATATTATATTATGGAAGGCCCATTTTTAGAGATTCTATGCCACTTTCATAATAATTATAAGGGTCAAAAATAGGGGAGAAGACAATGGATGTGAGAGACTATTTTTAACCTAGATCCTTTCCTATCTTTGGAAACACATGTCAAGGATTGGTAACATGTGTCAAGGAAGTGTAGTACATGGTTTTTTAAACCACAAGTGGTTTCCAAGTTGTGAGAATCCTATAAAATGAGGGCTTGAGGAGTATTTTCTTCATTTAGCTTTGTTTTCAAGATTGGATGCTAGAAGGATGCTATTGAAGTTCCTTAGAGATTCAGTTGAGGTGAAACTATTGTAAGAACTTACATTGCAAGTGTTTTGTAATCTATTTTTGATTTGATAATACATTGTGCAGGTTTTGGAGTGTGGGGTTTTTCTCCTGTAAGGGTGTTTTCCATGTAAATCACCTTGTTATGTGTTTATTTTTATTTTTATGCTCTTATGTATTTCTTGAAATTTTTGTAATAACTATGTTGAAACTTGCACAATCCTCATCTCAATATTAGCATAGGAAGTGTTTTTGCACACCTTCTTTCCTTACAAGTAATCAAATTAGGTTGAATTTTATACCCTTCTAGGATAATTTATGAAACTGAAGCTTGATCCTAGTTATTAAGCTATAACTAAATTTAGAAGGAAATTCAATTAAGTCTTGCAAAGATCATTTCATCGCATCTTGGAAATAATAAAAACCTAAGCTTCATAACATCTACATTAAAGGCCAATGATTGAGGGAATGCAATTATCATCTTTTTCATATCTTAATAATCCCCAAAAAATAAAAATCTTGATCCTCTTCAATACTAAATTTTGACCAAGTGCGGGAACTTCTAGTAACAAGAATAATTTGATCAACTAATATTTTGCAATTTGGAATAACAATTTACCTTTGTTAAAAAAAAACTTCAGAAACTAGATGCATATAATACATATGGGATCTTTAAGGAAATGAAAGAAAAAATATAAGCGAAACCACATAAAAAACTCAATTGCTAATTTTTTTCATAATCTCCAAGCTTCTAATTATGTTGTCATCCTTATACCTACCATTGCAAAGTATGACATTATTGGAATCACAATCTTGAATAAGTACAACAACATGCCACGGTAGGAATAAATTTAGTGGCTACCATTCATTTTAAGAAAAAATAGATTTTTGGCTTAGTTATAATAAAATGGCACTCGTGTAGAATACCTTGAGATTCTTCAAGGGGAAAACATTTTTATATTAAAATCTAGTTCAAATATTCAATATGCACAAACCTCTAATATTCTGAAAATATTTTCCCCAAAATTGGATCCTAGACCTTAATTAAATGCTCCAAAGAGAGATTGTAAAGTTAAATCATAATTTTAGTGGTTAATATTTATCAATTGGAGCTGTCTAATCCAGTATTTCTAAAGAAGAAGTGAAAAAAATTGTTATTTTTTAAAAGATGAGGGTAAGTGCACCAAGTTGCTGGTCAAAAAAGTGGCCACATGAAACAAAAAAACTCAAAATTTTACAAAACCTGTGTAGGTTATCTATGAAATTCAACACATTTAGGCTTGTAAAAACCGAACCATGTCAAGTCTAAAAAAAATAATTAAAAAAACTTATAGTTCTTCATAACCCGTGCGGGTTATGAAGAACTAAAAAAAATCCTTCCTAACCCGCATAGATTATGAAGAAGCAAAAAAATTTCTTCATAACCCACATGAATTATGAAGAACTATAAGTCTTTTGAAAAAATTACAAAAAAAAAAAGGGTATGTGTAGGATCATGGTATGCCAAACTAGGCCCTTAAGTGGCAATGAAAATTCAGAAAGAAACATAAAAAGTGATAAACATAATGTTTGGTCAGATGGATGTGTTGCACAATTCAAATCATCCAAACCATTTTATGGACTATGTAGATATTATCTTAATGAAAAAATACCACATGTCTAGAGTTTCTTTGAGAGTGGACATGGAAAAGGTGAACATGATGGTGCTGGAGCTTGCATCAAATGTGTTCTATGAAACTATCAAATGAATTATAAGGGAGTTCATATAAAAAATGCACATGATGTTGTTGAATGGTGCATGACACATTTCACATCAAACGAGGATGAGAAATCATCATGAGTCAAGCGGTACCACCTAGAGAATTTTGGGAGATAAAAGGTATGCATGTGTTGAACTAAATTATGTATGTGTGATATACATATTTATTCTTGTTTAAAGTTTACATTTTTATATTCACATATATAAAATAAAATTCATATTAAATATATGCACATGTGTTCTGGTGTGGATAGACAAATTATGCATGATTGCAAGAGGATAGAAAAAATGTGATCTTTGCATTTAGTTATGAGTACAAACTGTCGCAATTGGATGTTGAACACTCGGGATTACTCATGCTTTTGCTGTCAGTGTGTTTTTGACAACTATGAGGAATGCATCAATCAACAACGTGGATATGTAGGTTCCTGGAATCTGGTGCCACTAGTTGTTACTGATACATTTGATAGAGATGAAGATGAAAAATTTGATGTCGTTCCTTTAAGTGGCAATGAAAATTTAGAAAATCAGTTTTAGGCAAGTTGACATAAGAATTTGAACAAGTTATAAATATGATATCAAAAATATGTAAGAAGAGAATCTATAGAAAATTGAATTTAGTTTCTAAGATACTGAGCCTTTTTTGAAAAAAAAAAATTCTATATGTTGAAAATTTCAAATTTCAATGTAGTAGTACAAAAATTTTAGGAAAAAAATAAGTAGTACATGTATGTCTGACCACCTTAAACACAATCAAATGATAATTTTTTTACAAGATTCTAGATATAAGTAGTAGACTCATGTTCGGATGTGACACATATTTTTTTGTAATTTTTTTCCAAGTAAATAATTAATTATGTTTTTTCTTCTACAACTTTTCCAGAATACAGAAACTATCATGTTTGACCATGTTATCTTAGTCTAAACTTTATCAAATTGAAATTTTTTTTATTTTTCTTGTAGTAGGAAAAACATAGAATGTGACACGTGTTTTGGATTTAAAAAATGTTATACAGTTTGCAAGTTATAGCTATTTTCAATAAGTCTATCAATCAAGACTAGAAAGATAACATGTAGGTGTATGTCTAACCACATTAAACAAAATCAAATGATAATATTTTTTTATAAGATTCTAGATAAAAGTAGTAGACTCATGTCTAGATGTGATGTGTATTTTTTTGTATTTTCCAAGTAAATAATTAATTATGATTTTTTTGATACAAATTTTCCTGAATATAAAAACTCTCGTGTCTAACCACCTTAACTTAGTCTAAACTTCATCAAATTGAAAGAATTGTTTATTATTATTATATTAGGTGAAGCATAGAATGTGATGTATATTTCAGATTTTAAAAATGTTATATTTTTTGAAAGTTATAGTTATTTTTCAAAGAGTATATCAATCAAGACTTATTTTTCACATCACCACTTTTTGGCATACCATGATCTTGCACATACCCCAAAACAAATTATCATCATTTTGTTATAATCCAAAATAAAAAAACTAAATTAAATTCATGAACAATCCAAGAAGCAAGAGAAATCAATAATTTGAAATCAACAATGACAAAAAAACATGAAAAATCATCTAATACTGTTGGGGAAGGACATGAAAAAACAATAGTGGGCCCTTGGAACAAGTTGCAATGTTATGTTATTGGTTATTGAGGATAATATATATTTATCTCAATGGAACATGTACGCATATAATTCATCTAAAAATGTTGTTTTTCATATTTTGTCATAACATGTGTGGGTTCTATAGAACTAAAACTTATGCAATCTTTCAGTTCCACATAAACCACAAATGGGTTATGTAGAACTAGGAGAGAGAGAGAGAGAGAGAGAGAGAGAGAGAGAGAGAGAGAGAGAGAGAGAGAGAGAGAGAGAGGAAATGAGGAGAGTCATGCATGTATACTAACATATATACATATATCTATATAAATATATGTATAGAGAGCTATATATGTGCATATATACATACATAGACACATATTATATATGTAAGTCTATACATACATGTGTAGTGTATGATAAATTTACAAGCATACATTTTTATGTCTTCATAACCCGCATGGGTTATGTAAAACTAAAAAAAATCTTTTTGTTCTACATAACCAGCATGGGTTATGTAGAATTTGAAATTGCTCTTTTTGCTTTGAAAAAATCAAGCAGATTATGTGGCACATAGGAACCCACACACATTTTGGATTGGTTATGTGGAACAAAGGAACCCCGCCATTTTCCCTCCATTTTTGTCCCTTTACACATTTTTTCATCTACCATGATGATTTCTCAACTTACTCATCATCAGGTTTACAAATGATCAAGTTGGTATCTCAAAAATTACCACCATAATCTCACATGTATTCTCATCTTTCTAACCATATAAATTTTTCTATTTTTAGACAACATTAGCATAGTAAAATTTTATTTTCTTTAACAGTGTCTTGGTAGTCCTTAGAGACATATGTCTACCATTTTAATAATAACTTTTTATCTACTTGAGAAAATTTTTAAAAAATTACATATTACTATTCTACACTAGATTCTATATAATTTTTTTAAAAAAAAGTTTGCATTTTTTATTATTAATTTGATGCAAGTTACACCTAATGCATGAATAGGTACCAGATTTTTTAGAATGCGGTCACTTCAAAAAATCATAAAAAAATTACTCAATGAAAAATCACAAAAAAATACACAACTTCTAGAACTCACTCGTACCTATCATCCTACCAAAGGGTTTTGAAAAATATAAAATCTAACTATATCTTTTGTGAAGTGCATGAAAACAACTATGTTATATTTTTATGAAAAAAATAGGAACAATTTTTTGTGCATGGCGGGTTTAACCCTCTTAATCTTATCCATTTTAAAAAAAACTTTAGTAGTTTAGAAACTAGATTCAGAATACTATGATTCTTAAATTCTTTACAAAACTTCTAATTTTGAGTGCACGACCCTTGAATTTATCTTCAAGAAGTTCACGTTTCCCTAATTTCAAAAAAATAGTGGCCACTTATATGTCCCTTTTTGCACACCATCTTGGTGCACTTACCCATGATTTTCATGTCGGCATGAAAAAAGAAAGATTCAACTCGATTATAAAAAATAAAAAATAAAAAGAGATAAAAGTCTTATACCTTGATGATGCAAGTGATTCTTGAAATGATATCACGAGTGTTGATCTACAATAGCATGACTCAAAGACCTAAAAGGATATCATAAAAGACATGCTTTCATAATGATTTCCATGCTTTCCACCATGAAGAGAAGAATTGTTTGAATACTTGAATTGCAATGTAAAAGATGGATTGTTAATGTTCATAGATGGATTAAAGATCTTGATCCAAAATGAGGGTGTTAGCCATGCATTTATACCTCACCTAGCCATTTTGGGGCTCTAAATTTGAAGAAGGCCAACTAAGGATTTTTTATACCACTCAAAGTCAAAACATCGAGCTCGAGTTCAAATTTGGGCCCAAGTTAGTTGGTAAGGGGAATCTCCCAATATAGGGGTGATTTTATTATGACTGATACATCTCGAGCTGCCCTTTATGAGAAAAAAATATTATTCTCTTGGTATGTTGAATGATTAATGCCTGTAGATTAGATGCTATGTATTTCCTGTTTCAAAGAAAAGGAGTTTATAAGAATTGAAATTTGAAATGACACATAATGAAATTCATTAAATTATAGTAGATGGGATTAATGATATAACAAATAACTCTTGAAAAAGAGCCATGGTTTTGAATATATTTATCAAGTAAAGTCAGGGGATTGAATCATATAAATCTACTATTACAGAGATTTGGTATTATGGAGATGTTGTTGCATAAGTTAAGAGGTTTGAAAGGAATTTGGTAATAGTAATTGTGTGACTTTGTTGTAGTGCAGTTCAATTTGTAGAAATGTCGAGTTACAATATTTGGTCTTCTATAAACTTTAAATACACATAAGAATATTGTGGTGTTTCAAATTCTTAGAAACAAAAGGTAGTTACTTTGGTGTTATGCATAATTCTAATTATAAATTCTTGAAAATCATGGATAGAGGTTTGTTCTCCTAGAATCAATGTCCTAAAATTGTACCCGATGAGGGTTTGATCAGTGCGATCTTGTACCTATGATCAGTGATATATTCTTCTTGTGAGGCTTATATGTAATCAGTGAGATTTTGGTTAGTGAGGCCCAATAAAATTATCTTTCATAGTAGTTTCAAACTCTTTAATAGTTTTCAACTCAAATGACTATTTTATGAGCCACACATGAATGATTTTTTTTTTTCTTTATGCTTCTTAGTACTAATATTCCTTGATTCAATGGTCTGATATGATATGTTACAATGGTTTAAATGCATAGTGATTACGTTTCATTGATTTTAAAGTATTTTAGTGACCACTTATTCACCCTCCCCTCTTAGTGGTTTGATATTCCATTACAAAGTTCTTTTTCAAAGTTTTAACCTTTCCCCCTTTGTCCCATTTTCCCTCTATAGGGTTTTATGTGAAACTAGAGCTTTGGGTTCGTATCTCCATTAGCAAATATTTCCTAGATATTTCTAAATTTGTAGACATGTCTACATGTGACATGAGGCCAACTCAAGTCAAAATGTTAGTTTGCATATATGCAAGCTTTTTGGCCCCTTTTGCATCCTCCAAAGTGTTTGAGAGGTACATGTTGGTTAACACCTTCTATTGTCCTAGTTCTTTTTTCTTCTAAAGGCCTTGTTCAAAAAACAATGCAAGGTGTCACACCCAAAAATATTTTTTTCTGAAGGAAAGGAGGAATCTTTTGGCAAAGCCTACCCATATGACACATGTCCTAGGCAAGACTTTGTAAATGGGGGGTGTCAACATTGAGTTTGTTAAGGTTGCAATTAAGACAACATGATTGAGGGAGCTTGAACTCTTCCATGCATCTTGAAAGTCAATCAAGACAAGAATATCATGCACCTAGGTGGTTGTGACTACTTCATGAGGATCTATTCCACGTGGTGTCAGGCACTTGAATTTTCTAGCAAAGTTGGAGAAGATTATCTGTAATAGAATAATCTTATAAATGGGAAAGGGCTTAATTATTTTGGGGGTTATAATTTTATGCAAGAAAGACTGTATTATTCTAGGATTTGTGTTAAGACTTGATTTCTACTCAAACCTTAATTCCCAATTCAGTTGAAATTGTTTCATATTAGACTATGCATTTAAGCCTTTCTAGTGTTATACAAATATTTGAATATATGAAAGGTTATATATTAAGTGAGTGATTCATCTTGTCTTAATTTTTGACTCTTAAGGCTTTTATTTGAAGACTTATGAGGTTAAAGTCATGTATTTTAGTCTTTTAGTTTCAATGATAGTTTAATGATTAGAATTATATCATGTTGCTAATGAATTTTGGAATAGAAATAGATGTGTAAGTGATACAGAAGATAATTTCCAAGATTTAGTAGATGCTCCCACAAAATGATATGAATATTGTGATATGCGTTTGTGACTTATTCATTTGTGACCTTATAGGGAAAATAAAATCTAAAGATTTATATTACATAAAAATATAACATAAAATATGAAGTGGTGATTTTATTATTTTTTCTACGAATAAAAAAACCACCAATTAGAAAGCCACAACATAAATGGAAAAAAAAGCTTTTGCGCAAGAAGGAAACATAGGTTAATTCCAATATTGCAACCTCCAATATCATTAATTGTAGCATAAAAAATAATTGAAGAGCCTGATGGAATCAACAGAGGCCTGACATATCTATAAAAAAATCCATAGGGAGTAAAATGGGGCCAATCGAAGAAATGAAACACTATCACCTCTACTACAATACCCGATGCCAATTTACATAGAAGAGGAAATCTCCTAATCAATATCTTTTTGAAGATTAAACAATAACTCTGGAAGAAAAATTGATTTTTCCAACCAATAATTTGAAATAATTGCTAAACAAATGCCTTTAGAGGGTGATCCCACAATACTTGGTTAGACTTTTGGCCAATTTTGACATTGAAAATAGTACATTCCACACTAAATATTTACTTTCTAATACATATAGCAGCTAAACCATTAAGAACTTGAAGATGAAGTAAATAATCACTTATGAGATTTTTAGTGTAGATTTTAAATATATTTAAATTTTTTTGAAATAAATTGTGCTTATTTTTACATAATTTTTAATAAGTTAATTTCTACAGTAAATAACATTTTTTAGAAGTGACATTTACTTTGTAAGGCATAACTGTTTTTAATAAAAAAAATAAAATTCTAGTTTTATGCATTCGAATTAACTTCTATTGAAATGAGAATATGAATACCTATAGAAAATATTTTTTTATAATTTTTCCTTCTATTTTAATTTTTTTTCACATGTGTGAAACAAAGACCTAAATGTTAATGAAAAACTTACATTCATAAGAAATAAAAAATATACAAATGAAATTAAATAAATTAAAAACATACTTTTTGGAAACCTAAAAATAAGAGATAAATACTTACAAAATAAAACTTCTAAATGAATTCAATTGATCCCCAAAAAAATTAGAACAATCTAATTGAAAAATGGCCATTCAAATTACGAATTGTGAAAATGTGATATCATGAATAAATTATCTAGATATGTTCTCTTATTAATGATATTTATTATTTTTAAGAAATCTAAGGTAAATAATTATTTATGTTAATTGTATACACATTGCATTATTTCAATATAAAAAAACATTTTATTTTGTTAAATCAAAATGAGAAAGTAGACAATCATTACGACCAAGGTCGGTTTCTGTCGTTTTGGGCGACGAATTGAATAAGCTCGGTGGGTGAATTAAATGTATGAGAGGAAGCCTGCACACAAGTCGGTTCTCACTGTACTCACCTCCGTCAACGTGACTCAAGTACTTCACCGCCCTCCCAAGTTGGATAGATTCCACGCTTCCGCCTTTAAATTATAACCCACATTATTATCTCTTCTCTCACACAAAAGGGAAACATACCCCTAGCGATATGAAGAACTTGCACCTGCAGATCCTCTGTTTGATCTACGCCACGCTCTCGGTGGGCTGCCTCTCCACCGCAAATGTACGCAACGTCTCTAAAGAAGAAGGATGCTTCACAACCCTCTTTCAGTTCGGAGCATCGCTCTTCGACACAGGAAATGCAGTCATTGCATTTCCTCGGCAGGCTTTCCAGCCCACCAGGCAGCCATATGGCTCCACTTTCCCTGGCTACCCCGCCAACCGATTCTCAGATGGAAAACTCATCATCGACTACTTAGGTAGCTACCATGCACAACTCAGTCTTTTCTTTCTTGTTTTCTGTTTCATGATGTACACTGTTGTATGACTGTGGGGTGTTCTCAGCGGATGCTTTCAAATTGGAGCTGCTGCATCCTTATCTCGAAAGTGCGGGACCCCATTCCGCAAACAAAACGGTTAGAGACTACAGGAGAGGAGTATGTTTCTCGGTGGCGCTCGCAACTGCACTCTCCGTCGAAGAACTGAACTTTACGGGAATGGGGAGCAAGAAAATAGCGTTGAATCCATTTACCTCCGATGCCCAGTTCGAGTGGTTCCAAAATTTCAGGCAGAGAGTTTTGGAAAGGGATACCAAGTCCGAAGGTATGGAAACTTTTTAAGGAATAGATGAAGCAAGACAAAATCTAGGATTTTTGAAAAAATAACAAATTGATTGAATCAGGAAATTTAAGCGCTCTTTTACCCAGTAAAGAGGCGATGACAAAGGCGCTCTATCTTCCGGGAGAGTTCGGCGTGAATGACTACCGCGTGGGGTTGATGTCTGGTCTAAGCGTTACAGATGTCAAGAAAAAAGTGCCTCTTGTTGTTCACAAGATCGTCCGTCTAGTGAAGGTCCTTTTTTAAGAAAAATATCTTCACAAATCTTTCGTTTCCTTACCAAATAAGGCAATTATGGCTTACGTTTAATGTGGTATTAATTTTCATGCAGAAGCTCCACGGGACCGGTGCCAGGAACTTTCTGGTTGTTGGGGTCCCACCGCAAGGATGCAGCCCATTTTACTTGACCGTGCTGAACGGTAGCAAAGACGAATATGACTGCCTGGTGGAGGTAAATGAAATCCATCGCCTGCACGAAACAAAATTAAAGCTGGCACTGCGAGATCTACGTGAACAGCTGAGGGATTCGAACATAATGTTTGCGGACTATTACAGGGCATTCATGAGCGTAATCAAACATCCTGAAAGACACGGTGGGTTAAGAAACTCTGTAATGTTTGAAAGTGGCCTGTATTGATTGATTGATTTTGGGTGGGAAAGGTAATATAAAGTATATGTTTGAACAGGAATGACAGTGAGGAACGTCGCATGCTGCGGCGGGGGCGGAGAGTACAACTACAATCCCGCGGCTGTGTGCGGAACGAGCTCTTCAAAGCGATGTTCAGAGGTGGAGAAATACGTGTACTGGGATGACTTCCATCCGACTGATGCGCTCAACAAAATAGTTGCGGCTAAATTTGCGTCGGGAAAGTATGTTGAACCTTCCAACGTCTCGCTTGGCTGCTCGTGAGCAATGTTGGTAACAACCAGCAATGGGGATGAGAGCCCTCAAATATCTTGATGTTCGTGATGGCAGGTCCCCCTTCATGTAATCGAAAAGTGGCCTTAGATAGAAATGGGAGGAACATTCTTGGTTGCATTAAATTTTTTTGAGCTGGTGTGTAATGGGTACACGGAAGATATGTAATAAGGGAACAATACAATGTGAAATTTGAAATAAATTAAGGGAAGATCTTTAAATGTAGGAGAGTTATTTAATATTTTTTAAAATTTTATGTGTCAGATTTAGTATTTATATATTATTCTTACTTACATTATTTTCTAGTATGGATGTGAGTGTTGTTTAGTGACGTGACTTACTTATAATGTTAATTGGTAGGGGTGATAATTACAACAATGTAAAAAAATGAGTTATTTTTTGCATGTTCACTATTAAACAAGTGACATGTTTTAGAATGAATGATGGCTAATTATTCTTAGTAATATTACCTTATAGCATGGATAACATAGATGCGAGTCATATGTAGTGATTTGAGTTTTCAAGAATGTTAAGTATTTGGAGAGTTGATAATTAGAAAAAGGTACAAAAATAGAGTTGTGTTTTACATGTCCACTATTAAACAAGTGGCATGTTCTAGAATGAACAATGCCCAATAGATTGCTAGAGTGGACTGATTTTTGTAGGGAGTGTCAACTTGTAGAATTCCATTAAAGTGGATGATGTCTAAGGGAAACATAATCTATTAATATGGATAAATTCATGGCTGGGAATTTTGAGAATATATCAATTTTAAAATGAACAAAAAAAGGAACATAAGTTAATGATATGTAAAATAAACCTGGAGTGCCTACAACTAGTTTGTATTGTTTGAAGAAAGTGCATTTGATATTGTTGTCAAGTGTGCCTCCTTTGCTTTCTATTGAGAAACATATGGGCTTTGTTGCAAGTGTGGATATCTTTCAAAAGTGAAGGTAAAGGTGTATGCGAAAGCCTGCAAGTTCATGAACTCTTAACATAGATGTGAATGTCAACCCTTGTCAGTCAATATTGCCAATGTCAACTATTGTTATGTGAAGTGTAAGCCCTTGTGATTGTGTATTGTTAAGCTCCGTTCAATTTTTAGTGGTATTTGATAGCGGTTACGATAATTGTTTGGGGTTATGGAGATATTCTTTGGGTTGTTTTGGTCCCAAGCTAGACTTGAGCAGTTTGTAAAGTGAACAACAATCGATAAGGGAAGCTGAGGTGGTTTTTCACCATCATTGTATACAATTGCTTTGACCTATCCAAGTGCATCATTCACAAGTCTTGTTTCTATGCACAAATTTGTACATAGCATAAATTCTTAGCCAATACATAAGGGGATTTGAGATTGAAGTTGTTCTTCATTTGGATTCATGCATGGTAATCTATTCTATTGTTCTACAATAGAAATGATAATTATATTTTCTATAAACAACAACATGTACTTATATTATGGAGTGACATCATCTCATTTGTTTGCGAAAATGTGTATGGATAATAGGAAAATAGTTTGTTCTTCATAGGTAAGTGAAAAACTTGATCCCAACATTACAAGTTCCTAATTTACAACTATAAGTTATGCATTCTATGGATTTTGACATGGAGGTCCAAATTACTTTCTTTAATGGGTGGAGGTTACAGAAGAGGCACCTCACTAAGGGCAATGTCCTGTTTGAATCTTTTAACATGGGAAGAGTGAGAGACCAATAAAACCTTTCCTTTCCCTTTACCTAACATAAAGGATGAGCCCTTGACTCTCCCTTTTCCTTTCACACCAAGGCTTAGGCTAAAAGAATCTAGAACACACTCAGACAAAGGGCAATAATCATATTATTCATCATTAGAAACAACAAATTTAAGGTAGGGCTTAGTTTGCCTTTTGGGTTTGTAGTTAGGCCGAAATTAATTATTATTTAATGGTTAATTATGTTTATTTATTTTAAGTTTTATATTTTGATTTATTTAAATTTTAATGAGAGTTGATTCTTTATCCTAGTGTAATAATATGTAGTTATGGTTATTTTGCATCTCTAGAGGTAATTAAAATCTTTCTTTTTAATAGAAAAAGTGGTGGACCACTAGTATTTTCAATAATATATATAACTGGTTCAAGGGCTTGATAGGGAAAGAACCAAGAGGAAAACCCTATCTCATTGCCCAGAAACAAAATAAAAGGTGAGAAATAAATCCCCACCCCTAAAAAGAAACCTACAAATCTAATCCATGAGGGACTTGAAGACATGATTTACAATTTTGAGTAAAAATTACATCGTATGATATTTCCCTTGTTTTAAAATAAGGAAATCACAAAAATTCTACTAAATTTGGCAAGAGGTATTTCCAGTACATGCTTAGCTCTCGATTAAATTTTCTCATTGAATCATCAATTATCCAAAGTGCAGGTGATACATTGAGATAAAAATAAAATGAGGTATAAAAATGTAATTGAAATCTTAATCAATAGGTCAAATGGGAGTTTTATGAATTTGGTCTTTATTTTTCTTGTGAAAAAATACTTTCCCCAATGCACATATGATCATCTCCTCTATGAACTCCCAAGGGTGTTGTCTCAATAATATTGAGGTCAATTTTATAATAAAAATATGTGAGGAAATAATTGCAATGAGGCAAGCTTAAATTACCATCTCCTCTTTTCTCCTATTATGTAATAGATTGTAAATGTTTATATTATTCTTCTTATTATGATTACTTGGTTAGTTGGATTTTTTATAGGGTCCAAACCCTTCTATAGGAGAACAAAAAAATATTTTATACACAAGAAAAACACAAGTTTCCTAAGATAAAAATTAACTAAATTGATCAGGTCTAAACAATACTTGATCTAATCTATATGCACCCTTACACTTATTGACTTGGCATGTGGATTTTGAACACCATTAAGGAAAGACCTTTTGTTCTACTTCTGTCGACCTACCCATGAACTATATACTTACAAATAATATATCCTTAGGAGAAGAAGAAGGAGATTTTTGGACTAATTGCTACCATCCCCTTTAGATTTGGAACATTGACTAATCATCTCCCATGGATCTATTTACCTTTGGAATTTTAATTGGGCGTTAGTAGTTAAATATTTTGTTGTAAAAACAAATATGTTCCAAAAATTGGTATTAGATTCAAGTTAGGGGTTTGAGTCCCCTTAGGGGATTCTGAGGGGGGGGGGGGGGGATTGTTTGAATAAATTCCAACATCCCCTATTAAATTTGGGACACAAGCTATCCGCCTCCCATGGATTCATTTATCTTTGGAATTTGTATCTAATATGAATTGTTCAATATTTTGGTGCAAAAACAATTGTGTTCCAATATGGATAGCCCCTAGAGGGTCCATCTAATAACACTACAATTTGAAGAAGAACTTGGAGTTGTCAATCGATGATCTACCAATTCACAATAATTAATTAGTAGTCTGAAGTTGAAGGTAGAATAGGAACATATAAATAGGTCGAGCTTCATGAATATTATTGACACTGCCATAAGTAGCCTTACTAGACCCAAAGGGATAAATTTTTTGAATGGAAGAGAGTGGCAATATATCCCTTAAATTTTCTATAATGTCTTCAAATAATATTATAAAATTGTTATGAAGAGCATTTTTCAACCAAATTGAAGAAAATTGCATACTGAAACCATCAGAACAATATTAGACCAAGTTCCTAGTAGAGAAAAAATGCCTAATTAAAAGGGAATTCATTCATAATCAATCAATTTGAGACCAATATTTTCCATTAACCTATTGAAAAACCTCACCTATTAAAGATTTTAATATATCACATTCTATTATGACATACATGCAAATGAGGCATAAGTAAAGTACTTAAAGTCTAGTTCTACCTTTATGGAATTGACCAAGAGCATTTCCAGTGACCTCATAGGTTGATACATGAGAACTATAAGGGTAGATAAGGAAATCTCACCCAAATAGGCATTATTCAGTGGACACTTTCAAGGGCTTGAAAGAGGGAGATCAAGGGGAAATTGGTAGATGATAGAAATCCCAAAGCTTGTCCCCACTATCTAACACAATCTATCTATCTTCAAAAGAATCAAACTATAAGTTTTTTTAGCACAAGTATAAATCAACCATAAGAGTGTAATGCTAAAAAATCCATGATATAAAATAGGAAGAGTAGGCCATAGGTAATAATATTTACAAATCAAACTGTTACTTATGAACTAATTTCCATAGTCGATCACTTTGTTGCCCATAGTAAACATACAAGAAAATATCACAAAGAAATGAGACAATTGATTTTTACTTTGACCATGCAAACAATTCCTATTCAAAAAACCCTTACCCATAGAAATTCTCTTTTACTCTTTAGTAGAATTTAAAATTGAAAGGTGGAAGGAATTCATAGTTAGGTTCATGCATCTACATAATATTAATAGAAGGGGAGGTTATATGAACAACGCATAGAACCTTTCCTTATAGATCAAAGAACCTAACATCTGGATAAATAATTATTCGAGGGTTGTCTAGAAAATCCATTGTTCTTGTTTTAAAAATAATTATTTATTAGATATTTGAAAGTGTTATAATTATAGATCCTATTGTTAGCGGGCTATTTTTCCACTTTTATGTTTTCCTTCTATTCCAACTTAAAAATGCATATGTGAGTGGTAGCTCTTTTAATGTAGTAATAACATCAAAAATTCATTCGTACATTCTCTTTCTACTAAATTATATGCACACATCTCAATTATTTCAATTTCTACACTAGGCCATTATAAAAAATATCAGTCAATTAAGGGTAGAGTGTTTTCTTAGGGTGTGCTTGTTGCCTTTAGAAATAATAGAGGCAATGGTAAGATTTTTGGGTTTGACATTTTTGACATTACTGTAAGAGAAATACATGTCAAATAGTTTTATGATGCAGTTGATTAATTTTGTGAATGCAAGATTGTGTGTAATTTCTAATGATTTTGTGAATGCTTAAAATCTTGTCTACAATCATTCTTGAACTTTCTACTAACCTGGAATACTTTGCACCTCAAAATCAAGTATTGTAGTTTTGACTTCCCCATTCAAAAGAAGACTTCAAGCCACATTGTGCATTGATTGTTAGGGTCAAATTCTCCCATAAAACTCTGAGATGAAAAAGATTAATAAAGTTAAAGTGAATATGCAAAGACAACATGTACAAATATATAAAATTTGGCACATATTTTGATAGAATTTAAATTGCAAAGTAGACAACAAATTGTTGATTCTCAAGAACTCTAACAACCATATACCAAATTGACTATTCCATCTATATTAGACCCATGATGGTAATAATATTATCTTATTTTGATCATTTTGATTCGTCATGGTAGTGACTACCAACTATCACTCAAAATGACATGAACATTGATAATCCATAAATCTCAAGGGCTAACACTTGAAAAGAGTGCTAATAGATATAGGAGACATTGATTTTCATGGTTTCACATTCATTACAATCTAGTGATTGGAGCATTTAGTCAATTTACACGCCTTCTTAAGCTTTAGAGTAATATAGAAGATATATGGCCAGCTTTAGAAGAAAGAAAATCATCTATATGCATCATTGACCTTAAATTATAAGACAATTCAATTGACAATACATTTTATCTTCTAACACTATATTATATAAAATGACTTATACAATTCCAAAAAGGAATTCATATTTCTTTATAATGTTCAAATTATTTAAGATTATACTCATTACACCCATTACACATTAAATGTGATTCCTAGTTATACATATAACATTACAACTTTCACATGAATGGTTCTATAGCCCCTTTTTTTTTCCTCAAAAACAGATTGAACTGTCTTTTAGTTTAGGGTACAGCAATAAACGACATTATCAGGTCAGGCTCCTGACTGATGGCTGATGGTAGACGCATGACATTGTCTCATAACATTTATGGAGACAAAGCAGTTGAATTTAATTAGCCGATAGGCTTTCCCTGCGGGCAATGGCTAAAAGTGCGAAGATTTGCACCTCGTTCCCCGCACCTTTAGCCATTGCCATAGGCAGGGGCATACCCATACATGCCATTCCCTGTTTGTCCTGCGGAAGGCCGTGCGGAAGTAAATCCCATCGGCAGTCAAATCACGCCAGTCAACGTCAGCCATGCGACCGAAGTTAGGTTGCCGTCCGCTGCTGCACCAGCTGGGAAAGTTGGCGGGATTATTAGGCTGCCGTGTGCCCTGCTGCACCAGCTGGAAAAGTTGGTGGGAAAGTTAAGATAAAACATTCAATACTTCGGCATGATCTGAATTTATTTTTGAGATTTCGGAATTTATTTTTGCCTTCAATACTTCCACTATATTCACTATATTTGCCTTGGCTCCTCAAACCATTTCGCAATTGTAAACTTTTATTAATTTATTTACTTATTTTATATGGTTATTATGCATTAATTTAAATTTTATTGTATTTTGTTTTTATTTATTAAATTAAAACTTTTTTTAAAAATTAATGTATGTTTTAAAAAAATTTAAATATATGTTTTTATTATAATGTATTTATTTTTTATACTTAAAAGTAATTTATTTATGGGTCTAATTTTATATCATAATTTTAAATAATTATATATTTTCTCATTTTTTATCTATAATTTTTAGATGATTTTAATTAATTATTAGATACATTCTTATAAAAAATTATATTTGAAAATTTTTAAAACATATATTGAAGTATATATTTTTTTAAAAAATCTTACATAAAAAAAATACAATATGTTTATTTTTATTTTTATTACTTCTAATTTAAATAAATAATAAAAGTACTAATTTAAATAAATAATAAAAGTTATTTGTTGCAATACCATAACTTCTATCTACTAGCAAATATATAACCTATATATAAAATATGTTGATACACCACCACACATGTAACACACTGAATATATTAATATGATTAGGATTATGATTAGGGTTAGCATTTCGAGTTAAGTTTTATATCATGGTAAGGGTTAGCATTAGGGTTAGGGTTTGGTCAAACCCATAAAAAATTTAATCTGCAACCCCTTAAAATAGACCAGTGGTCCTATGGTGGAATCGTACGCTAGAATTTTCACGTGTAGCGTGAATAATTTAATTGTTCAATTGATTGATTATTTAATCTATCATATTTAAATTTTTATAATTATAATTAATAAATAAATAAAAAATAAAAATTATTATTGATTGTCTACTTAGATTACTTATTTTAATTAAATATTAATGTACTATTATATATCTAAAATTATTTGACAATAATATTAAATTATTTTTTTTCAATGGTGTATCCTGGGGCAACCCAGGACTATCAGGCATAGGTTGTATTATTAATAATGAAGTAGCCTGGGAATGGATTTTGAAAAGAGCCAAGCTCATTAAACCTACTTCAAATAACTTAGTTGAATTAGAAGCATTATTGAAGGAGATTCATAGATAGTCATCAATGCATTACGCAAAAGATCGACCCCTAATTGGGTCCTAAATTCGAAATTAGAAGAAATTCTTAAACTTTTGGAAAAATTAGACACATTTCAATTAATTCACATTTTTAGAGAGCAACATTAAAGCAGACAAACTGGCAAATTTCAAAATTTAGAAAAAAAATGCTTAATTTGACCATGTTATTTATAACCATATGTATATATGTTACTTCAACATTTGTGTTATTACAATACTAAAGTTAAATAAAATGCTACATGTTAAATTAATGAAATGCTAAGTTGGAGACAACATAAACACATCAAGATGATGAACAACTATAATACAAAAACCAAAACTCAAAGCATCATAATCCTATCGTCATAAGACAAAATCAAATCCTTTGAACAAATACACAAAACCAAGGAAGTAAAATTTGGATGATAAAATAATACAAATAAGTTCTAAAAATCCCTTATAGAGAAGCTCTTGGTCTTGACTTATATTAAACCCCCATCTAATTAGAACCAATCTTATCACTTCAATCAATTTCCTGAAAAGTGTTGACTATGATCCTCCATATAAAAATCATCAGCACCTGCAAATGTATTGAGTTAGTTATAAAATTCATTTCTAAATTGAAGACTTGGAAATAATTAAATTTGAATACACAATTCCCTTACCATCTCTATTGTGCATTGTGTCACTTGTTATTGTTTGATTGAGATCAATAGAAAAGGGTAACATATGATCTTGGTTGTTGTATTGATCATTTGATACTGCAAAAACATTCACATTTAACAAAACAACATATATGAAAATAATTCATATATTAAAGACTCAAAACTTAACTTATGCATTAAAGACAAAAAAATTACGAAAATACATTTCATTATTTTATTACCATTCATAACATACAAACTAAAGACTCAAAACTGATTGATTGTTACTTTGCAATTTCATTACCATTTCTAGTTTGGATTGTATTTTCATGAAAAAAACTCCCCTCAACTTCATCATTTTCATCAACCAATGGAGTAACATCATTTGTAATTTAATAAAAATTAATGTAGTTATTTTTGAAAAAAGCCATGATAATCATTATAAATAATTTACCATATATAACTTATATTTCACCTGTCACCATTTGGTTTAGATCAATGGAGAAAGGTAATCGACGTCGTCGACTATTTTCTTGATCATTCTGACCTACAAAATGACATATGTAAATATCATATATACATGAGAGGAGGATTTATTGTTAGATAAATTACTAGAATACTTTTGAATAAATGTACTTACCTTTCTGCATGATAACATCTCTTTGTTGTTGTATTTTTATGCCTGATCGATTAATGACCTTTTTCTTTTTCTTTCTAGATCCTATTAAGGGGAATTGGAAATTTTCATGTTCCTGAGCTCTTTCATTTGAGTTTTGAGATATGACTTTACGCTTTTGATGAGAAAAATGACATTTATGCCTTTTACTTGGACTAAACCATGGTGATAATCGTCTCAAAGACATGTTCTCTGAGCCAGGGATGGATTTGAATTTGGAAGATGAAGAAAAAGTTGCATGCATGTCTTTCTGAAATCTCCCAACACACTGACTAAGCATGATTTTTTCATCTTCTGTAGTTGGTAAATTTTGAAGCACTGAAATCATGTAGTCAATTGAATTTTGAAAGTCATCGTTGGAAGTATTAGATGATTTCCAACCATCTGTGATGGATATAACAATGACTAAGTTAAAAAAAATAAATTAAAATCTAATGCTTCATTATAAAATGATGGTTTTGAAAATTACCAGTACTTTGAGCTTGACTAATGACAACCCCAAGCACATCTTGATCTCTTGAAGGTATGAAACCATCTGTAATTGAAATAATAATTAGTTAGGTTCAAAACTATAAAATTAATTAATACTTGATTGTAAAAATATTAACATTACCAATGGTATCATTTTCATGACAAGAACTCCCTCTGACTTCATCATTTTCATGAGCCAATGAAATAACACCATCTATAATTTAATAAAATTAATTTAGTTAGTTTTGATTTAAAACATAATAATCATTGCAAATAATTATTGAACTTAAATCACAAATTAAACTTACCACCAATTTCATCTCGCTGGTTTATTTTGTTTCTCTTTAGAAGATCTAAAATCTTCAACACATGTTTGCAGGTGTTTCCTCTTTTTGCCCACTGACAATCACAAACATGGAAATCTGATCCAAATTTCCTAACGTGGTACCATTTTGTTGGGTCAGTTTGGCTTCTTATCTTAAAGGTATCAGGAAGATCATGAGGATAACAGTCTGTATCGGTTATTGCTTTTGATCTCTCTAAAGCAGTTATGTAATATCTTTCTTTTTTGAAGTTAGTCAAAAATCCAGATAACTGCAGATATCTTTTATTTTTATAGTATGGCTCTACCCTATGGAGAAGCGTATGAATTAGCCAATCCATTCTCCTTGTGCATTTCTTAGAACAATCACTTAAATAGCGACTCTTAATGTGAAAATGGTATGACTCTATAGCTGCATTAGTTTCTTGGTTTGCATGAGAGAAACTTCGAAAATGTTTTGCCCACATCTCTATACAAAAAAATATGATATCTTAGTTTACACCAAAACCAAGTTAAAATATGTAAATGCATATAAACCATGATGGATATATTGATGAACTTACCAATGCGTCTTTGATTATGACACCAAGTTTTTTGAAAATATTCAATAAATGTCTTCTCTTCTTTAAACTCCTCTATGAATTTTTCTATCAAGTCAGTAATGATGTCCATGTTGTCACTTATTGCATACATTATCTCACCCAATCTATCAAACATTTTTGCTCCAACATCCCTATCACTTGCAAACCTGGATTATAAAAATTATATCAAGCTATGTTTAAGCATGTGACTTTTCCTATACTTCAATTAAATTTTGACTTACTTGTACACATTCTTCAACCAAGCTCTACGTACATGCCAAATACATAGAAGTACTCGGCAATTAAAGATTGATCTACAAGTTACATTATAAAAGTTAGAAAATTAAACTTGCATTTTAGCAAAATTGATTGTTAAATGAAAAATCAATTCTTGCTAGAAATTAGGAAACATTTATTTTTGTAAATGAAATATTAAACAATTACACTCTTATACATATAAGAGTAAGGTTGATAAAACCTGATTGCTTCAATCTCAGCACTAGCATCATCTGTTATGAATGCATTGACATGCCAATCTTCTTTATGTTCTTTCCCTCTTTTGTAAACCTCTATTAGCCATTCATTTATATCCTCGATTTTATTTCTTGAGGATATGGCCCATGCAACAGGTACGCCGGCTTCTTGCTCATCAAATACAAGTAATGAATATAACTCATACTGCACATGAATAAATCAATGATACATTATTTTTTGGATAAATTAGGCTAAAATTTGAATTAAGATCCATAAATAAATTTAGCATTGATCATCTACTTACACCATATTTGTTTGTTGAGAATGTAGAATCCATGGCAATGATTGAGTCATGTGAATGTTTCACCATCATCTCTCGCATCCATGGTGTCTGCATGCCTATGATAAATGGAGTATTTTCCACATTGTTTGGTGTTTTATAGTAGAAGAAGTTATCTTTCTCCTCCAAATGCCATAGACACACACTTTTTGCATCATCTACATTTTTTTGTGAATGTAGGGAACGCACTCTTTTCCATGCATTTTGTACATCCTTTCTCAATAAAAAGGTATCTCTTTTATTCATCAACATTTTCATACCAAAATCTTGGTAATGTTGTTCACATATGGTGTCAACTCCTACACCCATCAGCAGTAATGATTCAATGTATGATTTGCACTCATTTGATAACCTTGGTGCAACACTAGTTCGTGGATTACCAGAAAGGTCATCCTTTCCATGACAAAATTCACCATGAACATCCTGATGGCTAAATTCATTATATGTAATTATTGCAACATCAGGTCTACCATACATTACCCTAACATTAAAGTGGGTTTGACAACCCCTTTTTTGAGTAAACCTATGTATTCTTTCTTTAGTTTTTGGTGCATTTCTTCTATCTACTGGTCCAAAAGCACATTGATAACTGCTTATACATGTACAAAAATATATATATTAATGAATAAAATAAATGAATAAATTGACATTCTTAAAAAAATTATTAAATCTAGGCAAACCTTGAATACATCTTTGTGTCATGGTCATTAGGTTCTGTCAAATTATTCTCCATAAATTTTCTACAGCTAAATGTTGTTTCTGTACTATCCAATAAACCTTCTCCTTTCACAAAGTGAGGCAGTCTCTCAAGAGGGATAGCAGCACACCGGTCTATCTGTCGGCTACTATCATCTCCAATAGGTGTCCATTCAAGTTCAAAACTTGAAAAATGACTTCCTTCGTTCGGGAGATCTTGCACTTCTAACTTGAAAAGTGATTCCCATTTATTCTTTCGACCCATCCTGAATAATATTAATATTCTTAGTCAAATATTATTTAAATATGTACAATTTTTTTTATAGTGATACCATTATATCTATATCTTAATATCCTTAACAAAATATTTGGCTAGTATCAAAATCATATAAACACCATCATATCAAGAATAAAATAGAATGACATATTCCATGGTTGAAATGTTTGTTTGATGTTATTGCAAGAGGATCTATATGAGGATTTTATGGTGATATAAGTGATTCAATAATGTAGGACAAGGATGTGTTTGAATGTGTTATGTGACTATGGATACTATTGTGGTGGTGTAGACCTAGGATCAAGTCCCTATTTGGCTTCAAGTGGGGTGGTTGCAATCTAACATGACAAATGCATATATGAAACAAAAACAACCCTATAATTATTCAAGTGGGAGTGACTCCTAATATGGGCCCACTAGGTGAAGCTAATACCCTTTTCAAGTATACTAAAATACTTAATAAAATATTCAAGTAAAATACTTAATAAAAAAAGGCCAATCAACGTCAAATACCTATGCAAATACTTCAACACATTAATTAACTATTTAAGTGCTTTGTTATGTGCTAGATTATCTAATTTTTAAAGGTTGACCTTCTATAGTAAAATTTTCTAGTGCAACACCTAAATTAACTTGGAACTAGATGTATGTATGGATGATAGGACCCACTTTAATTATTCTAAATAAATAGAACACAAGTCTAATGAAGTTCCATAATAATAGAAGAACATAAATTAAAATGATCATTTTTTCATTATTATTTAGAATGGTTTGATTTTAGATATTGTGGGTAACATAATAACACAATTTAGAATCAGTCAATATATACCTACAATAAAAATGAAAGGAAAATGGGGAGATAATTGTACTTGGAATTTCAAAGGATTAGAAGAAATGATTTGATGATTTTTGGTGAAGAAAAGGTTCATGGAAATTGATGAAAAGTGATGAAAATGGTCAAACTAAAGATCAGAGGTCTATGTAACTCGAATGTTTTTCCAGAATCTTACTAAGGACGAAAATGGGTATCTGAAAAAGTGATTTTGAAAATTGCAAAGTTTGTGGAAATGCTCACTCTTGTAAATGCGCAGCAACAAATGCGTAGGACAGATTGATAAATGCGCGACAAAATGAGACAGATGCACAACAAGTTGTAACTGATGCGTGGAAAAATTATCAAATGTGCATAACGGTTTAATGTATGTGCAACACATTGATATGAATGTGTAGGTTTTTATTTCTAACTGTTTTGAACTGCAAAATTTGGAAATTTTGTCTGATTTTCTGATGTTTTCTGGTTTTTAGCAAATGAAAAATGCATAAACACACGCATGCAAGACATAAATAATTTTAATCTAACTATGCTAATATGAATGCACAAACACGCTTACAATCCTATGGTTGGCAAGGACGATATCTGCTAAATCCCCACTAGGATAATAAAATCCAGCCACGCAAATTCACAGCGGATAGCCTAGGAACTTGGAGGCACGGGCTCCTCCTTACAGTGCACTCACTTCTCAGGCACACCAAGTTCCGAATTCAATGGGTCATTACTTCCCAAAGAACTGCTATCTCTACCATGAACCGTGAGTATTGTGGGGTGTCTTCACGAGCTTGGGTGACTCCTTGAGCCAGCAGATAGAAGGTTTTTGGCCACTATACAAAAGCTTTTAATAAGGACATCCGTTCAGGTGGTTGTGATCAAGTCATTTTCCCAATTAAGGGGGCTCTCCCAATCCTTTCAAAGCAAGGCTTTCACCTCTACTAAGTAGGACTTTAACGCACCACTAGGGTACTGGAGGAGATTTTGGTTGCCACAACGAATTCACACCTGTCTAATGTGAGACTAATCACACTAGCATTTTTTATATACCGGTTTGGAAGGGCTTGGCTTTAGCCTGTTACCGGTTGGGTCGTTCCTTGGGGTGAGTACCTCTTTTCCCACCAAAGACCGCCCTCTAAAAATTATAACAATTTTTCTTACACCCAATATCCACGAATGGCAAGGGGAGAGGATACGTTGTTATAATTTTGGGATTACAAATAGCTTAAAAAGCAAAACACAATAGACACTTGATTCTATTCTAAAGAAGACACACAAAGCAAAAACATGTCTTTTTTTAAGCCCAAACGAGATTGTAGTTTATTTTGCAAACCCCTTGGCAATCTGCAATCAAACTGTTAGAAAATTTTTTTTTAGCAAATGGGGTCTTCAAAATAACGCCCTGCAAAATAGCCTAAAACACTACTAGAATGAATAGACACTTGTTAAAGATTAGCAAAAATCCAAATAACTTTGAAAAACTTTATGTATCTACTATGTAAAACAAATGCGCAATAACAGTCAATGAATGCGCAGGAATATTGAATGAATGCATAGGAAAGATGGATGCACAGCAGAAAGATACTAATGCGCAATGAGATGGTATATATGCCCTGAAATTACAGATGCACAGTAGAAAATTATGTATGCACGAAACAGTTGAATGAATGCGCAGCAAGTTGACAGAAAATGGAAATGCAGAATGGAAAATTATGACTGTGGCGTCAGGAAATGGATGCGCAATAGAAATGAACAGATGTACAGGAATCGTGTATGAATGCGCATAAATAACTTGTATTAATTAATCGTGTATTAATTTATATTATATATTGTGTATTTAATCTATATTATATATTAATTTATTAATGGTATATTATTAGAGATTTGAGTTGGTTTTGATTTAAAAATTTCTTGATTATATCATGAAATGTTGTACATAAAATCATGTTTATAGTGCTATGTTGGCCTTATGACCATGTTATAGGTTTAAATTGCATCTTCACAGCCTCTTTGAAACACAATTTCTCACATAACTCAAATAATGTTAGTCATGTTTAAGGTCACTATAAATTGTTCATCATGGTGAATTTCAAAACCTTTAGGAGTGTGAGTTGAGTGAGCTAGTTTAACATACATTAAATATTTTTTTGATTAATTATCTAATGTATGTCCAATATTTATTTTTCTATTGTAAATATAAAACTATTTTAATTAAGGGGACATAGTTTACTCATAAAATAAATTATAAATAATATGGGTGTGTGGGTTTCTCTAAAAGGTTATGGTAATCACTAAGGCACTTGAGAACTTCTTAATGAATATTTTTATAAAAGATAGTGAAGGTGAGCTTGAACTTTATATTCATAACATAAAAACCACTATAGCAGAGAAAGAATCTCTTCGATGTTTATATTGGTACCTTTAAGAGGGAAAGTCTAGCTAAAACTTAAAATAGCCAAATCCTAAGCTAAAACTTAAAATATCTAAGGGAAGTTTGGAAAAAAAACTAATTGTCTTCTAGGTAAGATATGTGTTTTACACCATTTAGACGTTGCATCAAAGAAAAAAAGAATATGTAATAATATGATTATGGAATTATATACTTTTTGGTTGTAAAAGTTTTTTTTGGTTGTAAATATAACATTGAAATTCTATTATATATAATAGAAATTTAATATATTAAAAATTATATTATATATCATATATTTAATTATATAATATATTTAATATTAAATTATATTATATATTGTGTATTTAATCTATATTATATATTAATTTATCAATGGTATATTATTATAGATTTGAGTTGGTTTTGATTTAAAAATTTCTTAATTATATCATGAAATGTTGTACATAAAATTATGTTTATAGTGCTATGTTGGCCTTATGACCATGTTCTAGGTTTAAATTGCATCTTCATGCCCTCTTTGAAACACAATTTCTCACATAACTCAAATAATGTTAGTCATGTTTAAGGTCACTATAAATTGTTCATCATGGTGAATTTCAAAATCTTTACGAGTGTGAGTTGAGTGAGTTAGTTTAACATACATTAATTTTTTTTTTGATTAATTATCTAATTTATGTCCAATATTTATTTTTCTATTGTAAATATAAAACTATTTTAATTAAGGGAACATAGTTTACTCACAAAATAAATTATAAATAATATGGGTGTGTGGGTTTCTCTAAAAGGTTATGGTAATCACTAAGGCACTTGAGAACTTCTTAATGAATATTTTTATAAAAGATAGTGAAGGTGAGTTTGAACTTTATATTCATAGCATAAAAACCACTGTAGCAGAGAAAGAATCTCTTCGATGCTTATATTGGTACCTTTAAGAGGGAAAGTCTAGCTAAAACTTAAAATAGCCAAATCCTAAGCTAAAGCTTAAAATATGTAAGGGAAGTTTGGAAAAAAAACTAATTGTCTTCTAGGTAAGATATACATTTTACTTTACCATTTAGACGTTGCATAAAAGAAAAGAAAAATATGTAATAATATGATTATGGAATTATATACTTTTTGGTTGTAAAAGTTTTTTTGGTTGTAAATATAACATTGAATATATATAATAGAAATTTAATATATTAGAAATTATATTATATATCATATATTTAATTATATAATATTTTTAATATTAATTTATATTATATATTGTGTATTTAATTTATATTATATATTAATTTATTAATGATATATTATTAGAGATTTGAGTTGGTTTTGATTTAAAAACTTCTTGATTATATCATGAAATGTTGTACATAAAATCATGTTTATAGTGCTATGTTGGCTTTATGACCTAGTTCTAGGTTTAATTTGCATCACGCCCTCTTTCAAATACAATTTCTCACATAACTCGAATAATGCTAGTCATGTTTAAGGTCACTATAAATTGTTCATCATGGTGAATTTCAAAATTTTTAGGAGTGTGAGTTGAGTGAGTTAGTTTAACTATACATTAAATATTTTTTTTCTG
This sequence comes from Chamaecyparis obtusa, assembly GCA_027943335.1. Classification (NCBI taxonomy): domain Eukaryota; kingdom Viridiplantae; phylum Streptophyta; class Pinopsida; order Cupressales; family Cupressaceae; genus Chamaecyparis; species Chamaecyparis obtusa. The sequence goes on from BSBK01007944.1 coordinate 57,519, forward strand.
ATTAACTACCTAACGTATTTCCAATATTTATTTTTCTATTGTAAATATAAAGCTATTTAAATTAAGGGGACATAGTTTACTCACAAAATAAATTATAAATAATATGGGTGTGTGGGTTTTTCTAAAAGGTTATGGTAATCAATTTGAGAACTTCTTAATGATTTTTTGTCTTGCGAAAACTTAAAATAGCTAAATCCTAAGCTAAAACTTAAAATATGTAAGAGAAGTTTGGGAAAAAAACTAATTGTCTTCTAGATAAGATATACATTTTATTTTACCATTTAGTTGCATAAAAGAAAAGAAAAATATGTAATAATATGATTATGGAATTATATACTTTTTGGTTGTGAAAATTTTTTAGTTGTAAATATAACATTGAAATTCTATTATATAAAATAAAAATTTAATATATTAAAAATTATATTATATATAATATATTTAATTATATAATATATTTAATATTAATTTATATTTTATATTGTGTATTTAATTTAACTACTTTATTAATTATATTATTGATTTCAAGTAATGAAAATATATTCATTTGAATTTTCAAATAACTTGATTTGTTAGAAAATAATTTTACATTAATTTTCTATATATATATAAGTGACAAATGATAGAATATGCATGTAACTTAATATAAAATAATTAAAAGACTTTTTAATTCTACTAGACTATGATTCTACGGTGATTATTTGCTGCTGGACTCTGTTTTACTTGTTTATAGTTTGCTGTTAGAAACTTGCAGGATCAAAGAAAATCTGGGCCTAAATTTTGCTGTTGTTATTACAGTTTTCCTAATATATGGGTGATTCTTACCAGCTACTTATGGCATTATATCGGTCCTAGTGTTATTCTTCTAATAATATCAGTGATTCTTCTAATAATATCAAGTGTTATTCCTATTCCATTTTGTTTGGCATTTCAATTGAATAGAAAGGGCCGAGCTTACATGCTATTCTTACAATAATCCATCAATTCTAAACAGAACCTTCAGAAAACAGTGTCATTCTTGCAAATATAACCATTTTTAATACCTGTTGATTATTCATTTATGCAAGCAGCAGGAATTCTGATAGAAGATTTCACATTACGTGATAGACCACCTACCTCTTGGTCGCTGCTGCAACTTTCAAAAAATGATGAACCAGTGCTCGCTGCTGAACCAGTGGTCGCTGCTGAAACTTCCTGATGAACCAGGGCTTGCTGCTGAAACTTCCCAATGAACCAGTGCTTTAAATCGCAGTTGCAAAGCACAAAAATTGCGAAATGGTTTGAGGAGCCAAGGCAAAATATAGTTGAAGTATTGAAGGCAAAAATAAATTCAGATCACGTCGAAATCTCAAAAAATATACGCAATATATTTTAGTACATACGACATAATAATCCCGCCAACTTTCCCAGCTGGTGCAGCAGCGGACGGCAACCTAACTTCGGTCGCATGGCTGACGTTGACTGGCGTGATTTGACTGCCGATGGAATTTACTTCCGCACGGCCTTCCGCAGGACAAACAGGAAATGGCAGGCATGTATGGGTATGCCCCTGCCTATGGCAATGGCTAAAGGTGCGGGGAACGAGGTGCAAATCTTCGCACTTTTAGCCATTGCCTTCCCTGCGAGGTCGCTCGCGTCCGTACGCAGGGAAAATCTGTCTCACGCTAAAACCGCCAATCATCCGGTATTGAGCTGCGAGAGTGGAAAAGTTACTTTTGCCCACCAAGGGTTCCGACTCGATGAAGTTTATTGAAGCCGAGAGGCTCGATCTGCGGAACCACCAGTGGGAGAGGATTCCTGCAATGAATCAACCAAATGCTCTTCGCAAGGGTTTTGCAATGGACGGTTATTTCTTCGTCATACCCTCGTTTATTAGTCGTCGTCCCCTGTTTCTGGCCGCGGAGAGGTTCGATACCGCGACCAACCGCTGGACAGTGATTCCCGGATTCCTGCCGCAGGACATCGAGCGTTTCACCGTTGCCGTGTTGAAAAACGAGCTCTACGTGTTAAAATGGTCCAGTGCGGAACCCTCCGGAGGGCTTCTGAGGTACGATAAATCTACAGGTGACTGGATTTTTTAAGACAGGATTCCCGATTTGAACAGTAAATTTTGTTCCAAGAAGCAGCTTTACCCCGTTGGGAATGAATTGTGGGTTGTAGACTGTCATCATTCTGAGTTATTGTGCGAATGTAATAGTGTCTTTCCTGAGAATTCTGCCTGGCACGTGTTTGAAGAGCCGTCATTCTGGCCTGCTAAGTTGGAGAACATTAATGGCGTGGAGCCTCAGAAATTTGTTCATGCTTGCAAAATTGGTGTTGAGGGAGAGACTCCTCTCTGGCGAACTATTCCGATCTTCTATCTGTGATTATGACTCTGGGTGCCATTGATTCACCATTGCTTTACCTCCAGGTTACTGTATTTTCTTTTCTTTTTGTTCCAGATTTTTTAGCTGCAGATTACATTTTCTTCTAAATATTTCAAGTGCAATGGGTGAGAGAGAAATTAATATTTTTGTCTGTATATGTAAAGATAGAACAAGAGCTGCATAACAGCTTTAGTTTGCTCAGGCAAACATCAGATTCGAGACACCAGAATTTTGTGTAAGACTATTTAAAACAATTTTTAGTTTGGAATTTTTAAAATTTAGGTTAGATTTCTATGCAACAATTATTTTTTATAATTTATTTTATGTTTTTATAATTTTTTTTAAAAATTAAGATTGTTATATAAAATTATTTATTACTATATTTTCATAAATTGTAGAAATTTTAATTAAGGAAAGATAATATAAAAGTTTTTTTTAATAAAATCATATTAATAAAATAATAAATCTAATCTATTAATGATTAATTATATATATTTTTATTAATAGTTATACACTTAATATTTTAATGTTTTAAATTATATTTATTTTAATAAAAATTGCAACATATAATATATAATTTATTCATTTTAGAATACATTTTATAACATATAATATATAGTTTATCTTTTCTTCCAATTTGATTATGTTATTGTTTTTTTCATAACATTTCACATCACATTTTGTGATCCATCATCGAATTCAGTGATCTATGATGGATCAAGATCAAGGAATGTGATGTGATACCAAAGGTTTATGAAAAACTAATCACACACTCGAATTTAGTAATAAAGACATTTTATAGCTTATATAAATCTTCTCCTTTTATTTTAATATTTTTAATAATAAATCCTTTATATAATTTTTTTTTTCAAAAAAATTATATTAATTAAATTATTATATTATAACTTTAAGATATATATTATATGAAAATTATAATAATTTAGCCTACATTTATTTTTAAAAATTACCATCATATTATTTAAACTTTCTTCTTCCAAATATATATATGAAAATAATAAGTTTTTTAAATGATAAAAATATAATTTATTCTTAAAAATAAATCTTTGATAAAAATAATTATTAGCATGTTTATTAAAATATTTATAATTTATAATTTGATAGTATTTTCATAATAATGCTACTAAATATTTTTCTATGCTTGTTTAAGATAATCTAGATATCCACATGATATACTTTCTTTCCATGATTTTTATTTATCATTCCTTGTAGTGCCACATCTTTTATCTCTAATTAAAATTTTGCTAATCCACAAGTTTTATATGATCTATTCTAAAAAGTACAACCATTTAACACCTAAGACCATCTCTCATATGCTAACAACATAAAAGACTTTCATATTGTATCCTCATCTTGAAATTTTGTTGGGAAATCTTCATACAATAATTATACTAAATACTTTACTATGTTTGTTTAAGATAATCTATACATCCACATTATATGTCTTCATTATCTTGGTAGATTTTGTTGCAATCGACAAATACTATGTGGGCCACATAATTTGCACATGATAGAAAATCATCTCCATTCTTAGAGTGGACCTTCCCTAACAATAGTTTGCATAATGTTGAACTTGAAATATCTTCATAATAAGAAGTCAAAATGTTGGTTAGAAAGAAAGTGTTGCTACCAAGGATTGAAAGGTTATTTGAAAGAAGAAAATTTAAGTAATATGATGCTAACTTTCAAAAATGCATATGTAGACTAAGTTATTTAAAGTTTCATATTATATATATCTTAAAATCATAATATAATAATTAAATTAATATAAAAAATATTTTAAAAATAGATAAATAATTTATTTAAAAATATCAAAATAAGAGGAGAAGATTTCTATAATCTATAAGATGATCTCTAATTCGACTATGTGATTGTTTTTTCATTAATCTTTGGGATCACATCACATCCGTGATCCACTAATCTATCATTACATCATAGAATGTACACATTCAATAGATTGTTTTGCTAGCTCTTTGGTTTTGTTGGGTGAAGGTGCGCTTTCTAATCTTTACATTGTTTTGACCATTACAACTTACCTTTCCCCAACTCATTTTGGACATCATAAATGTCCACATAATTTAATATGTTACAAGCATGTTAAACTACAGCTTGTGTGGAAAATAAATTGTGTTCCATGGTTACTATTCCAACATATTTTTACATATTTCTTTATATTTGGCATGGTCACGTTAGCCATTTTGACGTTTCTATAGCATTATGTTTCATTTTTATTATATCTTAATTATATATTAAAAATTCATTTATGTAAAAAAAGATATTATGCCGTTCAAGGTTCAAGTTCAACATCTCCTCTTGCAATGCTGCCCTTTTACAAAGTATAACTTTATAAAAATATAAAAAGCATTACAAGGGGGGCGTGGGGGGGGGGGGGGGAATTTGAGAAAATTTCTCTCTTGATTTTAAAATTTTTAAAACTTGGGTGCCAAAGGCAAGCCAACATAGTTGTAGATTGAGTTGAATATTAAGGTTTGTCAGCTTCTTGGATTTATAGACTAAAGTATCTTAATGTTATTTTATTATTCTATAATTTTAGTCTTTGCTATATAAGGAAAAATTAATTCCCTCCTAAGTTCTACTGCATTTCACCTTTCTTGTATCTATAGTTCAACTCTACTCTTCCTAGCCACTATTGTTGGAATATGTAAAAAACAACATTGCATGCAGGATGTAGTTATTTCAACCCAATGACATGCAAACAACTCTATTTTCTTTGTGCAGATTTCAAATTTTTTCCCATCCACTGTTGTTCGAAAAACAACCTTGATTTTCTAGTGTGTTTCTATTTGATACATATTGTACTTGTTTTTATGAAAAGTATATTTTCTACTGTGTTCAAATTTATTTGAATGTTACATTTTTTGGGGGCAATACCTTCAAAATATACAGCTTACCTAAACTTTAACTTCAAATCATCCAAATTGGATGTTACTAAGTACAACACTTCCTTCTACAATGACACATTTTTTGGAATAGTACTTTCACCTCTACGACCTATCGGCATACCCCTTGCACCTTCTTTCGGTGCAAGTGCTAGTTAGAAGCCCAAATGGACAAAGTGGTTGACGACATTGCTCACGATAGTTGCATCTAAATCTTATTGACAATAAGTTTGTCTATGGCGTATACCTAGCCTGCAATAATAACTGCAAGCAGAAAAAAAAAAGGGAAACGACCCTGTATTGTTAATGGTCCATGCTGATGTTGTTGCAGGCAATAATCATATGGCAGTGTCCATCAAATTTAATGGCTTATATAGACATCTATCCACTTGTGTCTAAATGTGAGCGGCTCTTCTCAATCCATGGGCGAATGAATATGCTGAAAACTTAGCATAAAAAGAACACTCATTATACCGTTGATTTTCGTTCTTCACTTGTGGTTTTCATTTCCTAATACTTTTGTCCTGCATAGTTTTATTAACAAGAATTAAGGCCAAGCTTTACGAATTGGGTATGGAGCTGATCTGGGTGGCAAAAATTATTCTAAGCATCAGGCAATGGCAGAAGTTGTCTAATGTAGGAAGTGGGAAAATATCCAAGTGTAATTACAGTGTTCCTCTTGATGTGCCGGAAGGACACGTGGCTGTCTATGCGGGGTTTGGGTGTGAAATCAAGCGTTTTATTGTCCCTGCAATATACTTCAATCATCCATTGTTTCGGCCATTGCTTGACAAGGCGGAAGAGGAATTTGGATTCAGCCACAGTGGCCCCATTCTCATTCCCTGTAAGCCTTTTCCGTTTCAGACGATTCTATGTCTTCTTAGTGGAGTTTTTGGTGATATGAGCAATTGGAGTAATCAGCAAGTGATAGCGTACATGGGTGAAAAAGACTCCATCTGATTCTCTTTCCGTAGGACGCCCACGGATTAGTTTTTGTGACAGGTTGATGAACTTGAGTACCTTATGTATATATAGCATCTTGTAGGTTTTTTCTACCCTAATAGAAGGAATTCATAAACTTAAGTTTTCTTGATCTTGTAATTTTTTATTGCTACTTTCTATTTTTTTCACACACAGAGGTGTTGACAGTAATTAGTGAACAGATTAAGAAATCAAAATCCAAGAGGCCCACTGCAAAAGTTCATAACAGAGAATTTTGTTGGAATATGGGATAGAAACAGTTAGATATTCATAGGAGAGAGGATTTATTTATTGAGTATTTTAATTTTTAGCTTCTCAAAATCTTAAGTGGAACTTTCAAATCACTCTCAAATTTTTATACCAGTTTATTTGGTAAGTTTTTTGTTTATAACTAAGTTCTAGAGCCACACCATCAAATATGATGCCAATCAGCATGCTTTTGTCAAGGTGTTCATGAAGACTCCAAAAAAAGGTGAGACCAATGCTTGTGCACTAAATCATGTTTTATTGGTGCCCTGATTTAACATCACATGATTTGTTACTTTTTAAGATCTAAGAAATACTTTTCATTCAATAATGAACATGATCATCAATACTAAAAATTTTAAAGACATCTATTGGAGCAATATTGTTAAAATAATTGGGCATTAAATTAACAAGTTCTATAACAATTGTGAAGCATGTTAAGCCAATGGGCTCTCTCCGCTAACACAAAGACAAATTTAATTATAACGTACTTTTAAAGATTGTGGTAAAACAATTAGTGGGTGGGCCTTTGTATATTTATATACACGTAGACACAAAGACATGCACCACTTTTAAGAAATGATAATATAAATATGTTAAAATTTCATGATGCCAAAAATAATTATATTTAGATATAAGAATTGGATAGATGAGAAATTCAAAGTGATTAAAAAGCTTATCTATTTCATTGACATGTTGATTATCTACATCATTATTACAATTAATAAGAATATAGAAAAATGATTAGAATGTTGTAAGATCTTGACAAACAATTATTGTTATGCAGTTTGGGAAACATAGTTGCTACCATGGTGATATATCATAGCTTTAACAATATCTCAAAATTACTAGAAGAAGGTTGGGTGCAATCTATTAGGTCTAGGTGCTTTGTAAGCACCCATGGAAAAAGTTGCAATTATAATATTCTCATGAGAGATTGCAAAGTGAAGACGAGAGTTATCCTCAAGCAAAAGATTAGAAAGGATGCAATTTCATAGTTTTACATGAATAATTTGATTACCTTTTTGTTGTTGGTCTAAGTAAAAGGTTCTCCTTGTAGACCGATATCCATAGGACTAGTAATGTTGATGAAGTCGGCCGAATCAACCATGCTATTAATATAATCAATTAAAATGTTAAGATTTTTGGAGGGAAGAGGGGGTAATTGAAATCACCAATAGTCATCTAGAAAGAGTTCCAACTAGCTACATCTGCAAGGAGATGGCATCCCAAAACACTTTTCTAGCATTAGGAATATTAGGGGCATATAAATTGACAAGGATCCAAGTGCATATACAATATTTTCAAACTTGATCACCATACTACTAATAGAGAGAGTAAGTCATGAGACAAGATCCAACCTCCACATAGTAACCTTGCCACTTGAAGCACCTTAAGCATCACTTGTATCAAATTTGGTAGAAGACCCAGTATAGTTAGTAATTGATTGAAAATTTGTTTGGGTGATTTTAACTTCTTTAATGAGAAGGAAATCAATATTATTATCAATGATGCAATCCTTGAGGGATAACTATTTTTATGGGCTATTCAGACCTCTCATAGTGCATGAAAGGAATTTTATTTATGGTTCATGATAGAGGAGGACCCAAATATCTTATAACTTTCACACAAAATTTCTTTGGATATCTCCTTATGTTGTGTTTGTTGTTGAGAGCCCGCCTTCCAACTTTGGAGAGAATCCCCACATAAAATATCTTACTTTTTTCCCCTTTTGTGGGGTTATCTACTCTTCATCATTAAGTGGATACTAAAGCTAGCTTTGGGGGAGAAAAAAAACTTATATTCTTTCGGTTTGTGCTACTAACTCAAAATTATAGTGTTCTTCATAATAGAACCATCAAATATGGGGAAGTAAGGGGCTTAGGGGTGATCAATTTCATCTTCTTCCTTCTCCACTGGGATTGAGTGGAGGGTGAATAAAGACATATCTAGATTAGAGGGGGCATTAAGGGTATTCAAAGTATAGATGTTAGGGGGTTATTCATCAAATTAACCAAAGGGGAACAATACTAACCTTAGTAGAATTAGGGTCTATTTGGAGGGAAATTTAATATTTTTAAGAGGTCTTATTTGAAGAGGTAGCCACCTATGTCATCTATTTGTAAAACAAGAGGCCTTTAAGTTTTTCAGTCTATCTTTTAAGGGCCTTTAAATAAGAGATTAAATGACCCACTTCATATTAGTTTTGGTAAAAAATGGTAGAATTTTTATAAAAAATAGGTTGACTCCACTATCCTAATTTCAACTAGAGGATGAAAAATTAGGAAGGCTTTTGATAATATTAATATTAACTCAAAATATATAAAGATTAACCTAGATTTATCATTTGTGATAATGTCGATGGAGATAAATTTCCCAAGAGAGTTACCTATCAATTTGAAGATTTCATCATTCTAGAACTCAATTTGAAGACATGGTAATCTAATGCTAACAAGGGTTATTTTTTTGAGATCATTAATGACATTAAATCTTAGATTCTAGTGTAGTGTAGGGATATAATTTATTTTCCATGTATCTAGGGTCCATTTTTTAGGACGAAAATTAGGCTTTCTTCTCAAAATAGATTTGGAGAAAAAGAGCCCACCACCTATAGCACTTGTATTGATGCTTCCTTTGAGATCCCACCTTGCTAAGACCCATTGTTGACCAATGTCAATGGTGGGACCAAAATAGAAGAAATATTTCAAATATAGAGTTACTAATTGAATAAACTATTCTATCCATATTGGATTCATGAAGCTTAATAGATGTCCCTCTCTTATATTTTGAGAATTCATGGATCTCCTCATGATCAAGAGGATCTAGAGTATTGCCAGCAGTGATGTTTTTTTCCCCCTTGATATTCAAGGAATTGGGATGAATGATTATCTCTTAATAGTCTTTGTCAATGGAAATTGTAGACTCGTCCTTATTATAAAAAACATGATTATCATCCAAAGGTTGGATGACATCAGGGACTCTAGGTACATTAGTCTGCTAAAGTGAAAACTCTACATGATGAAAAATCCACATGGACCGAGAGATGAGGGACTTAGTAGGTGGCATAGGATGAGTGGAGATACATGAGGGAGGGTAGCAATCCCACCCACACACTAATACATTTGGGGTGAAATTGCGACGGCAATTTGCGATGGCAGGCAAATGTCATGCGGTTTTGGCTTTTTTTTTTCAAATATAGCCCGACACCGTCGCAATTTGTGACGACAATACATTTGGCACTGTCGCAATTGTGACGTTGTCGGGATATAAGCGCAAAATTAAAAAGGAACGTTGTCATTTGTGTTTTCAACAGCGCCGTAACCCTCCGCGAAATCACATCAGGATATAAGGGCAAAAAAAATAAGAACGTTGTCATTTGTGTTTTCAACAACGCCGTAACCCTCCGCGAAATCACATCGGGATATAAGGGCAAAAAAAACAAGAACGTTGTCATTTGTGTTTTCAACAGCGCCGTAACCCTCCGCGAAATCACAGCTATAATTTCTGAGTACGTTGGGTTTATTTTTCTTTTGTCATTATTATGTAATCTGGTATTCAGCTGTTAGAGAGCTAAAATACCCAGAAATGAGGACATATCTATGTTGAATTTATTGTTAGCGGCTTTGGTTATTTAGAAGTTTAATTTTATTTGTTCATCTTTCAAGCACAAACATTTTGTGGACCGTAACGTCTTCATTGTTTCGGGTATGCAGTGAAATAGCCCTAACTTGCAATTGCGATGTTGTCGGGATATAAGGGCAAAAAAAAAAAAGGAACGTTGTCATTTGTGTTTTCAACAGCACCGTAACCCTCCGCGAAATCACATCGGGATATAAGGGCAAAAAAAACAAGAACGTTGTCATTTGTGTTTTCAACAGCGCCGAGAGAGATTCCCTCCGTGAAATCACAGGTACAATTTCTGAGTACGTTGGGTTTATTTTTCTTTTGTCATTATTATGTAATCTGGTATTCAGCTGTTAGAGAGCTAAAATACCCAGAAATGAGGACATATCTGTGTTGAATTTATTGTTAGCGGCTTTGGTTATTTAGAAGTTTAATTTTATTTGTTCATCTTTCAAGCACAAACATTTTGTGGACTGTAATGTCTTCATTATTTCGGGTATGCAATGAAACAGCCCTAACTTGCGACTACCTTCACGGTACTTGTGTACATTATCATGTTGTCTTTATAGTGACTGTCCTCATTCAAGTGGCAATTACACAAGGGATAGTCACTGTGAGATGTCCTCATTTGTGACAAGGACAGTCACACTTAGGACATCTCATAGTGATATTCCCTTGTGTAATTTCCACTTGAATGTATTGCTATTGAACCACATTAATGCTTTTCTTCTTCAACAAATGAGGACAGTCACTGTAAAGACAACATGATAATGTACACAATTACCAAAAAATGATCTTGTTAATTGATGTAACACTTTGTCTTGCTCACTCCCTATCCTTCACTAGGGTCTCTTTAGGCCAATGTTTTGACTTGATAGGGTACTTAACTATCCCTACACTCTTTAGGTATCTCTACCCAAGATCCCACTCCTTCAACTAGTGCACACCAACAAGAAATACAACGAACTCTGCTCAATACCAATCTAGCTACTAGGACACTCCTAGTCTTGTCTTCACAAATTGAAACACATTCAACTAGAACTTTACTCCATGGAGAGGCTGGCCACTAGGACCTCTATTGGTTTCAATATTACTCCTTCACCTATACTTTTCATCAGTACTTCAATCCGGTTCATCAAACCATGCCAATTGCACCCAAAAATAGGCTGCTAGCAATTAGGCCTTTGTCAAGCCTTTTTGTTTATATTAAGCCACCTAAAGGGCTTAGGATTCAGATGCCCTTTATTGAGAACTCCAAGATATCTAAGGTCTTCTCCTCCTAGATTTTTTGTACACCAACTGCTACAGCCATGCCTGAAAACAAGTATTTTGACACAACTTGGACAGTCTGACTAAGAGTTTGTTTTCTTAGCAGCCAAAGAAACTCACCCAATCTTCTAATTTGACTTGGGGATTCTTTAGATGTGTGTCTACCTCTCCATGAGATTTTAGTTGAAGCAACCAATGCATTCAACTTGTTGTAATCTTCTTGTAATGATTTGTCATCCCTAACTGTGCTCAACTGACTCACCTAGGACATCATTGCAAACATAGAAAATGAGCTTCCCAGGGCCCCTCCTTCCAAACATATAGTACATGGAGTCTCCTCACCCATTCCAAGAGCCCGTACAAAATTGACAATGGAATGATGAGCTAAGACTCCATTTGTTCAACCTCCCTGGTTCAAACCAATGATAGGGTACTTAACAAAAGAATTAACAAACTAGTTGGAATGCTTCAAAACTCAAAAAAAACACAACACAGAATAAAAAAACAACTTGTACTAACTTTTCCAATAGACACTGCGAGCTATCTAATCCATTAATCAACTGAAAACAAAGAAACAAAAAAACTCAAGAATTCACTAAAACCGTGTTACTCTACAAATCTTCTTAATTCCAAATGTTTTTCCCCCCAACCTTTTGCACAGATCGATGGAGGCCTCTTATAGTTGATCTGATGCCTAATTCAATGGTTTCATATAGTTACATAACCATCTTACTCGAAAATGCTCCCTTGCACAAATGTTGTCAATGTTGTGAATGACAACATTGACAACTTGTTACAACCTTTGGGATTTTGGTTCAAAACTTATTGTTCAAACACCATAAGACCCTAACCATGACTTAGTTAGGCTATTTAGACCTCACATAGGCCACTTCTACACTTCTTTGCCCAATTTGACCCCTAAATGCTTCATTCCCACTTTTGCCACAATATTGGTAACTTGGGTACAAATTGGCACTTGCCTTCACAAAGGTCACACATGAGGACATCTCACAGTGATCGATTGTCCCTTGTGTAATTTCCACTTGAATGTATTGCTATTGAACCACATTAATGCTTTTCTTCTTCAACAAATGAGGACAGTCACTCTAAAGACAACATGATAATGTACACTCACTGTAAGGACAGTCACAAATGAGGACATCTCACAGTGACTGTCCCTTGTGTAATTGCCGCTTGAATGTATTGCTATTGAACCACATTAATGCTTTTCTTCTTCAACAAATGAGGACAGTCACTCTAAAGACAACATGATAATGTACACTCACTGTAAGGATAGTCACAAATGAGGACATCTCACAGTGACTGTCCCTTGTGTAATTGCTGCTTGAATTACACAAGGGACAGTCATTGTGAGATGTCCTCATTTGTGACAAGGACAGTCACACATGAGGACATCTCACAGTGATTGTCCCTTGTGTAATTGCCACTTGAATGTATTGCTATTGAACCACATTAATGCTTTTCTTCTTCAACAAATGAGGACAGTCACTCTAAAGACAACATGATAATGTACACTCACTGTAAGGACAGTCACAAATGAGGACATCTCACAGTGACTGTCCCTTGTGTAATTTCCGCTTGAATTACATAAGGGACAGTCATTGTGAGATGTCCTCATTTGTGACAAGGATAGTCACACATGAGGACATCTCACAGTGATTGTCCCTTGTGTAATTGTCACTTGAATGTATTGCTATTGAACCACATTAATGCTTTTCTTCTTCAACAAATGAGGACAGTCAGCCTAAAGACAACATGATAATGTACACTCACTGTAAGGACAGTCACAAATGAGGACATCTCACAGTGACTGTCCCTTGTGTAATTGCCGCTTGAATTACACAAGGGACAGTCATTGTGAGATGTCCTCATTTGTGACAAGGACAGTCACACATGAGGACATCTCACAGTGATTGTCTGTAATGTCCCCTTTTTGGCTAACTTGGAAAATAGGAACAATTACTCCACTTCTCAGACTTACTCTATCAGATACTTACAATTAAACTAAGTAATGGAGGTTACTTAAGATATCAACCGCTATTTTAGATTCAATCACAATATGTGTGCAAGATGATATTGATACCAATATGTTTAATAGCACTGTCAGATATAATGATATGAAATATGCTATGAATATGATGTTTCCTATCACTTATAGTGATAGTATAATGATGCTATGTCTGATATAAACAATATCGATATACAATCAATAAGTATTGCTTACAGCAATGTATTTGCTGTGTCTGATATGATGATGTAATTATGCAAATGTGTAATATCGCTATGAGTGATATGTTGCTATTTCAGATTCTGAATTATATGCTTGCAACTTCAAATATTGATGCTGTTTCTGACTATCCTTTCTATCTGTGCAATCATGGTGTTGTCTCTGATCTGCAATGATAAACTTGAAACCAAACTGCCAAAGGCAGATGCTCTATTGAGTATATCCAAATATGGATAAGTAAATAAAGTTCTAATGATGCCTTGAGTGACTGACGAGAATGCATTCTTATATTGTCTTTAACAAATGAAGAGATGCTATGAATGAGACGTGTCTTGTTTCTTCCTCCATGTCCCTTTGTTAATCACACCTTTCCATAATCCGACAATTCACATAATATTATTTCATTATTTTCTGATCATAGATAACTCCCAGATTGACTCAATATCAAATCTTTTTATGAAGGTAATCTTCCCTAATTGGTAGTGCAACCAGTAGTTAACATCCATTGTGTTTGTATTAGTTTGGTCTAACTATCATTAGTATTTAGTCAATCGATATTAACTCTTGCCTTATCCCATATTGTTATGATTATATCCAATCTTTCTACTCTGATATAAGTCGATATCATTTTCTGATAATTGTCCATTTATTGGTTGATTGCTGGTAATGGAGTTTGATCTTCAAATTGAATTCCATTCCTATTAATACTTAAGGATACATTGTACTTATTATCCATGACTGATGCCTCATTCATCAATAGCTTGTGATATAATCACTGATGCTTTTGTGTTTCTACAAGATGTGGTTTATCTCAGACAATCGATAATCTTTCAATCCTTTAGTCGATATCCTCCTATGTGGTGTCTATTGATATAGATAGTAGAATTCAATCTAGTTTATGTTATTGTCATGATAACATAGGAAGTGATGGTGCATATTTGCTAGCGGGTCTTCATGTTTGATATTGCTTTATCGGATATGTCATTGTCTAAACTTGTGCAATTAATGATTATTTATAATATATGAATGGTTATCCTTCTTGCTTATCAATACATCTTCTGAAACACATAGCGACCTATCCCTTATTCATATCATGTTGATCTTGACTTCATAGTATTTGGTTCATTAATCATCCTCTCATGGTATCGATGTGTAATGACTAGTGATTGTTGTATCACTTCTTCATTCCTCATCGTGATAGATAATGCAGATGTTTAATGTAGATGTATATCGATTACAGATATTCGATATTGCTTTAAATGTTATTATTATTATTATTATTATTATTAATGTTATTGTTATTATTAAATATTATAATTAATGATGTTAGTAATATTAATAATATTATAATAAATATTATTATAGTGATAACATATTGTTTTATATTGAGAGGTTTATTAATATTATTTATATATTAAAATTATTATATCAATAATTGATTTAATATTATTACTTAATATATTATTATAATATAATATATATAATTTATTAATAATTATTTATTATTAATTTATATTATAATTATAATCATAATTATATTATTTATTAATATTTTAATATTATTTAATTAACATATTACTTATTATGCTAACTATATATTATTATTATCTTTTGATAATAATTATATATTATTGTTATATACCGTTAATAATAGATTATTATATATCATCTAATCATTTTATTATTATACTAAGTTCAATATGTCATGGCTCATGACATTGTCCCTTGTGTAATTGCCACTTGAATGTATTGCTATTGAACCACATTAATGCTTTTCTTCTTCAACAAATGAGGACAGTCACTCTAAAGACAACATGATAATGTACACTCATTGTAAGGACAGTCACAAATGAGGACATCTCACAGTGACTGTCCCTTGTGTAATTGCCACTTGAATTACACAAGGGACAGTCATTGTGAGATGTCCTCATTTGTGACAAGGACAGTCACACATGAGGACATCTCACAGTGATTGTCCCTTGTGTAATTGCCACTTGAATGTATTTCTATTGAGCCACATTAATGCTTTTCTTCTTCAACAAATGAGGACAGTCACTCTAAAGACACCATGATAATGTACACTCACTGTAAGGACAGTCACAAATGAGGACATCTCATAGTGACTGTCCCTTGTGTAATTGCCACTTGAATGTATTGCTATTCAGCCACATTAATGCTTTTCTTCTTCAACAAATGAGGATAGTCACTCTAAGGACAACATGATAATGTACACTCACTGTAAGTGTACATTATCATGTTGTATTACAAATGGACCTTATGTTGGTCGGGATATAAGTACAAAAAAAAAAGTTGTCATTTGTATTCAAGTGGAAATTACACAAGGGACAGTCACTGTAAAGGCAACATGATAATGTGGAGAAACATTGTCATTTGTATTTTCAACAGTGCCGAGAGAGATTCCCTCCGCGAAATCACAGCTACAATTTCTGAGTACGTTGGGTTTATTTTTCTTTTGTCATTATTATGTAATCTGGTATTCAGCTGTTACAGAGCTAAAATACCCAGAAATGAGGACATATCTGTGTTGAATTTATTGTTAGCGGCTTTGGTTATTTAGAAGTTTAATTTTATTTGTTCATCTTTCAAGCACAAACGTTTTGTGGATCGTAACATCTTCATTGTTTCGAGTATGCAATGAAACAGCCCTAACTTGCAACTACCTTCACGGTACTTGTGTACATTATCATGTTGTCTTTATAGTGACTGTCCTCATTCAAGTGGCAATTACACAAGGGACAGTCACTGTGAGATGTCCTCATTTGTGACAAGGATAGTCACACATGAGGACATCTCACAGTGACTGTCCCTTGTGTAATTGCCACTTGAATGTATTGCTATTCAACCACATTTATGGGCCCGTTTGGACCGCGGCACATAGTAGCATCTACAGAGAAGAATATCCCAGGTGTAACAAGTTGTAAGAATATACCAACAGTTCTAAGAAGTTCCCTAGCACGTAGTAGCATCTACAGAGAAGAATATACAACATGAGGGCAGCCACTGTAAAGACAACATGATAATGTACACTCATTGTATGTGTACATTATCATGTTGTCTTTACAGTGACTGACCTCATTCAAGTGGCAATTACACAAGGGACAGTCACTGTGAGATGTCCTCATTTGTGACAAGGACAGTCACACATGAGGATATCTCACAGTGACTGTCCCTTGTGTAATTGCCACTTGAATGTATTGCGATTCAACCACATTTATGGGCCCGTTTGGACCACGGCACACAGTAGCATCTATAGAGAAGAATATCCCAGGTGTAACAAGTTGTAAGAATATACCAACAGTTCTAAGAAGTTCCCTATCACATAGTAGCATCTTCTAATTGTCTATACCACTTCACAAGGTATTGTTTGCACACATTGTTTTTAGTTCTTTTGACGACCCTTGTTTTGAAATTGCTATTAGGCCTTGTAGCTTATATGTTTTGATTGCTGGAGAGCTTCTAAAGCTAAGCAAGAAGACCATTGCACGAGTTATAGCCACGCGCTCAGGTTTGAAAATTGTATATTTTTTAATCTAATGTATATTTTAACTAGACTTTTAGCTTATTTTTGCTATATATTTTAATCTAAAGGGAATCATGGATGTGAACTTGAAAAAATTTTGTACTTAGTTCTTATGGAGAGAATAGTAGTAGTTTACGGTCTAATATCAAATAGAGTTTTCCAATTACAGAAAGTTAATGAATTCTAATAGCTTATATGTTTTGATTGCTGGAGAGCTTCTAGAGCTAAGCAAGAAGACCATTGCACGAGTTATAGCCGCGCGCTCAGGTTTGAAAATTGTATATATTTTAATCTAATGTATATTTTAATCCTTTTGCCATGTCATGTAATATGTCTTGCCTTGTAGCTTATATGTTTTGAAATTGCTGTTAGGCCTTGTAGCTTATATGTTTTGATTGCTAGAGAGCTTCTAGAGCTAAGCAAGAAGACCATTGCACTAGTCGTAGCCGCGCGCTCAGGCATGAAAATTGTATATTTTTTAATCTAATGTATATTTTAACTAGACTTTTAAAATATTAAAGGATTTAACTAGGTCTAAGAAGATTTGTGTACTTTTGACAATTTTGCTTAGTCACTGAAAGTTGTAGACCGAAGTTTTCATAGCCCAATTTTTGCTTCCTGCGAAGAACGATCATGTCAGATAATATAAGTGAAGAACAAAATAGGGAGACAATCGCTAGATTGTGGTCTAACTTGAAAAGAAAAGGTGATGGAAAATGTTATTGTCCCTGCAAAATTTGTAAGGGCTTAAACCGTAGAAGACTGCTAATCAAAACAGTTAAGAGACATTGTAGGGAGAATGGTCACATTGAAGGGGGGCATGACTATCATCCACTGGTAAGTTGTTCATTATATCATTTTAACAATTTATATACATATGAAATCACTTGATGATGAGTTGAAGATCATGGTTTATTTATGTTAATCAATTTTATATAGGTTGATCTCCCCAGGGAAGTACATGATATGGAGGAACATGGGGGTGCGAATATCCAAGGTGAAGATAATGATCCCATGGAAGATGACGATCATGCGCCAGAAAACACAATTGAAGATGATGGTATAAATACATTGATCCATGACACATTTAGTCCAAGCGGATCTGATCATGATGATGATGATAGCCTCGATGTACCTCTACTTGAGAAGGCATACGAGCCCCTATACAAAGACTCCCAAACAAATCTTCTCTCTGTTGTATTGTTGTTGTTGAACTTGAAGGTTATGAATGGTTTATCCAACATAACAATGTCACGTATGTTAAGGTATGTCATATATGTCTTTATAGTTAACAAAGGGTGAATAATGTACCACTAATATTGTTTATATTAACAACTTATATTTTTTGCTGTAGATTGATAGGCGAGTTTTTGTTACCACCATCAAATATTCTACCTCACTCATATCGAGAATTATCTGCTATTATGAAAGATATTGGAATGGAGTATCAAGCAATACATGCTTGTCCCAATGATCATATTATATATTATAAAGAACATGAATTTGCAACACAATGCCCTGTATGTCATACGAGTAGATATCGAACAGATCGAATAACAAAAAAGGTGCCTCACAAGGTTCTTCGTTACATCCCCATTATTCCACGGATGCGATAATTATTCAGGTGTACTAGCTTGGCACAATTTATGGATTACCATGCATGCAATAGAAGTCGAGATGACATTATTCGAATCCCTGCGGATGGTTCGGCATTTATGCACATAGAGGAAAAGTGGCAACACTTCAAAGAAGAACCTCATAATCTCAGGCTTTCATTGGCAGTGGATGGTGTCAATCCATTTGGAGAGATGAGATTTGTTTGCTTGGTGTGGCCTATTTTTGTTATCAACAATAACATTCCTCCGTGGATGTCAATAAAGAGGGAGCACATTATGTTGGCAATGATTGTTCCAGGTATTTTATCATTTGATAGTTATTAATTTACATGTACTTACAAATCTTACAGTAAAATGGTCACAATAATTATGTAATGTTACTGTTCATTCAAGTAGGTAAATATCAAGTTAAAGATATGAATGTATATATTGAGCCTCTTATTGACGAGTTGGTGGAGTTATGGAATGGTGTCACTATGTATGACGTGTCTAGACCAATAGGACAAAGACAATTTCAATTCCATGCAATACTTGTATGGACAATACATGATGCCCCAGGGCTAACACATTTTTGTGGTATGTTATAGTGAATTCAAGTTGCGCATGATAATTCTAATTATAAAAATCAACATATTTAATAATCCAATTATATCATTATCTTGTAGGTCTTCAAACAAAGGGAAAATTTGCATGTCCAGTTTGTGGTCCAAAGATGAAATCTCGTCATTCAAAAAGTTTAGGAAAGCATGTGTTTGATGAGTACAGACACTTCCTCCACAGGAATCATAAGTATCGAAGTATGGAAAAACATCTTTTCAATGAGAAAGAAGAGACTACATCAAAGCCACGAAGAATGACACCTCGCCTATGGAAGTTGGAATATAATAGAATTAATCGTCGAGGTAATGTCGTTCCACTTAATGGTTTATGTTTGTAATTTATATATTTCTATTGTGATTTTTGTTTACTAATTATGTAATTGATGATCATGAAGGTCGTCAAGGCACTACTGACAACCTTCCAAAGGGACTAAAAAGCTATCCCAGACAATTTAGTAGGTTGCCCTACTACGAGGACCTACAAATTGTGCATTTGTTTGATCTTATGCATGTTGGAAAGAATATAACAGAGACATTGTGGAAAATACTGGATGGAAGGCGTGACAAAGAAAAAATTGTCAAAATTTGTAATGACATTCATGAATCCAATCATGCACTGAAGAATTTCATTCACTCAAATAGCAATAGAGATCAGATTAATATAAGTGCCCTTCCTTGGTTATTAACGGAGCAACAAAGTGATGCCATAAAAGAAGTCATACGAAAAATTTGATTTCCCACAGGATTTGCTTAGAACATAAGCAATCTCATATCAAAGAAAAGTGAATTTGGGCCAGGGCTCAAAACGCATGATTGGCATACTTTCATCAAGGTAAGTTATGTTCTTCTGTATTTACAATATATTCATAAACTACGTGTACTATTCATTATGTTATGTTAGAAAATAATGAAATGATTGGTTTATAATTACTGCAGTACAGGCTACCTCTATCTCTCCCAGAGCACTTCAACAATAACATCAAACAAGTGATATATGATCTTGGAAAATACATGAGGTAAGCAGTAATATCTATTCAATTTGTTGTATATATTTATTATATTCGCGATTTGTTTTTCTTGCTATGTAATCTATTGTATATTATTTTGTAAAGTCTCGTATTTATATATTTTTTGTGACTTGAATCTCTTAATGTAGGTGGTTGTCATCTAAAGAAATCCATAAAGAAGATATAAACTATTGGAAGAGAAGAATTCCTCATTTACTGTGTGAAATGCAAAAGTGTCTACCTCCAACTTTTTTCAATGCACAAGAACACTACCTCATACACCAAGTTGAGGAGATTGAATTGTGTGGACCTGCACACACTAGGTCAATGTGGATGGTTGAGAGGCACTTGAAATCTTTGAAGGCTTTGGTTCGACAAAGAGCACATCCTGAGGGTTCTATGGTAGAGGGATACATGGTATACTAGACTATGGTGTACATTACTGAATATCTTCCTAAGTTTGCTTCAAATATCCATGTAGATCGCATTTGGGATCTCGACCCTTTTAAAAAATTCAAAGGGGAGTACTTGATGGGGAAAGGTAGATTGAGGAAAGTGACAGGTAATAAATTATAAGATGTTATTGTAATAAATTATTTCTTAATCTTCAAAATAAATCGGTTGTAAGTCGTCTATTTTTTTTTTGTACAGTTGCTCGAGAGTGGGATGCACTACATTTGTATATTGCAAACAATCTTGATTGGATGACGGTATGGATTGAACGATGTCAACATTCTGGTCACACATTAACATGGGAAGGTGTATCTTCATTGGTTAAAGAAGCTCATCGTAATGGAGATTCTAATGTTACGCAAAGGGAAATAGATTTATCATATGGTTTAAGAGATTTCCAGGTACGTACAAAATTATTAATCACCCGTATGTTTATCAACTCATGATATAATAATTTTGACATGTTTCACATATTATTGCAGGTTAAACACCACAAGGGTATGTTCTGTAATGGTCAAAAATTTCGCGTCAAAGTGTTGGATGACACGAAGAAAACTTGTGATTCTGGAATAACTGCAGTCTTTCAAGTGACTAATATTTTATCTAGAAATGACTTAGATCCTCAAGAGTCTAAAAATCAATACTATGGCATTTTGGATGATATACTTGAGTGCGACTTTAGTTCCTTCAAATTAGTACTCTTCGTTGTCAAATGGTACAGGCTACGACTTAATCCAAATGATCCTAATAGAACTGTTATTGAACATGATAATGGATTTACAATGGTTAATACAAGGTCGTTTGAGCCAGTTGGGGATGAGCCCTATGTTCTTCCAAGCCAATGTGAGCAGGTATTTTACTCAGAGGTTTCACATAAACCGGGTTGGTCATTTGTTGTTAGACATGAACCGAGAGGAAGGCCGATAAAGTATAATGAGATGGAAGAAGAAGATACCGAAGAAGTAGAAGATGATGTAGATGATGATCACGATCGACAATTATTGGATGATGTTCCTGAGACAAATTTTCATGAAGAAGAAGAAGAAGATGATGATGATGATGCTGCTACTGATGATGATGATGAAGATGATGTTGATGTTGATGATGATGATGTTGATGATGACGACAACGACGACAACGACAACGACGACGACGACGATGATGACGACGATGATGATGATGATGATGATGATGATGATGATGAGGATGATGATGATGAAATTTAAAGGTATGCCATCAATCCTTAATGTATTTAATATTCATTTCTTGATAGAAATATATTTTTCTTAAATGGTTACATAGTTTATTCATTATCTATTTAAAAGCTACAAGTTTCAACTACAAACGAGGCTACTATCATGGGGGTGGTACATACTATTAAACCAACTTCTAATCAATGACTCCAACATACCATTTAGTTATTAAATTTTTGGCTAACATTTTTATACTTGATCTTTGACACAGGGGCACAATATGGAGCAACCACCCGAAGGTGATGGTGATGATATTCCTAGCTCATCTACACATGAGCAGGTAAAACTCATTGTAATTGTGCAAACTAGATAGAAGCAAAATGTTATTTTTTTTAATGTTATTTTCTTCATTGTTTTGGAGTAATTTTGATAATACTAATACTATTGTTGTCACAGAGGGCTGGTGGTCGGAGAGAGGGAAAGCAACCTGCAATCCCTCAGGAGTCCCCCCTTGTGGACCCTTTTTTTATTGATTTAGCAGAGACCGATGACCCGATCGGTTCCATTAAAAAGCTGCTAAAGAAAATTGGGAAAGAACTTCTACGTTTGGTATCCATACATCCTCAGACTCAGGAAATAAAAGACAGGGCAGCTGAGTTGTTGCGCACTTCTGAAAACTTTAAAGTAAGTATTAATGAAATTTTTAATTATTACAAGAGTTCAATAATGGTTTTTATGTTATGCTCTTTTATGACATTAATTAAAATATGGATGCATTGTCTTTACAGAGTTATTTGCGTATTTTGAACCCCATTCCCATGATGAGGCTGGTACTGCAAGTGGTTCAGGTAGATCACATGTTCCATTCCCCACTTGTGTTTTCCACTGAATATATATAGGAATGATCATAATCATTGACAATACATGCTCGAACAATCTTTTTTTTTAATGCTCTAACAATCTTGTCCATGCTAGTCCACGCGTTCTATATTTATGCATGCTCTAACAATTTTATTCTTCAGCTCCTTTCCATGATGATATGACAACGCCGCCTCCATCCAGGACAGCCACAAATGTCTTGCCGACTGCCATGTCAACAACACACAGCCTAAATGCACCAACTGTTGCACCATCTACTGGTACACAAATCCCTCTTTTTCTCTCTTTTGTTATGTGTTTAAGTGTTATGTGTTTATGATGTAGATCCCTTGATTGTGTTTGTGCCATGGGTGCTCTGCACCAATTTATTTCCCTTGAAGTATTATTTCTTGGAGGCATTTGATAATGGTTTTCATTTTTTGCAATAGGAGATGCAACAACTCCCGATGCAACATCATTTCCTGGATGTTCCCGTGTTCCTAGTACGGGAATGGTGAAGGATTGCGTATTGATCATCAGCGACGATGAAGGCATTCCCTTAAAAGTAGCCAAAGTTCCAGGTACTTTAAAGTTATTATTATTCTATAGTGATATAATAGTAATTTAGTTTTTGATCACTCTTCATCGACTAATGATCCCATGATTATTTTGTAGGGAATGATATTTTTTGGCGAAAACTTGGTGACGAGTGTTTGCGGATATTCGGGCCCACCCTACGTACATGGTGGAACATCATATCCTAACTAAAACCCCAAACCACTATTTTGATTTCATATCATTGCTAGAATAGTTTTCCTTTTCATCAATTTCTTGAACTATATTAAAGGTAGCTTCTCTTCATTTATGAGTTTAACATGTTTTTTTTTACTTAAAAGGTGGAATAACCAAGATAAAAAGTTGAAGGATGATCTTGTACATAGTATGACCCAACTTTTTGGACCTCGTGCATTCGAGAGAAACAAGCTCCTTGAAAAAGCTGGTTTATGTTTGAAGTATATTAGGGACCAGTACAGGAAATATTTAGAGGTTAACCCAAGGCACGAGCGTCCGTCCTGTGTTCTTGAGGCTGAGTGGCAGGCTTTGATTTTGGATGGAAAGTATAAAGCCGACATGAAAAAAGGAATTACGCCAGTAGAGAGTAGAGCAAGGTATGTGATACTTTTGAGAATGTAATTATGTACTAATTAACCTCTAAATTTTTCCTGTAATTATGTACTAATTAACCTCTAAATTTTTCCTGTACTGGTCTCTAACATATTTCAAACTTTTCATAGATTTCCTGACACATCAAAGGCAACAAAGGAAAGATAAGAAAAGCACAGGACACACAAGCTCGGCTCTGGTGGTTTTTCCAAACTTCAAGCACGAGTTGTAAGTATTAGTAAATCAAAACTTGTATCAATTTTTTTATATATTGCAAGGAAATTTTTTTTGATCAAACAATGCAAGTAAAATTCACCATACCAAGCCAAAAATGTAGGGTCAGAGTTCAATAGATGCCTCACAGAAGAGGACAAGAGAATTGGCTTCCAACAAGGCTATAGAGCCGTGGCTGAACGGCTACGAGCTGAAATCAGTGTGCAAGGTTCAAATAATGATGCATTTGAGCCACAGGTAAATAAGCTAAATGAAATTTATTTCAAATTGAATACTTTACCAATTAGTCTATTTGATGTTAAGTTCTAATATAAAGTGAGTATATCTGTTTTAAGAAAGCAATGATAACAATGTGTAGGATATTGGAATGCAGCTTGACAATCCTTCTACACAATCTATGCATAATGAAGGTTCGCATGATGTGCATCCTAGTGGTGGAGGTATACATTTGCTATTAAAATTTTTATATGTAATTACAATTGGTGTTTGGATTAATGTAACATTTTGTATAGCAACTGTAGAGGATCGAGGGGTCGGTGCTCATGAGCATGTTGAGGTTGAGTCTAGACAAAATGATGTGGCCAGATCAAGTAATTAAAGAGCGCCACAGTTATGTTCTTTAAAATAATTAAATACTTGTAACAATTATAATTAAATATTTTAAATTTAACTCTTTTATTTGTTATTGTAGAGGACCCCCCTTTGTAGCAGCATAGGAATTTGAGATCATCAAGAACAGAGAACAAAACAACTGATGAGGGGGGTATTGATGATAACACTGATGCTCCTCTTAGAGCTTACATAGAAAAAAAAATTAGAAAGAGAAAAAAGAAATGATTGTCATCTAAATACCTTAATTGATAATGACTGAATTTTATGTCTCAATGAATTTAATTATGTGCTAATGAATGTTCATGAATTATGTGTTTATTTTCATATTGATGAATGTTGCGTGTTAACGAATCTAATGTGTTAATGAATGTTATCATGTGATATTGATTGAATGTTACATTTTATTAATAATTGAAAGAATGAATGAATGTTAGATGTTAACGGGGAATGTAGAGTGATGTTAGGGGGAGGGGGGTGGGGCCAAATGAGCTTCCACCTTCACGTGGTTGGCCCTGTTTAGTAGAGAATATTAAACTATATTCTCAAAACAAAGTGAAGCTCAATAAGATACTAAATGAGTCAAAATGGTTATCAAGGTCCTCTATCCATAAGATACTTGTAGTCAAAATGGTTATTAATAAGATACTTGTAGTCAAAATGGTTATCTAGGTCCTCTATCCATTCCATAAGTTCTTCACCATTCAAACTTCCTCCATAACAAGGAATGTGCTCTAGGTTAGTCATGAAGCCTAGTATGGACTCTCTGTCAGATAGAGCCACTATTTCAGAGCCTTTTCTGTGCATTTCCTTCAAGCACTGTACGTACAGTGTACGGATGTGAAAGGGAGGGAAGACCAGTGTGAACGTTAGAGTATTTATATCTTATGCTTTGAGAGTTTATTTGGTAGATTCAAGACACCTTATATCAAAGTTATTCCTTTTTCTTATCTGTTGTTCTGTCAAACCCTCATTTTTTGGGTTATTGC
The DNA here is from genome assembly GCA_027943335.1 of Chamaecyparis obtusa. NCBI lineage: Eukaryota > Viridiplantae > Streptophyta > Pinopsida > Cupressales > Cupressaceae > Chamaecyparis > Chamaecyparis obtusa. The sequence goes on from BSBK01007944.1 coordinate 83,431, forward strand.
ATTCAAATGGCCTTAACTTGCAAATAAACCATAGGATATCCTCTGTTCTTTGTAAAATGCAAGTTAAGGGGGTTTATTTTCATATTTTAAAAGCTTTGGAGCAGGATACCAAGCCAGAGAATTTCGAGAGCAAGCCCTAGGTCAAGAATCTCAATGTTCTTGACTAGGAGTTGATGGATTATGCAAGATCAAAGGGTAGCGGCAAGTAAAGGACCTCAAACCTTGTTGAATCTAGATCTTTAGAGCATGGTGGACATCTTCAAACTCTAATCTTGGTTTCATGCACCCATTTTCAATGCCTTGCTTTGGAACCCACACCCAAAGGCATGCATTAGGTCTGCGGACTCAATAAGGACATTGATATGCTGGAGTGGAGTCAGGGTCTGGGAGTTGGAGGATTGTTAGAACATCGAAAAGGGTACTCAAAAAACATATAAGTTCATAAGGTCCTTTGTCAAATTGAAGAGTTATTGCTGCAGAACAGGTTTTGGAGACCTACTAGAGTCACTAGGTCTATTTGGACCCGTTTGGACCACGACACACAGTAGCATCTACAGAGAAGAAGTTTGGTATGCAATGGTCTTGAAACCTCCTGAGAAATTCTTGGTATGCATTTGTGTGGTGCAAAAGCTTCGTTGAAAGAGAAAAAGAAGAAAATAATAGAAATGATTTTTTTTCTTTTTATGTCATATACTGTAACCAGCTACTTATAACTTGCAAAAATTATTATAACCATTTGAAATTGAAACTTAGTTTAATGTGAAACTGAGAACTGCTTTATTAGAGCTTTCTGTGATTTAGATTCAGACATCAAGAACATTGTTTGCCTAATATTGTGATTAATGTTTATTTATTAATATCTCATACTGACAAACAATTGATAATTGTAGGGAAAACGTCATTGGGGGTCTTTGAGGATCCACCAGAAGCCAAGGAGAAAATGTATTCAAATGCTAAAGATGGTGTAACAGTCCTTACAACTGTTGAACCTTGCTGTGTAGATCATCTCCGATTCTCCAAGTTCAACAGTACTGTGGTATTCCTTTGGATACTTCTAATGGTAAATTTCAGACATCAAATTCTTTTCGTATGAAACTACTACATTTGTAATCTGTAGTTTTAAACTTTTAGTTTATAAATGTTCATCAGCTTTAGTTCGTATGCTGCCATTTCAAGTATGATTAATGAAGTTACCTTTATCACAGGATGAAAGTGAGCAGTCAGCATACTGGTACGGAGATGGCAGCATTGATACGGTGACTAGGGCATCGTTTAATGGTGGTATTGTGTTTTCCCGTATTTAGGGCATCAGCCTTTTGAAGCATTGCCTTCATCTTTCTTAAGTCTGAGTTTTAAGTTTGTTTATCTCTCTCGGTGCTATTGAAAATACAAATGACAACGTTCTTGATTGTTTTGCCCTTATATCCCGATGTGATTTCGCGGAGGGTTACGGCGCTGTTGAAAACACAAATGAAAACACAAATCCCTTGTGTAATTGCCACTTGAAGGAGGACAGTCACTGTAAAGACAACATGATAATGTACACTTACAGTGAGTGTACATTATCATGTTGTCTTTAGAGTGACTATCCTCATTTGTTGAAGAAGAAAAGCATTAATGTGGCTGAATAGCAATATATTCAAGTGGAAATCACACAAGGGACAGTCACTGTGAGATGTCCTCATTTGTGACTGTCCTTACAGTGAGTGTACATTATCATGTTGTCTTTAGAGTGACTGTCCTCATTTTTTGAAGAAGAAAAGCATTAATGTGGTTCAATAGCAATACATTCAAGTGGCAATTACACAAGGGACAATCGATCACTGTGAGATGTCCTCATGTGTGACTATCCTTGTCACAAATGAGGACATCTCACAATGACTGTCCCTTCTGTAATTGCCACTTGAAGGAGGACAGTCACTGTAAAGACAACATGATAATGTACACTTACAGTGAGTGTACATTATCATGTTGTCTTTAGAGTGACTATCCTCATTTGTTGAAGAAGAAAAACATTAATGTGGCTGAATAGCAATACATTCAAGTGGCAATCACACAAGGGACAGTCACTGTGAGATGTCCTCATTTGTGACTATCCTTACAGTGAGTGTACATTATCATGTTGTCTTTAGAGTGACTGTCCTCATTTGTTGAAGAAGAAAAGCATTAATGTGGTTCAATAGCAATACATTCAAGTGGAAATTACACAAGGGACAATCGATCATTGTGAGATGTCCTCATGTGTGACTATCCTTGTCACAAATGAGGACATCTCACAATGACTGTCCCTTCTGTAATTGCCACTTGAATGAGGACAGTCACTGTAAAGACAACATGATAATGTACACATACAATGAGTGTACATTATCATGTTGTCTTTACAGTGGCTGCCCTCATGTTGTATATTCTTCTCTGTAGATGCTACTGTGTGCTGTGGTCCAAACGGGCCCATAAATGTGGTTGAATAGCAATACATTCAAGTGGCAATTACACAAGGGACAGTCACTGTGAGATGTCCTCATGTGTGACTGTCCTTGTCACAAATGAGGACATCTCACAGTGACTATCCCATTGTGTAATTGCCACTTGAATGAGGACAGTCACTGTAAAGACAGCATGATAATGTACAAAAGTACCGTGAAGGTAGTTGCAAGTTAGGGCTGTTTCATTGCATACCCGAAACAATGAAGATGTTACGGTCCACAAAATGTTTGTGCTTGAAAGATGAACAAATAAAATTAAACTTCTAAATAACCAAAGCCGCTAACAATAAATTCAACACAGATATGTCCTCATTTCTGGGTATTTTAGCTCTGTAACAGCTGAATACCAGATTACATAATAATGACAAAAGAAAAATAAACCCAACGTACTCAGAAATTGTAGCTGTGATTTCACGGAGGGAATCTCTCTCGGCACTGTTGAAAATACAAATGACAACGTTTCTCTACATTATCATGTTGCCTTTACAGTGACTGTCCCTTGTGTAATTTCCACTTGAAGGAGGACAATCACTGTAAAGACAACATGATAATGTACACTTACAGTGAGTGTACATTATCATGTTGTCTTTAGAGTGACTATCCTCATTTGTTGAAGAAGAAAAGCATTAATGTGGCTGAATAGCAATACATTCAAGTGGCAATCACACAAGGGACAGTCACTGTGAGATGTCCTCATTTGTGACTGTCCTTACAGTGAGTGTACATTATCATGTTGTCTTTAGAGTGACTATCCTCATTTGTTGAAGAAGAAAAGCATTAATGTGGTTCAATAGCAATACATTCAAGTGGCAATTACACAAGGGACAATCGATCACTGTGAGATGTCCTCATGTGTGACTATCCTTGTCACAAATGAGGACATCTCACAATGATTGTCCCTTCTGTAATTGCCACTTGAATGAGGACAGTCACTGTAAAGACAACATGATAATGTACACATACAATGAGTGTACATTATCATGTTGTCTTTACAGTGGCTGCCCTCATGTTGTATATTCTTCTCTGTAGATGCTACTATGTGCTAGGGAACTTCTTAGAACTGTTGGTATATTCTTACAACTTGTTACACCTGGGATATTCTTCTCTGTAGATGCTATTGTGTGCCGTGGTCCAAACAGGCCCATAAATGTGGTTGAATAGCAATACATTCAAGTGGCAATTACACAAGGGACAGTCACTGTGAGATGTCCTCATGTGTGACTGTCCTTGTCACAAATGAGGACATCTCACAGTGACTGTCCCTTGTGTAATTGCCACTTGAAGGAAAAAAGCATTAATGTGGTTCAATAGCAATGTATTCAAGCGGCAATTACACAAGGGATAATCACTCTGAGATTTCCTCATTTGTGACTATCCTTACAGTGAGTGTACATTATCATGTTGTCTTTACAGTGACTGTCCTCATTTGTTGAAGGAAAAAAGCATTAATGTGGTTCAATAGTGATGCAAAGTAGGCAGGGATTTTAGAATATACAAATATACATCCTTAACTCTCATTCCACCAAGGAAGAAGGAATTCCAATGGTTGAAACGTGAGTTAAGGTCTTTACATCAGTCAAACCCTGAAAATGAGGGTTTGTAAACAATGCACAGAAAATTTGAAATAACTTAGATATAAAACAAAGAGAATCAATCAAACCAACTTCCAAAGCATTAGATGTCACTATTACAACTTCCAGGCAAATTTTATCATCCAACCACCATCCGTACAGCCGTACAGAGTTCATTTTTCACCAGAAATGCACTAAAACAGGGTTATTTTTATTTTTTATGAAAGCAAAATGATTACAATACTGGTTCTCTATCTGTCTTCGACCATTTGAAGCCTAAAATAGGCTCTCCAAATGTTGGTTCAACCATCTAGGTGGTTAGAACAGTTTATCCAACAAATGTCAACTTTGCTAAGCAACTTTTAAAGTTGCTTTACAACTTTGCAAACAACTTTGCCGAGAAGGTTAAAAATGTGTTGTGAAACTTTAGGAACCTTATTAAAGTTATTTTGGACCTTCAAACTTCTTAACAACATCTAAAAGACACCTAATAAACACTTACTATGCTCATTTCATCCAAGGACTCAAAAGATGCCCAAGGTTTATAAGTCACCAAGGGGTCTTGTGTCCAACAAGTGGATGTTTATAAGGAGATAAAATCAATCCTTAATATTTATTACAAACCAAGAAAACATCTAAAACTCCTATTCTAATTTATTGTCATTCAAAAAGACTCTGATTTGTCATTCAAAAAGACTCTGATTTGTCAATCAAAAGGACCTTTCACCAGTCAATCCTTCAAAGCTCCAAGGTGAAAATCTTATGTTCCAATTGATAGGATTTGACTCCTTGGCTTCATGGCAACTTCCTTCAATCATGGTGTCTTTGGCTTGCATTAGGGATGCCCCTGCATCAAATAGCAATGCATTCAAGTGGCAATTACACAAGGGACAATACATGCCCATTAAAGTTGGTGTTTTGTTATCCAGCATGACAATGGAGACAACATACTCTGTGTCAATTTTTACTAATCAAATTTCCCTCCACCAGGCAAAGCAACAATCTGGGTATGATAAGGTGAAATTTTGTAGTCCTTTTGGGTATGATAACAGTTCCAGTTTCCAATAAGATGGTTCATTTTTATAATCTAGCTTCAATTTCTCTTGTGAAAATCTTTTTTTCATTTTATGGGTGGTAAAATATAATTATTATGCTAGAGGTGTGTACTTATGGATGATAATGAAACAAAATGATAAGATTTAAGACTCTTGTTTTTTTTTAAAATAGCAATTTAAGTTTCCTTCTATTATAAATTACTGTTTTTCTATTTTTTAATGTATCAATTTTATTTATGAAATATAAATATATTAATAATGTTTTAGTGTTTTTAGGATTAGTTTATATCAATTCTATGTATCATCATTCGTCATTCAATTGTCAGTATTATTAATTTAGACTGTGCAATTGTAGAACTACTCGAATATGGGTTGGATGGATACTCAAGCAGGGGAACCCTCCTCAAATATCTCAAGCAGTGAACTTGGAAAAATGTGTCCTGAAGGAACCCTTTCCATCAGAGAGATAAAAGTACAAACAAGTAGAAGAAGCAGGCTCTGCAAATATGTTTTTGAGAAGAAAAATGATAGATTATTCGAGTATGGTTCATGAGGTATATCTAAAAAGACATTTTTTTTCTTATTATAATAAAAGAGGAAGTTGTGAATGTCAAAGTTGAGTGAAACAAAAATTATTTTCATCAAATTTTGTTAGGCTTGCTTTTGGGAATAGTTTCTTACAATATTGCTATTAAGATTTTTATTGTGTAGTTTTTAGATTAGGTTTATAAAATTATATTTCATGAGTAGTGATTCATATTAATCAATTAACGATACTTTTGGAAGGTATTTTCAATGTGTCAAATTTTGATATTTTTACAAGAATTAGATTGTGTAATTTTTTTAATTAAAGTCATTGACTCATATTTCATAAATAATAGTTCTCATGAATCCATCTCTTATAAGATTGAATAGTCTATTTAGGAAGTATTTCTGATAGTATGTCAAATTATGATATTACTATTACCATTAGATTGCATGGCTTTGAAGTCAACCTCGTTGACCCATATTCTTCTCTGTAGATGCTACTATGTGCTAGGGAACTTCTTAGAACTGTTGGTATATTCTTACAACTTGTTACACCTGGGATATTCTTCTTTGTAGATGCTACTATGTGCCGCGGTCCAAACAGGCCCATAAATGTGGTTGAATAGCAATACATTCAAGTGACAATTACACAAGGGACAGTCACTGTGAGATGTCCTCATGTGTGACTGTCCTTGTCACAAATGAGGACATCTCACAGTGACTGTCCCTTGTGTAATTTCCACTTGAATGAGTACAGTCACTGTAAAGACAACATGATAATGTACACATACAATGAGTGTACATTATCATGTTGTCTTTACAGTGGCTGCCCTCATGTTGTATATTCTTCTCTGTAGATGCTACTATGTGCTAGGGAACTTCTTAGAACTGTTGGTCTATTCTTACAACTTGTTACACCTGGGATATTCTTCTCTGTAGATGCTACTGTGTGCTGTGGTCCAAACGGGCCCATAAATGTGGTTGAATAGCAATACATTCAAGTGGCAATTACACAAGGGACAGTCACTGTGAGATGTCCTCATGTGTGACTGTCCTTGTCACAAATGAGGACATCTCACAGTGACTGTCCCATTGTGTAATTGCCACTTGAATGAGGACAGTCACTGTAAAGACAACATGATAATGTACACAAGTACCGTGAAGGTAGTTGCAAGTTAGGGCTGTTTCATTGCATACCCGAAACAATGAAGATGTTACGGTCCACAAAACGTTTGTGCTTGAAAGATGAACAAATAAAATTAAACTTCTAAATAACCAAAGCCGCTAACAATAAATTCAACACAGATATGTCCTCATTTCTGGGTATTTTAGCTCTGTAACAGCTGAATACCAGATTACATAATAATGACAAAAGAAAAATAAACCCAACGTACTCAGAAATTGTAGCTGTGATTTCGCGGAGGGAATCTCTCTCGGCACTGTTGAAAATACAAATGACAACGTTTCTCTACATTATCATGTTGCCTTTACAGTGACTGTCCCTTGTGTAATTGCCACTTGAAGGAGGACAGTCACTGTAAAGACAACATGATAATGTACACTTACAGCCCGTGTACATTATCATGTTGTCTTTAGAGTGACTATCCTCATTTGTTGAAGAAGAAAAGCATTAATGTGGTTGAATAGCAATACATTCAAGTGGCAATTACACAAGGGACAGTCACTGTGAGATGTCCTCATTTGTGACTATCCTTACAGTGAGTGTACATTATCATGTTGTCTTTATAGTGACTGTCCTCATTTGTTGAAGGAAAAAAGCATTAATGTGGTTCATTAGCAATGTATTCCCAGCATTTGTACCTACATCTCTCTTATATACTACAAGTTGCTTGCCATCAGAAATTGCAGTTCCCTCACGTGACATTGATGGTGAAGTGTTCTTTTCAAAACCATCATCTGTGGTTACCAATGCTCGTGTTTTAGGCAATAAGTTTGTTGCATTCCATGAGCCATTGGTCAAGTTTCTTCTACGAGCTTCTGATGCCTCAAAATCTAAGCAGCACCTACGCATGCCTCGTTGTGGTTGATTATCATTCTGTACATGAATTATAATGAGTAATCAGTTTTGGGCCTTGGAATCTTGTATGTAACATGCACAGGCATTTCATGGCTAAATGAATCTATTTTAAAAGCATCAACTTTTCTTACATGATGCTGGATACATAAGTAGAACAAGCGTATATCAAATTGGAAGCAATCAGAACTCCACAATGACATATTATTTAGAGTACTCTTCAGTTTAAGTAATAATGCATATATTGACACTGTAAAGACAACATGATAATGTACACTCACTGTAAGGACAGTCACAAATGAGGACATCTCACAGTGACTGTCCCTAGTGTAATTTCCACTTGAATGTATTGCTATTCAGCCACATTAATGCTTTTCTTCTTCAACAAATGAGGATAGTCACTGTAAAGACAACATGATAATGTACATTATCATGTTGTCTTTAGAGTGACTATCCTCATTTGTTGAAGAATAAAAGCATTAATGTGGCTCAATAGCAATACATTCAAGTGGCAATTACACAAGGGACAGTCACTGTGAGATGTCCTCATTTGTGACTATCCTTACAGTGAGTGTACATTATCATGTTGTCTTTACAGTGGCTATCCTCATTTGTTGAAAGAAAAAAGCATTAATGTGGTTCATTAGCAATGTATTAAATAAATTTATTTTTTTTAATCCACCCACGGGCGTCGCAATTGCGACAGGAACCCGTCGTAATGCGATGCAGGCGCCCGTCGCAATTGCTTGGGAGGCCCATCGCGATTGCGACGGCCCTCTGAAGCCATGCGACGGGGGGGCGACGCCCATGCCGCTAACAAATCTTAGCCACATTGCGACGGGCTATGTGTCGCAATTGCGACGACTAGCCATAGACGTCGCAATTTGCGACTAAAAAATAGCGACGTCTATGGGTGTTGCTATTGCGACACATAGCCGTCACAAAATGCCCCCAAATGTATTAGTGACATGAAACCAACATGAGCAAGGAATTGGAAAAAGTGGGAAAGTTGTAGATATCTAAACTGGGAAATTTTTTTTTATTCATTCCTTCTTCTACACTCAATTAGGTAGGGTTGTCCTCCATTACTATTCTTTTATGTTGTTACTATTGATGCACATAGTTAAATATTACAAAGATAAAACCAATGAACTCGATAAAAGGCATATCCATCCCCAAAATCTAATTAAACTCCCTATACATTTTGTTGATGAAATTGTGCTCTTTCTTCAAAATTATGAAATAAAAAATAATAATGCTTTGGATGTTTCAAAATTATTCTACTCTATTTCTAGATAAAAATTAATACATGATCATAAATTTGATTTTTCATCACAATAATGGGTCTAAAGAATTTTAAATATTTGTGAAATCACTTGTTCTTGTCATATTTATTATGAAACTACGCACACCTATATAATGCAATTTCTACAAAGACAGGTTACTCCTCCTAATTGCCTGAGTGTGCAAATATTTCTACATGCTAGGAGATACTTTCGGGATAAGACTCTAAGGTTAGAGTGGTGGATGATGAAAAAAACAAAAACAAAAAAGTAAAAGTACCATCCGAAACCAAGACCAAACCCAAGAAAGCCGATAAACAAGTACAAGATCCCAGAATTGCCAGAACTGAATATTGCTATAGCTTTCTAAGTACCTTTTCTTTTGTTTAGCCTTTAGAAAATATTTTTAGTATGTCATTAAATTTAACACTTAACCAAAAATGGAAATATAGGTATCGATAAAGATGTGGAGAAATTTGAGTGGTCAATTATGGAGGTCTTAGCTAATTTTAATGTACAAATTTTTTCTTATAAAATTGTACATTACAAGTTTTCTATGTTGGGTAGATTAAAATGTATGATGGTTCATTTACTTTAGTTTCCTTTTTATTAATATAAATAAACTTTGTAACATGTTTTCTACTATTGTTCATGGGTAGAAAGAAAAGGAATGTTATTGTTAATCATTTCTCCTACTTTTTGTTAACATAATGAAAGTTTGAAGCACATTTTCTAAGGTTGTTCATAGGAAAAAATAAATTAAATGTTATTGTTAATAAATTGTGTACTTTTTGGTAAGATAGTGAATTTTTTTTGCATATCAAAGGGCAATCTTGGGCCTACTGATTGCAAGGAAGTGACACATGATTATAATGTAGGGTTGTCTCAACGATGGCCCTCCCTTTGGGAATTTTGACAAACCATTATGTCGAGGAAAATGCAACCTACATTAGAATTAAATTTATGGTCTTTAATGGGTATAAGAGGATTCAGATTGAGAGACAATATTTAAACATTATCAATTGACTAAGGGGTGTTCAAAATCCTAGTTGGACAATCAAGAGCTTAATCCTTGATAGTATAAATATGCTTAATACTTTAGATTATTATAAAATTTCTCATATATTTCATGAAGGCAACAAGGTTGATGATGGGTTTTCTAATGTTGGAGTTATAAAACCTAAGAATGAGATGTCTTATCCCCACTATGGGAAGAAAGTACTATGTACAAGTTTCCTTCAATCAATTATTGTACTAGACTGGTTTCCTTTTGTATTTTGGCTTCTTGTTTCCCACTGCATTGTCTTTGTCCATTGGCTTATTCCTACAACAAAATGGGTGGTGAAAGAAATAGTACATAGCCCACTTTATATAAAAAATGGTATAAAAATCACCTTGTTTAGGAGAAGCTTTTAATGAGAGGCATCACTACTTATATGGATAAAATTCATGGCCGTAAGTTCCTCAAGTTACCAATGCATTTTTTGATGAGTGGAAGAATGGAATCTTGAAAGTGTACAAGGTTGAAATCTCCATCACCACGGACCTTATTTCTAAAGTTACTAAAATTATAGAGGAGGGAAAATAAGTTTACATAGATCTTAAAACATTAGACAAAGCTGTCAATATCTTCTTCAAAGATGGAGAATAAGATATGGTCATGAGGACTATTGATAGGGGTTACAATGGTGCTACAATCATACCCATCTAGGCTGCAGTTGTAGAATCCATCATGAGGTATTTAACCATTGATGGACACTTTACAATTTTTTTTAGCTAGCACTTCATGATTTTAAACCATTTTAGGTATGATAGATGAATACCTCTCCCCTTCTATCTTCTTTCTTCTATCTACAATTGGATTATAGTTCATACGAAGAACCTCAATTCTTTAGTTCTTCATGAAGGCCTCATTATCCTGCTCATGGAGTGTGTACTAAACATATTTCTATTCAGCCTAAACAATCCAATTCAAAATAGAAAATTTAGTTTTCCCCTAATGTTTATAGAGACTACTTTGATTTCTCTACCAACCCTAAAGATGCCCCGTTTGATGAAGATGTGTGATACCACATTAGTAAATGAAAACACCCTAAAAAGGATAATTTAACCCCTAATTGGTCTCATGGATATGAAATTGATAATGATGACTCTGACTATGTGCCCTTGGAGGATTATGTGCTAGCCTCTCTTACCCCTAGCTCTACTAAGAAGGGTAAATATCAGCTAGGGAATCATCCAAATCCTCTAAATACAAAAAGGATAAAAGGAACATAAATGGTCCTAATTTGTATTATTATGTGATTGGGGAGAAAAAAAACAAGCTCCCCCCATGTAAATAATCCTTTAGATAAATATAATGGTAAAAAGAAGATTGACATGGAAGCAAGTGACAAGGTTGGCATCTCACATTCTGGTGTTGACCCACTAGGGATGGATTTCTACATAGAGACCCTCGTTGAGATAGAAAATGGTACCCTTGTAGACATGGAAAAGAGTTCCTCTTCCATTGGAATTAGGGATATGCTAAGGGGAGCTAGGGATGTGATAGATGGACAAAATAGCCTCTTCAAGTGGATGGTGTCTAAAATTAACTCGGTTAAAGATAGGGTTAATACTTTTTATGATAAAATGGACTTGACATTGAACAATGTAAACAAAAACCCTACTTTGGAGAATTTTAATAAAATGCTAGATTTGGCCAAGGATGTGAAAAATATGAAGATGGACCATGAGGAAAAATCAAGACCCTTGAGGAAACCATTGATAAGGTACAAGATAAACTAAGAGTAGTTGTGACCGTGAGTAGAACAACCATGCAAAATAGTATAGATGGGTTTAAATAGTTGAATGAGCAAGCACATTCTCTTCAAGGTTTTTCTAAATGTAATCCTTCTTCTCCTTCTATGAATGCGAAAAGAAAAGAGAAGAATGAAGTGGTGGTTCAACATGGCATGGGCGTTGGACTAATTCTTGATCCTTCTACTAGAACACATAGCTATGATAAAGGTAAGAATGATTAAAGCATGTATTGTCCATGATGTTTACTAAAACAATAAAGTTGTAATCTAGAAAAATGTAGAAGCAACAAACATGTTAAAAAATCTTCAGTAGGCTTTTGGGTTTCTTGACCCTGGATTTTATCTTTTGTTTTTCTACTGGTCAACTAGAAGTTCCTGCTCAGGGTTCTAGGTGCCTCTAGCTTCAATTATCAATCCTGCAAGATCATTAATCAAATCATCTCTACTCCCTCTCTGACGATTTTGGTCAATGGTTCCCCGTCGGCCTTTTTCAAACCCACAGGGTTTGAGACAAGGGGATCCTCTGTCCCCTATTATTTTTATCATTCTTATAGAATGCCTTGGAAGGATCATTTCTACCTCAAGGAGTTTAGGGGATTTGAAAGGTCTAAAATCATCATCTGGTACCTATGTCTTCTCTCACCAACAGCTCGTTGATGACACCATTTTAGGAGGTGAGGATTTGGTGGGTGAAGCCAAAGTGGTGAAGCATCTTCTCAATTCCTATACCAGAGCAACTGACCAATCCATAAACTAGAATAAAAGCTCCATCTACTTCATTAACACTCTTGAGGTGAGACAAAGGATAATAGAAGACATCATGGGTTGTAGCATCAATTCTCTCCCAGCCAATTAGTTGGGCCTGCCTTTAGGTGTTAAACTACCAGAAGTTTTCTAGAACAAATTAATTGATAGATTCAATAGGAAGTTGGCAGGTTAGAAAGGGGTTTCCCTGAGTTAGGCAAGAAAAACCCAACTGGTCAAATCTACTTTGCAAAACCTCCTAACCTATTCTTTAAGCCTCTTTTCCATTCCAGCTAAAGTTGCGGAGGCCATGGAAAGAATTCAGAGAAGATTCCTCTGGTCTGGAATGGAAGATCATAAAAGACTCCCTCTTATAGCTTGGGACAAATTTTTCCACCCTAAGCGTGTAGGAGGCCAAGGGATAAGGAGGATTAGACCTTTCAATAAAGCTCTCCAAGCTAAACAACTATGGCTCATCTTCAATGGCACCAGGGAATGGCGTGACACTTTTGAAGTTAAGTATCTCACTAATAATTCAATAAAAAATTTCTTTGAAGATAATGATTCGCCGAAAGGATCTTTTATATGGAATGGTTTCCTTAAGCTAAGGATGTTGCCAAGTCCAAGGAAAAAATGAAGATAGGGAATGGCCAATCCATTAACTTCTGGAATGATAACTAGCTTTAGTTGGGTCCCTTGAGGGACTGCGAGCCTTTCAAAATTTGGATGTAGGAATGCATCCACACCCATGGCTCCCAAGTCAGTAACTACATAATGGACAATTCTTGGGTTGACCTCTCTCATATTTCTCAGGACCCAACTCGCCTAATGAATTCCCTAAATGTGGTCTCTCTGTCCAATTCCTAGGACGAGCTTAATTGGGAAGGTTCTCTAGATGAGACCTTCATGGTGGCCTCTACCTACTCCTCTCATTTGCTTCAAATTCAGGAATCCAATCCTATTTGGGCTAAAGCCTGGCTCCCTGGCCTTACCCCCAAAATTAATGTCTTCTTCTGGCTTTTTCTTTAGAATCGAATTCTAACTATTGATAATCTTATAAAGAGAGGTTTCTAGATCCCCAACAGATGCTTTCTCTACAGATACCAAGCTGAATCAATGGATCACATGTTTATTCACTGCTATTTTGTAAGTAAAATCTAGCAATCTTTAATTTCTGTTGTGGATTTATCCTGGCGCTTTCCCTTGTCTTTTAAAGATCTTTTTACATAATGGCCTTTCACCTCTGTTAATTCTGAATTCCTCTTATTTTTCTCATGGATTATTCCTCACTTATGTTAGGGAGTTTGGAAAGAACGTAACAATTGCATCTTCCGTGAGAGCTCTAATCCTCCCAAAATTATCTTTGAAAATATCCACTTTGCTATGAAAGAAAACTTTTATTTCTGTGGTGGCTCTAACCATTTTATAGGAAAGGTCCAGGCTTCTACCCCTAAGAGAAGGATGGAGACAAGACAAAATTGCACCTAGTGATGGCCCCTGGAAGGCTGGTCCAAAGTCAACTTCGATGGTCCAGCCAATGGGAATCCTAGCATGGCAGTGAGTGGAGGTGTGATCAGGAACTGCTATGGTTTTGGGTCTGTTGCAGTCATTTTACCTCTTAGCTCACAAACAAACCACTTTGCTGAAGTGAGTGCTACCCTCCAAGTCACCAAATTTGTCCATGACATAGGGGTCAAAAAGCTTTGGCTCAAAGGAGACTCTGAGAAAATCATAAACTACTTAAAACTCAATCATTCCCCTTCATGGATTATTTCCAATATGATAGAAGAAATGCGGGCCCTTTTAATTTTTTTTGAAGAGGTTCACATATCCCATGTGTACAGGGAAGCCAACCATGTCAATGACTAGTTTTCAAACTTGGCAGTTAAAAAGGAAGAAATGATGAGGTGGAATCATGACAGAGATTTCCCTTGTGAGGTGAAGGATTTAGTCGAGAGGGACAGATACCAAGGAAAGGAGGGAATCATCAATGATAATAATGAAATGTAATGCAGTTTATTGGAAGTGTCATTCCATAAATGGCAAGTACTGAATGGATAGAAAGGCAAATACTATGCGTCCCTTTCGCACACTTTCTAGATATTCATTCCCAAGATTCACATCTATTTCCAAAAAAAAAAAGAAGAAAGCTCAGGATGACCATTGCAAGAAAAAACCTGAACAATAGCTATCAGTCTTACTAGAGAATTGCCCAAATCCATCTCAGAGTGATGGGAGGGGAAAGACATAGAAGGGAGCACAGTATGAAATGGAAGAGACACGCTAAGGTTTGGAATGCTCTACAAAAAGGGGAAATCACGACCTTCATTGAAAGGTTACATAGAAGCAAGCAGGCGGTCACTAATATTTTTGTGAAAAGATGGAATGAAGGGAGCGTGGAGATTGAGGGAAAGAATTTCATGTTCACTGAGGAGGTCATCTTGAAAGTCACTGGCATCCCCATTGTAGGCAAAAAATTCTATAGGGACCGCAAAATATCTGACATGGCCGTCAATGATTTTGTGAGAGATGAGGAAGAGAAGAAATCTATTGTTAAAATGGGTACTTACTACCAGCCTGATGGCATCAAAATTCTATGGAAGTTTGTTCTCAAAGACCTGATCTTGTATGTCACGTTGGACACTAGGTTTGACAGGATCAGGACCTACCACTTCGTGCTGCTGAATCATCTTAGGCACGGTATGAAGTTTTCCATCCTATTCTATTTGTATTCTTCAATCAATGATAACATTAATGGTGTTAGGGAGAAGAATATAACTAACCCTTCTTCACATGAGGGCCTGTTACTGTTAATTTATGAATTCTTCAAAGCCCAAACCCTGGGGAAGGAGATTGCGGTCAATAAGGAAAGAGAAGATGTCTCTGGGTCAAATTATGTCCCCTCAGGCCCAGAAGATAGTGTGGGAATACACTATGAGGATCATGAGGATGAAGAGGTAAAAAAGATGAAACATGGCTCCTCCTCTAAGAAGAGAACCGCGATCTCGGTCAAAAAAGAAAAACCCTCCAAAAAGTAGGCTAGAACGAAGATCTCCTCAAAAGAGGAGTATAATGACAATGTGGAGGATATGAACATTGATGATGAGGTAGATAATTCCAAAGGTGAGGCTAGGAATAAAAGGGAACAAACCACGGGGAAGAAAAACAATTCAAAGGGGGAATGCTTTGGCTATCTTAGTGTTGATCTAGCCATTAGTGAAGATCACAGTCCCCCTCCCCCTTCTAGAGCCTACAAAAAGACTCAGGACCCTAAAATTGAGGTGCCTAAAGATGACCAGGAAGATCCCTCAACCCAGTCCCAAAACCCACATGACTCTTTAGAAGAAAAGAACTAGTCCATAGGGGAGTATCATAGCGACGAATTTGGCAAGGGGAAAAAAGTGTGGTGTAATTTCAACATGAACACTATGTGGATGGGGATAATCAGGGAAGAAGTGAACCCCAAAATCATCGAGGATATAGATGACATAATCAAGAAGGAGGACTTGATTGACCTTTCCCTGGTTATCCTCAGTGATAAGGCCAGAGAAATGGAGCTGAATCTTCTTAACAACACAAAGAATAGTATGCTAGACCAATTCAGGTCTTTTAAATGGCTCTTTCATGAAATTGAAGATCTCAAGGAAAAAATCCAGGGCATTGAAAAAAACAAGGATCACAAAGCCACTGAGGATCTTTGACGCCTGGAGTCAAGGATTAACCAAATGGAAGATAAGATGAAAAGCCTTGACGATACCCTCAAAGGTATTGTAGAGAAAAACTTCAACATCCTTAAGGCCTCAAATGAGCACATCAAATTGCTCATAGAAAAAACGGAAGAAAAGATGGAAGGCAAGGATGTGCAGATAATCAAAGAGGAAAAAAAGGAGAAGCCCAATGAAGGTCCGGGAAAGAGAACTAGGGCCAGGTCAAAGGAAATATGGAAGAAGAAGACTCCAATGATATTCATAAGATCAAGGAGGTGACAAAGAAGATGGAGCTTCTCGAAACCAATGCTGCAGTGATGCTCAGGATCCTCTCCTGACCTTTCCTCCTAGTGCCTTTTTCCCTGTCTCTTTTTTGTTCTATTTAGACAGTTACGTCTCTGTTGTTGTTTGTATCTCGTTCTTCTATGGCTTGCTTCATCGTTTGTTTTTGCTTCCTTAAGACTTGATCAATTATTTGTTATATTTTAAGATGTTGTGGGTTTTAGGAACCCTGTAAAACCTATTATACTTAATCAAAAACTATTGGTTTGCTTATGGTTCTCTTTTGGTGTTGACAATATATTTTGTAAAGGGTTTTTGGGTCCCTTCAAAATCTTCTTTACTCTAATGAAAAATATAAGGAAAGCTTATAACACATTTTCTAAGATTGTTCATGGGCAAAAAGAAAATGGAATGTCATTGTTAATTATTTTTCCTACCTTTTGCTAGTATAATTCAAATTGTAGCAAATTTTCTAAGATTATTCATGGGCAAAGAGAAATGGGATGTTATTATTAATCATTTTTTCCTACTTTTTGTTAACATAATGAAATTCTATAAAAGATTTACTAAGATTGTTCATAGATAAAAAGAAATGGGATATTATTTTAATCATTTTTTGTAATTTTGTTAATATAATGAAAGTTTGTAGCATGTTTTTTAAGACTGTTTATGGGCAAAAATAAATGAAATCTTATTGTTTATCATTTTTCTAGTTGTATGTTAGCATAATGAAAGTTTGTAGAATATTTTCTAAGATTGTCTATGTGTGAAAAGGAATAGAATGTTATTGCTAATCATTTTTCTATTTTTTAACATAATTAAATTTATAACACACATTTTAAGACTTTTTATTGACAAAAAGAAATAAAATATTATTTTTAATCATTCTGCTATTATTTTTATCATGTTTGTATGAGAAAAAAATATCTTCAATTTTATATATTGTATTTAATATATGAAAAATGCTTTGAAAGTTTTTTTAAATCATATTAAACTTTTAAAAAATAAAAATACTAAAACTTTATTTTACATCCTATTAAATTTCAAAATTTCTAATTCCATGAGGATGATATATTGTGTTCTAAGCAACTTCAAAAACTTTTTAAATTTAGAATATAATCACGCCTTTCAGCTACATCATTCCTAGACAATGCTTGTGAGCCACCGGTATACTATTTTTTTTACCTTTAAGGGAGACCATTAATTCTGCAATTTTTTCAGTGATGATCATTTTCTTGTTCTACCCTGATAGTATCCCTAGTATATTTCATAAAACTAAAAAAATAATTCTTCTAAAGACCTTCTATGCTCCACACAATCACCTTTATTTACAATCTTAATGTCAAAACATAGATGTGACTCATCTTATATCAGTGGTTCCAAGTTTCTTAACATACATTTGAGGAACACTGAAATGTCAGCACATAGACCTTTTAACTTTTTTCTTATTTCAGAAGCACACGAATGTTACTGGGTATATTTTTCATAAAAGATTATCAAGGGCTTTGTGCTTATTCTAAGCAATCAATTATTTGCTGAATCCCCATGAATGAGACAATAATCAATACAATATGTGAAAAAAAAACATGAGAAGCTAACTAGGATATATTTGATAAGTGAGAGAGAGAGACAACAGGGCACGTCAGAAGGAACGTGGATCAAACATTTTTGTGTGTCTGCCATGTTGTCATCAACTCTCATGCATTCAAAGGTTGCTTGGAATATTTGTAAGGGACAATCAAACATGCTTGGGTAGCAATCTAGTTTTCAATATTCTCTTTTTAGGGCCTCTTCGTTATATCATGTGTAAAATAATTACTAGCAATTGCATTTTGGTATGCAATTTGTACGCTGAATATATGGGATTTTCCTTTTTGTTATTACTTATATATATATGGTTAAATACTTATTTATTTTGTTATGTTTTAATATGTAAATTGTATGGAAAACAGAAAAAAGTAAATCTATTGGATTGTATAATGTTTATGATATTTCTATGATTGAGAAATATGTATAGAATTTTAGAATATTATTAGTGATTCTTACTAATGTACTAAATTTTGAAATATAATTTTATAATATTATTAGAATATTTTATTTATCTATTTAATTATAGAAATTGTAATATTGAATTTGTGGGTGTTGATGTAAGATGGCGAAAAATCCGAAAAGCGATGGGTATGGTTTTATATATGTACTTTATATTATTGCAAGTATTATAATTGAGTGGAGTTTTAGCGATTATCGGATTTAGATTTAATGAACAATTTAATCCGAAATTGTTTAGTTTTTGTATTCTCCTTTATTGTATTTGTTTTAAAAATTTACAATATTATTAGTTATTATTAGTAATGTATTCAATTATATGTGTAGAATAATATTTAGAATTGTAGTTAATGTATTGAATTATATGAAATATAATTTTGGATTTACGGGTGTTCATGTGAGATGCCGGTAAATCAGTAAAGTGATTGCTATGGTTGTTCATGTAATTGAATGGAATGTTTGGGATTATCGGATTTAGATGTTAGTGGCTACTAAATCCGAAAGTGTTTACTTTTTCTCCTCGTCAGTGTTCTTTTTTTTTGAAAATGTGAAAGTGTGTCATAGATACTTATATTTCCATGTTACGTCATGAACCACATAAGTTTTGATGTTTGGAAGAGGACTTCTATCTTTCGTAGTGTTCGTTGTATTTCAGGATGTATTTGTTAAGTCACTTTTCATTGAGTGCACAAACAACTGTGTTTGGATCTCTGTTTTGTTCCTTTTAGTCGCCTGATCTCTACTTATGGTTGAGTGGTTAGTGTTTCTTTGAACGATCAACCGACTGTCTATTGTCTTGTTCTCATGATTTTTGGCAAATTTATTTAAATATTCAATGAGTGAGCGAATGCAGCGGTTGCTCATTCGTCTGATTAAATGGTTAAGTCCTCTGGTATCTGGCAATTAAGCGAGGGTCGTTGATGTATTTATTGATTAATGGTGGTCTTTGAATCTCATGATAGATGGTTGTTATCTCTTGTTCGCTTCATTTTGGCGCTTAGCATGAAAGTATTCTGCGATCAATCGAATAGTGTGTTCGCTTAATCTTCAGGTCTGGCAGTTTGAATGCATTGTTTGGTCATTATTTTGATTAAATAGTCAAGCCCTAATTCATTTGGCGATTTAGTGATAGCCGTGGATGGTTTTGAAGATAAATGGTTTGTATTTAATTTCATGATTGAACCCTAGATTATCGTATTTAGATGTTAGTGACTACTAAATCCGAAACTATTTACTTTTTGTGGTCTGCATGGTTCTTGTTCTTGAGAATGTCTTAAGTGTGCCCTAGATTATTCCTTCTTATTTATTCCTTCATTCGATGATTCGCATAATGATCTGGTCAAGGTGAGACACATTTTGAGATCAAATATGTTCGTAGATGCAGACTTGGATCGACAGTAGTCTATAATTCTTGTGATATATCCCAAGGTAAAGAATGTATCTAGCGACTTGGAGATTGCTTTGTTCGCTTTCTTCTCCGAATGGGCCCAGGTTAAGTCAAAGGGAAGACAGGTTTTGATTCTAGTGGTTAAGTTTTTCATATTGCGATTTGGCGAATGTAGTGATCTCATATTCTCTTAAAGAGAGTCGAGGTTAAAGATATGGCTAGCGAATGCGAGACTGATCAATCACGTAATCTCTGAATATGACCATAGTTAAAGACAAAGTAATAATTTCTCTTTGTTTGCTGAATCATGTGAAAGGGATGAGTTAAGTTTGAAGAGTTGGAGAATTAGTGTTAGTCGTTGATTTGAGATTTGATCGATGGTGGGCATTTAATCTCTTGGTGGGACCTGAGTTAAGACATTATTTTGGCAACTCAAAAATTAATGACATTCATTCATTCTCCAGGTCTAACCATGCTCACAGAGAACCTTCAGCGAGTGGTAGATTTATTTGTTCGTATAATCACTGGATAGACAAGAGTTAAGAAGAAGGGGTTATATGTTATTTGGAAAATTAACGATAACCACAAGATGAAGGTAGAATGAATGACAGAGGGTAATTCTCATAATGGAACCTAGAGTGAAGAAATGATTTGGGCATTTAGCGAATTCCTTTATTCACGTGTTCTCTTGGTAAAGTGTTGGTTATTTTAAACTCTCAGTGAATTGGAATTTCCTTTATCGCTGAATCGCTGGATAGAGATGAGTTAATGGTAAAAGGTTGAAGATTGATATGAACTATAGATGCAGATAAGATCGAGGGGTGGTCGGTTGTTTGATGAATCAAAGCATGAGTCAATAAAATATTAAGAGATCACGTGAATGGTTTGTTCGTGTAATTTCCAAATCAGATCGTGGTTAAGGAAAATATTTCAAGATAAGGAGAAACCGTTTAGTCGTGTATTTGGTAGATGACTTAAGGTAAAGGGTGGGTTGCCCTGGTAAATGATAGTGGGCCCATTGCTAGGTGTGCTGACATGCTCGAATCTCATTGGTTGGTGAAAATAATGATGTGGCCGGATAATTTTAAAGGTTTAGGTGACTGTCGTCATTTAATGAGTGTCATCCGATATGTGGGGAAAGGATAGAGATCGACGACCACCTTTTAAACTTAATTGATTGACCGATGCTGTCTTAGATTTGAAATATTTAAGGGTTTTCTGCGAGTATCAAGAGTGGTTTGGAATTACTTGAGGGTATGACGTTTGTGGGATTTCTTTTTGTAATTCTTATAATTATTATTTATTTTTTTTCAAATTTTATATTTTAGTGATGTGAATTGAATATGCTAAAAAAAAATGAATGAGATAACCAAAGCCCACCTAATTGAGTTATTGTTGAGAAAATAAAATAAAAATTATGTAAAAAAATACTTGAATTCTGAAACATCTTAAGTTTTTGTACAGTCCAAAATATTATTTGTGATTGAAGCGAGAAATATTACATAGAATCTGTATTTTTTTTCTATTAGAATTTGTATTTCTATTGAAGAAAGTAGGTAATAGGCCCATTTCTTGAGGCCCTAATATTGGTCAATTTATTTTCAAATGTAACACATAAATAGAATGAAATATTTGGCATTTGTTAAAAATAGAGAGAATGTGAAATATGATAGATTGATGGCTTGAATAATAAATGGAGAAGAGAATGTATTTGTTTAGAGCCTAATTGAATCATGAATACTATAAAAATTGAGCTGAAACTGTCCAATTATGGATGAATGCCAGGGGAGCTAACCACTTTGTGGTTGGGTAGAACAAACATCTGAATCACATTTCTGTGTCGAGATTTATAGATGGATGACTCACTGTCCATTGACATATATATTGTTGATATCTTGCCTCATTTTGACCTATTGGGTGTGGTTCACCATTGTATTGTATCTATGTATTTTTATGTATGATGTGCGACAGTATGGTCGACATTCGGCCTTATCTATTTATTTTTTACTCATATAGTATTGTTTAGTAGTATGGTCGATTTCTATTTTGTACTTGATGTTTTTGACATTATTTGAGATTATTGTAAATTTATTTTAAATTGCGAATTGGATTATTGTAATGTGGAAAAGTCATAAATTTTGTAGACTTATTTTTATGTTCGACCTTCTATTTTTTCTATTTTAGAGCTTATGTGTTTGTAGTGAGTGGATTTTAGATATAACAATTATAGTTGGAAATGCTCTAATAGGCATGAATGCAAAATGTGGAATCATGGACAACATGCTTAAATTGTTTCATTATATTATTGAAGAAGATATCATGATAGAATACCCCAAAAGGATGTCATGTGAAGAAATGAAATGATTGTAAAATGTGTACAAAATGGACTTTGTAGGAAAGATTTAAAGGCAAAACTGCAAAAATAGCAAGCATGAGTATTAATTGATATTGAAGAAATACTCGCTATGAATCATACATAAAGGATGAGTATGAGTATTAATTGATAATGCAATTTAGCTGTCTAATTTTGCAAATGGATCTTTTTAGTAAATTTCAAAACAAAGGTCATCACAGAATTTAAGGGCAGAACATTGAAAGTAACATTTCATATATTGTAAAGAGTTGTCATCACAACTGTCTAGGTATATCGCTAAGTATTGTAGATAGTAATAGATATGGAGAGTGAAGAAGCTCTGAATGTAAGAATTATTTAATCTAGTGACACTTGTATACTAAAATGGATCTTTTCAATCAATTTTAAAATAGAGATCATCATCACAGATTTTAAGGGCAGAACATTGAAAGTAACATTTCATATTTCAAAATAGAGATCATCACAACTGAAGGTTTATTTGTAATGGCATTCCCAACTTTGTTTCCCAAAGGAATGGCTGCATTAAAACAAGTATCAAAGAAGTCAAATTCCATGATTATGCTCTTCACCTTCTATGGTATTATGATAACAGATTTGGGTAGCATTCAAGATTGCGGTACTTTATATTGAATATTGAATATTTGGACTATATGTGACAATACTTTTCTAAGAGAAGAATCATGGGTACTCACCATTTACACTGAGTGAGGATTTGTTGGGATCAATTGTTTTGTAGTCGTGAATGTGAGTTTTATATTATAAAATTAGGTCATTTTGTATCTGTAGTAATTAGGGTAAAGAAAAGTGCAAGATAACCTATTTGAATAACCATGTGTAGTAAGAGGTTAAATTTTCAATATCAAACAATTTATTGGGGAAAGTTAAATAAAATTATATAAAATGATATATGAATTGACATAGGAGCACCTCTCCATGATCGTACACTTCATATGTGGAAATTGACACATTAAGAGGTAAGAGACAGGGTCGACCAATTGTAAGATGAAAACAACAAGCTCAAATGATTATATGGCTGATTCTAGGGACACTGATATACAAAAATGGATCTTTTGAATCAATTTGAAAATAGAGATCATCATAGAATTTAAAGAACATAAATAGAATGAAAAGGAATGTAGAAAAGAGGATTGTAAAGCTATAGTGATAAGTTTTTTATTATAAAATCAACCCATTTTGTATCTGTATCTATTAGGGTGTAGTACCTCCATATTTTGCTTTCAATTTTTTAGATGCCATACTCTTTTAGGCCACATTGTTGTGTGTAGATTTTATTATGTCAGTAACTATTGATGATCTAGATTATGGTTTTGATTATGTCATATGATGTCATGTTAGATATTGATGTTATCATGATGCAATGTTTCTTGTTTCAGTTGGATTATGATGTACTTACCCCATACTAGCATGTGTATGGTGTTCATTTGTATGTATCTATTTTATGTGTCTGTATGGCAGAGGGCGGAGGTGTAGTTACTTGCCTTGTCGAGATCTACATGACCGAACATACCCTATCATTGTTTGTTATATGTTGTATGTAAATGCTTTGATTTGTGATGATAGGTTTGCAGGTACAGGGCATTGTCTTCCCTAAATTGGCAGGAGTGAGCGTGCCCAAAAATATACTCGTCTCAATGGTAAAGAGGGGAGGTAACAAATGGACCTAAAAACCCTAAATCTAAGCCCAATTATCCTAATTATTGGATAAGTATCCGTTGACCACCTTACCCGAATTTGTCAAGTGACAAAGTTCGTGGATCCCATCTCTGTGTTGGTATGTTTATTTGATGGTCCTGATTTATTGCTGGATTGATTATGTGATTTTCTATTATTATGGAATTTAATATTATAATTGGAAAATAATATTAAATTTATTTCCTATGTTATTGTATGATTATTAATTAATTAAAAATCAAATATTAGGATATTTGATATTAATTAATTAATTGTGTGAAAATATATTTGAATTGTCCATTAGTTATTAAATTAATATAATGCATGATTTAATGATGTTGAAATATTAAATTTATTTAATAATGGATTTTAATATTAGCATGTGTTTTTATTAAGTTTGAATATGTCATTTTTTCAAAAAGAGTCAATTTGTCTTTTGGAGACTAAGATGAGTTGTGCTTAAAATATGTATTTTTAATTAATAATTAGTATTTTCTTTCAACTTTAAGAGAGGGAGTTTGAATAGGAGATGTGCTATGAGTCATCTAGGGTTTGCATGTATGGTGGAGTTGAATCCCTAATAGGGGGAAATAGCATTCATTTTGATGGAATTAGTTTGTTGGAGCAATTTTGGAGAGAGATTTTGGAGTTTTTGTGCTTTCTTTGTGTTCTTGAGCTTTTGGAGATTGTGCTTGAATCCTGGGTGAAGGTTGCTTGTTTTTGGATTTGAGATTTGCATGCTTTGTGATTCAAAATCTGCAGATTGAGATTTCCTATTGTCAGAACTAGGAGATTCAGCATTCTATAGACAATCTTAATCAGTTTCTAGCATTGGAATTGAGGTAGGGTTTTGAGGAACTTTTCTATATTTTTATCTGTATACTTTCAAAAAATTTCTATGTTTGATTTGGTATACAGATTTAGATCAATTTTCTGTTTATGCTTTCAAAATTGAGGATTAGAAAACTCATTAGTTTGTAATTATATATTTTTATACAAACTTGGCATAGTAGGGTTATGCTATCAAAATTTCGGGAGAAAATTCATCCTAGAACACCTAGAAAATGAAAAATTAATCTCTCTATAGTTAGTTCTATAGTATGACTAAATTAAATTAATGGGTTGTTATCAAAAACCCAATTTGAGTGGAAATTCTTCATTCTAGGTAAAAAAATACTATTCTCTGTAAAAAATGATAGTAAAAAAATAAAAGAAAAGAAAAATTACACAGTAAAAATCTTTAGTTTTCTACTAAAATTTATTAATTCTTTGTATGTGTTTGCAAACAAAAACATTGGTAGGAAAACAAATAGGAAAAAGACAAAAATTTTCCATGTGGGTGAAAGAAACAAATTTCCAATTCTGGAAAAGAATTTACCAGGCCTATTATTTCCATTTTCAGAAATAGAGCCTTTTAAAAAAAAATGAATATAATATGATGCATTTAAGAAAAGTACTTCCTTTGTCATTTTTGAAATCTACAAAAGAAAAATATTAAAATTAGTAGTTCCTTTTTAAAAAAATGTTATAAATAAAAAAATGTTTTTCTAAAAAATAAAAATTAAAAAAAAAAATATATATACATATAAAATTATAATTTTTTTTTTTTAAAAGGGCAAGTGGGAGGTGGGGACCACCTATCCCCTACCCCCCTTCCCTCACGCCTCCTTAGCAGGGCCATACCCTGCCGCGCACGACAGTCTAGGACTGCCACCGATAGACTAGCCTGTTGTGTAGGTAGGGTGGTGGGTGGCCGCGGGCCTCCCCACATATATTGTTTTAGTTTTTTTTAATTGTTGTTAATAAATTTTTATACGTAATTTTTAATATTTTAATAAATTATTATATATTATATTTAATTTGTTAAATAGTTAATTTATAATATATATATATATATATAATTTGTTAATAATTTATTTTATTAATATGTTTCATTTAAAATATTAATAAATTTTATTAATATGATTACTTGTTATGGTAATTTTATTTATGAATTTCATATTCATTATAAGCAAAATTTTGTTAGTAAATTACGTCAATGGTCATTAGTAAATAGTTCTCATAATTTTGTTTTATCAATCGATCATAAGAGTTTCAATTGTAGGGTATTTAAACTTTAACCTTACAAATTTAATTATTGCCATTCATAGAACAATATTTTGGTTATTTTCTATTGAAATTGGGTATTTTCGTTATGATGGAATCTATGGTACTTCTTAGGTAATTTGATTTACTTATGTTATTATTGGACATGATTATTGTGAGAATTTTCTAGTAGACTTTTTTTCTTGAATTCATTTATGATGATTATGGAACATATTGGATTATGGTTTTATTTCAGTTCAAATTGATGTGATTGTGTATTCTTCATGTCTTCTTTTACATTATGGGTTGTCGGGTTCTAGATGACCTAGGAGAATACAGAGGCTGGGGTATGTGTCAGGTATTCCTGCTTTTCAGTTATGTCTGGTGTGTGTGCACTCTATCTCATTATCATTCCTGTTGGACCATTGGGCTCATGTTATACTATATTCTGTTTGTGGTATCTCTGTGACTATATCTAGTTCTTTTGTGTGAATTTGGATATGAGGTTACGTAGATGTATACCTGATTAAATCTAGGAGAGATCTTTAAGCCTAGGGTAGTTTACCTAGATATGTGATAGGAGGTGGCTTGCAATAAGCGTCGGGGCCCACAAGTGGCGGCTAGGATCACTTATTGTAAGTTATTCTAAACAAGTGAAAACTTAATATAACATTGAGAGATAATAAAATTAACCTAATAAGATATTTTTCTCTCCCATGCTTGAGTGCTGGTACAGACTGAGATGAGGATGAGATGATGCTTGCCGCCTATTGATGTGTGTGTTCTAGCATAGTCATTGGCTTCATCTACATGAGAAGACATTGATACCGTGTATGGTCACTTGAGTGCCGAGATCTAGAGTGATTACCGGGAGGAGACTCAAGGGTTAGACGTACATGATGACACCTTCCTACACATAGTCTAGTTATCCTACATGTGTCAGTTACCTCTAGATTAGTGGGTCATACCCTTTTACTATACTTGTTGACCTTGAGTTAGTATGCTACTAGGATTCCTTTTCTAGTGGTGTTTCCTGATTTGACTTGATTATCCATTTGGGGTCCACTGTTATCTCCTTAGCACGGTGGGGTAGACCTTTGTGGTTCTACACGAACGGGTGGTAGTGATTCCTTACCATTCAAGATTCAACATCCTGGTGCTGGTGCTTGATGGTGTCTTGCAGTTGGATTCCTTATGTTACTTCTTCATTAATGTTCTTTATATATATTCTTTTAATGTAAATCTTGTATTAGAGTATTGCATGTGATACCTAATCTGGATATTATAATTTAGTGATTAGAAGTGATTACTGCATACCCTACGACATGTGTAGTGGATGTATGTTTATTAGGATTCATGATTATTCATAAGATGTAATCATTATGATGTAATTATTGTATTTAATTTATGGAATCATTTGTTGATATTATTAGATGAGTTATGGTAGAAAGTAATACTACGTCATGGGACCCATTAGTTCTATAACCTATGTTTACGATGTGTGTTATGTGAGTTAATGGCTAATGCTTTCATGTGACTGTATATCTTTTTGTAAACTTTAGAAAAAAAAATTGTTCGCCAAACTTAGTATCATGTTTTAGGTTAGTTTCTTTTGGGTTCCCTAGTGGGGCGTTACATTTGGTATCAGAGCCAGGTTTCTACACTGGGAACTCTGGGTATGTACGCTCATTAGGTTTTTCTGTGCTTAGTTTAAACTTCAAACAAAACTTAGACATATAACATATCTATTTTTAGACTATTGCTTTATGATCATATTATCTTTGTTTATGTTTATGCTTTGTTGTGAGATTTTGCTAGTTTCTTTATGTTGCAGGAATCATGCTTGAAACTAGAGCAGCCAGAAGCCAAGGTAGAGGTAGGTCTGGCAGACGTGGAAGGGGAAGGCAACCTAGCCCCTCCATCAATGTTGAGCAAGTCAATAACTGCCAGTAGTCGAAAGATGAACAAGGAGATGAGAATCAAGGAGAGTTCGATGCGCTCAATACTAGATAGCTCCTTTGGGCTATCATTACTCATCTTGGTCCTGATTAGGATAGAGTAAGTCAGGATGGTTCACATCATTCCTAGAGGAATGAAGGAGAGAGAGAGAGAGGGATCCTTCAGTGGTAGCAGCAAACCATATGCGGGATCTTATGAGGGGATGACCTATTCCCTTTGATGGGAAGGGTATAGGTCTTGAGGTGGAAACATGGTTGATAGCCTTGGAGCAAAGTTTTTCCATGCACCCATTTAGCAGAAACACCAGAGCTAGATATGCTGTGACAAAGCTCACAGATTTTACAACTGTATGGTGGAGGATTGAGGAGGAGAAGCTAGGTCTTTGGATGGACATAGTTACATGGGAGTTGTTCATGGAACATTTTCAAGAACATTTCTTATCTGATCAGTGGAGGAAACAGAGGGCCGATGAGTTTCATAATTTGAGATAGCTGACTATGATAGTGAGTGAATATGAGCGCAATTTCTTTGAGCTCAAACAGTACACCGAATTTGGACATGACACAACTTTATTGATACAACATTTTTTCAAGGGACTGAATGCCTGCATTATTGGAGAGGTCTTACTCTTTGAGCCTAAGACCATCAGGGAAGTGGTTGTGAAGGCTACACTCACAGAGGCTAATATAGTCTCGGGCTATGGTCGGCATACAAGTGCTTTAGCAGGTGGATCTTCAGGATCAGGATTCAGAGGGAATCAGTCTCATGGTGGTGGGAACTTCAAGAAGTCTTCAAACTTCTATAGAGGTAACCAAAACTAGCAGCAAGTTAAGTCACCTCCACCTCCTACTCAGAGCCGTGGTTCCCAATCCAGGAACTTCCATAATGGTAAGTGCTTCAAGCGCAATCAGATCGCTTAGCTAGTTTAGAGTGCTCAACAGAGTGTTAGTAGAGGTAGCTTCCAACAGTCTAGTGTGCCTTCTAGTGGGAAAGACAATTTCAGGAGCATAGGTTGTTTCACTTGCGAGAAGTTTGGACACATTGCTATGAATTTTCCACAGCGCCCACCTTAGTTTTCTTCGCAAAGATTAGCGGCTTCTGAGCCCATAGTGGGTGATGCAGGATGAGGTCATAGAGTGTTTGCAGCATTGGATCAGTGATAGGAAGATCATCAAGGCATAGTAGTTGAGACTACAGGTACTATTTGAGGCATATCCATTTCTATTTTTTATGATTCTGGTGCTACTGATTCTTTTATATCTCCACATTTAGTGGAGCATTGTGGGCTAGTGGCTGCAAAGCAAGATAGTATATGACAAGTGGAATTAGCCTCAGGAGCTAGGGTTGTAGCAAGATCTTTGGTTCCTAAGTGCAAGCTGAATTTGGGTAAATTCACTACCACAGTTGATCTACGTGTGATTCCTTTGGGATCATATGGGGTCATTTTGGGTATGGATTGGCTAGGAGCTCATGGAGCTAGCATCAATTGTAGGAAGAAGACCATCAATTGCAAGGATGATGAGGGCAAGGAGTGTCAGATAGTGGGCATTCCACGATCTATTTCTCTCCGAATGATTTCAGCCATGCAACTTAAATGTTGTATGCGAAAGGGTTGCCAGATGTTTGCGGTGACTCTGAATGAGATTGATGAAGAGGAGAGTGAAGATAAGACCCTAGATCATCCTATGTTGCAGGAATTTCTCGATGTCTTTTTGAAAGAGATTCCTGGTATGCCACCTAAGCATCACACTGATTTCCGGATCGAGCTTGTTCTAGGAGCTAAGCCTATCTCTAGAGCTCCATACCAGATGACTACTCATGAGTTGAGTGAGGTTAAGCTTTAGCTAGAAGAGTTTTTGGTAAAGGGGAGCATTAGACCTAGTGTTTCTCCATGGGGAGCACCAGTCCTCTTCGTTAAGAAGAAGGATGGATCTTTATGCTTGTGTATTGATTACAGATAGTTGAACAAGGTAACGATAAAAAAAAGATATCCTTTGCCATGCATAGATGATCTATTTGATTAGATTAAGGGAGCTAAGGTGTTTTATAAAATTGATCTGAAGTCGGGGTATCATCAGTTGTGGATTCATGATGCAAATATTCATAAGACTACATTCCATACACAATATGGGCATTATGAGTTCACAGTAGTACCCTTTGGCTTAACGAACACTCCATCAGTGTTCATGTGCTTAATGAATGGAGTGTTCCATGAGTACTTAGATCAATTTTTTTTGGTTTTCTTGGATGACATATTGATTTATTCTAGATCCATAGAGGAGCATGAGGAACATCTTATACAGGTTCTACAGTGTTTGAGGGAAAATCAACTCTATGCTAACGCAAAGAAGTGTGATTTCTTTCAGATAGAGATTCAATATCTTGGTCATATGATTCAGGAGAAGGTATCTCGGTAGATCCTTCAAAGATTCAGGCAATTGTGGAGTGGCCAGCACCCACTAATGTATTTGAAGTCTGTAGTTTCATGGGTTTGGCTGGATATTACCATAGATTTGTCAAGGAATTTTCCAAGGTTGCACATCCTATCACCTCATTGCAGATGAAAGGGAAGAAGTTCATTTGGATAGAGAAGTGTGAGGAAGCTTTTCAAAAGCTTAAGGGGTATTTGACTAGTGCCCCTATTCTAGCAGTGTCTGATCCAGCCAGAGATTTTATTGTTTGCACTTATGCATCATTAGAGGGTATTGGAGCAGTCCTCATGCAGGAAGGATGAGTGATTGCATATGAGTCTTGTAAACTCAAGGATCATGAATTGAACTATCCTACACATGATCTTGAGTTGGCAGTGGTTGTCCATGCTTTAGTCAGATGGAGACACTTACTATTAGGACACCATTTTGAGCTTCATAGTGATCATCGTAGTCTCTAGTATATATTTACCCAACCTAATCTGAATGCTAGACAGAGAAGGTCGATGGAATTTATATGCGAGTATGATTTTGAGATCAAATACATCCAGGGTAAAGAAAATGTGGTTGCAGATGCTTTGAGTCACAAGAGAAAGATTGTTTCAGCTATGACTCTTAGTGTGGATTTGAGGAGCAGGATTCTTCAGACACTTCCTAGAGATACTTTGTATCAGGAGGTGGGTTCATTGATTGAGTCAGGTAGACCATTGGAGGGTAGGTTTACAGGATTTGTCTTGGAGTCTGATGGAATTATGCAACACAAGGGCTAGATATATGTACCACCATTGGATGATTTGCGTTCATTGGTTTTATCAGAGTCTCATCGTGCAACTTATTCAGCACATCTAGGTGTCAAGAAGATGCACGTGGACTTACAATAGCTTTATTATTGGCCTGGCATGAAACGTGACATTGCAGATTTTGTGGCTAGATGTCTAGAGTGTCAGAGGGTTAAGGTGGATCATCAGCATCCAACAGGGCTTTTACAGCCTAATCTCATTCCATCTTGGAAGTGGGATATTATTTCTATGGACTTTATTGTTAGATTTCCTATGACTCCTCAAAAACATGATGCTATCATGGTGACCATTGATCGGTTGACTAAGGTGGCACACTTTTCTCCCATGAGATCTTCTTATACAACGACTTCTATGGCCAAGGTCTTCATGCATGATATAGTGAGACTTCACAGAGTTCCATGTAAGATTATTTCTGATCAAGATCCTATTTTTACATCTGCATTTTGGACTTCACTATAGCACGATCTTGGTGCTTAGTTGAATTTCAATTCAGCATATCACCCTGAGACCGATGGTTAGACAGAATGGGTTAATCAGGTGCTAGAAGATATGTTGAGGATGTATGTCATGGATAGATAGACTCACTGGGAGGATTATCTGTATCTAGTGGAGTTTGCTTATAATAATGGATATCATAGTTCCATTGGCATGTCACCCTTCCATGCTTTGTATGGATGTCCTTGTCATACACCATTGAGCTGGGATGGATTGCAGGATCATATTCTTATTGGTCTAGATATGCTTCATGACATGGAGCAATAGGTGATTCGTATTCAAGAGCATTTGACTACTGCACAGGATAGATAGAAGAAGTATGCAGATGCTAATTGAATTGATAGAATTTTGTATTTGGGGACAAAGTATTCTTGAGAGTGCATCTGCAGAAGAGTCTAATCCATTTTGGAAAGGGTTCAAAGTTGGTGCCTTGATTTGTTGGTCCTTTTGAGATCTTAGAGAGGATAGGTCCAATTGCATACTGTCTTGGTTTGCCACCCAGCTTATCGCGCATTCATGATGTATTCCATGTTTTAGTACTTAGATGATATATTCTTGATGTTACACATGTACTTGATTGGAATGCATTGCAGATGGAGGATAGACAGTTGGCTTTGGAGTCCATACGTATCCTACAGTGTCAGGATTTGATCCTTAGGGGTTGAACCGTCGACCAGGTAAGGGTCCAATGGGATCCAAATGATGAGACAATAGCTACTTAGGAGGATGCAGCTAGATTCTGAGAATCCTATCCCTACTTGTTTGTAGGCTTTCAGGAGTAAGCCTGATACAAGGGGGGGTGGATGTAGTACCTCCATATTTTGCTTTCAGTTTTTCAAATGCCATACTCTTTTAGGGCACATTGTTGTGTGCAAATTTTATTATGTTAGTAACTATTGATGATCTGGATTATGGTTTTGATTATGTCATATGATGTCATGTTAGATATTTATGTTATCATGATGCGATGTTTCTTGTTTCAGTTTGATTATGATGTACTTACCCCATACTAGCATGTGTATGGTGCTCACTTGTATGTATCTATTTTATGTGTCTGTATGGTAGAGGGTGGAGGATTAGTTACTTGCCTTGTCAAGATCCACACGACTGACTGTACCCTATCATTGTTTGTTATATGTTGTATGTAAATGCTTTGATTTGTGATGACAGGTTTGCAGGTACAGGGCATTGTCTTCCCTAAATTGGCAGGAGTGAGCGTGCCCAAAAATATACTCGTCTCAATGGTAAAGAGGGGAGGTAACCGATGGACCCAAAAACCCTAAATCTAAGCCCAATTATCCTAATTATTGGATAAGTATCCGTTGACCACCTTACCCGAATTTGTCAGGTGACAAAGTTCATGGATCCCATCTCTGTGTTGATATGTTTATTTGATGGTCCTGATTTATTGTTGGATTGATTATGTGATTTTCTATTATTATGGAATTTAATATTATAATTGGAAAATAATATTAAATTTATTTCCTATGTTATTGTATGATTATTAATTAATTAAAAATCAAATATTAGGATATTTGATATTAATTAATTAATTATGTGAAAATATATTTGAATTGTCCATTAGTTATTAAATTAATATAATGCATGATTTAATGATGTTGAAATATTAAATTTATTTAATAATAGATTTTAATATTAGCATGTGTTTTATTAAGTTTGAATGTCATTTTTTCAAAAAGAGTCAATTTATCTTTTGGAGACTAAGATGAGTTGTGCTTAAAATATATATTTTTAATTAATAATTAGTATTTTCTTTCAACTTTAAGAGAGGGAGTTTGAATAGGAGATGTGCTATGAGTCATCTAGGGTTTGCATGTATGGTGGATTTGAATCCCTAATAGGGGGAAATAGCATTCATTTTGATGGAATCAGTTTGTTGGAGCAATTTTGGAGAGAGATTTTGGAGTTTTTGTGCTTTATTTGTGTTCTTGAGCTTTTGGAGATTGTGCTTGAATTCTAGGTGAAGGTTGCTTATTTTTGGATTTGGGATTTGCATGCTCTGTGATTCAGTATCTACAGGTTGAGCTTTCCTATTGTCAGAACTAGGAGATTAAGCATTCTACAAACAATCTTAATCAATTTCTAGCATTGGAATTGAGGTAGGGTTTTGAGAAACTTTTCTGTGTTTTTGTTTATATACTTTCAGCAATTTTCTATGTTTGATTTGGTATATAGATTTAGATCAGTTTTATGTTTATGCTTTCAAAATTGAGGATTAGAAAACTCATTAGTTTGTCATTATATATTTTTATACAAACTTGGCATAGTAGGGTTATGCTGTCAAAATTTCGGGAGAAAATTCATTCTAGAACACCTAGAAAATGAAAAATTAATCTCTCTATAGTTAGTTCTATAGTATGACTAAATTAAATTAATGGGTTGTTATCAAAAACCCAATTTGAGTGGAAATTGTTCATTCTAGGTAAAAAAATACTATTCTCTGTAAAAAATGATAGTAAGAAAAAAAAAAGAAAAGAAAAATTACATAGTAAAAATCTTTAGTTTTCTATTAAAATTTATTAGTTATTTGTATGTGTTTGCGAACAAAAACATTGGTAGGAAAACAAATAGGAAAAAGACAATTTTTCCATGTGGGTGAAAGAAACAAATTTCCAATTTTGGAAAAGAATTTACCAGGCTTGTTATTTCCATTTTCAGAAATAGAGCCTTTAAAAAAAAATGAATATAATATGATGCATTTAAGAAAAGTACTTCCTTTGTTATTTTCGAAATCTGCAAAAGAAAAATATTAAAATTAGTTGTTCCTTTTAAAAACAATGTTATAAATAAAAAAACATTTTTCAAATATATATATATATATATATATATATATATATATATATATATATATATATATATATATAATTAAAAAAAAAAAATTTAAAAGGGCAAGTGGGAGGTAGGGACCACCTGTCCCCTACCTTCCTTCCCTCACGCTTCCTTAGTAGGGTCATAGCTTGCCGTGCACGACAGACTAGCTTGCCGTGTAGGCAGGGTGGTGGGTGGCCGCGGCCCCCCCCACATATATTGTTTTAGTTTTTTTTTATTGTTGTTAATAAATTTATATATATATATATATATATAATTTGTTAATAAATTAATTTATAATGTTTATAATTTGTTAATAATTTATTTTATTAATATGTTTCATTTAAAATATTAATAAATTTTATTAATATGATTACTTGTTATTGGTAATTTTATTTATGAATTTCATATTCATTATAAGCAAAATTTTGTTAGTAAATTACGTCAATGGTCATTACTAAATAGTTCTCATAATTTTGTTTTATCAATCGATCATAAGAGTTTCAATTGTAGGGTATTTAAACTTTAACCTTACAAATTTAATTATTGCCATTCATAGAACAATATTTTGGTTATTTTCTATCGAAACTAGGTATTTTCGTTATGATGGATTCTATGGTACTTCTTAGGTAATTTGATTTACTTATGTTATTATTGGACATGATTATTGTGGGAATTTTCTAGTAGAATTTTTTTCTTGAATTCATTTATGATGATTATGGAACATATTGGATTATGGTTTTATTTCAGTTCAAATTGATGTGATTGTGTATTCTTCATGTCTTCTTTTACATTATGGGTTGTCGGGTTCTAGATGACCTAGGAGAATACAGAGGTTGGGGTATGTGTCAGGTATTCGTGCTTTTTAGTTATGTCTGGTGTGTGTGCACTCTATCTGATTATCATTCCTGTTGGACCATTGGGCTCTTGTTATACTATATTCTATTTGTGGTATCTCTGTGACTATATCTAGTTCTTTTGTGTGAATTTGGATATGAGGTTACGTAGATGTATACCTGATTAGATCTAGGAGAGATGTTTGAGCCTAGGGTAGTTTACCTAGATATGTGATAGGAGGTGGCTTGCAATAAGTGTCGGGGCCCACAAGTGGCTGCCAGGATCACTTATTCTAAGTTATTCTAAACAAGTGAAAACCTAATATAACATTGAGAGATATTAAAATGAACCTAATAAGATAGTTTCCTCTCCCATGCTTGAGTGTTGGTACAGACTGAGATGAGGATGAGATGATGCTTACCGCCTATTGAGGTGTGTGTTCTGGCATAGTCATTGGCTTCGTCTGCATGAGAAGACATTGATACCGTGTATGGTCACTTGAGTGCCGGGATCCAGAGTGATTACCAGGATGAGACTCAAGGGTTAGACGTACATGATGACACCTTCCTACACATAGTCTAGTTATCCTACATGTGTCGGTTGCCTCTGGATTAGTGGGTCATACCCTTTTACTATACTTGTTGACCTTGAGTTAGTATGCTATCAAGATTCCTTTCCTAGTGGTGTTTCTTGATTTGACTTGATTATCCATTTGGGGTCCGATGTTATCTCATCAGTACGGTGGGGTAGACCTTTGTGGTTCTACATGGATGGGTGGTAGTGATTACTTACCATTCAAGATTCGACGTCCTGGTGTCCTGGCTTGATGGTGTCTTGCAGTTAGATTCTTTATGTTATTTCTTCATTAATATTATTTATATATATATATATATATATATATATATATATATATTCTTTTAATGTAAATCTTGTATTAGAGTATCACATGTGATACCTAATCTGGATATTGTAATTTAGTTATTAGAAGTGATTACTGCATACCTTGCGACATGTGCAATGGATGTATGTTTATTAGGATTCATGATTATTCGTGAGATGTAATCATTATGATGTAATTGTTGTATTTAATTTATGGAATCATTTGTTGATGTTATTAGATGAGTTATGGTAGAAAGTAATACTACATCATGGGACCCATTAGTTTTGTAACCTATGTTTATGATGTGTGTTATGTGAGTTAATGGTTAATGCTTTCATGTGACTGTATATCTTTTTGTAAACTTTAGAAAAAATAAATTTGTTCACCAAACTTAGTATCATGTTTTAGGTTAGTTTCTTTTGGGTTCCCTGGTGGGGCGTTAAATAGGGCATAGAAAAGTGTAGGACATCCTATTTGAATAACCATTTCTATTAAGAGGTTGAATTTGTTTTATAGTTAATTTGGAATGTTAAATAAAAATGAAAGTAAAATAAGTACAATAAGTATTGTATAGAAAGCATAGACATAAATGCGAGAAAAGTAGTAGTCATTGTAATAACTTGAAATAAATATTCACATGTAATGATATTTAATACAATGATTGCAATTTGTAACGAATAATTAAATAGAGTACCTAAATTGAAATATATATATAAACTTCAAGTACATAATAACTAAGTGTATGATACACATGTTGTTTATACTTGCGTTTGTTCCTCACTTCTTTGACTATTATACTGTTCCATTGCTGTGACTACATTGAGAATTTCTTGTTCCTCTGGTATGGTAATATTGTCATTTCTTACCATCCAGTATTCATGATTTGTTTTAATTTCCTTTATTTTTTTAGAAATACTCTGTGTCATCTTTTATAGTTGTTATTAAGTCTCCAATTGCAGTCAATTTGTAGATATCTCCTTGCTGATATTTTTTTGTTCTGTTGATTCTTTGAAGATGTAATTCATATTTTTTCTACATGATTTCTATATCTATAGTATCTTGAACATTTGCTTCATCAAAATTGCAGCTTATATCTGTAAAGATTTTTTCCATATGTGTAATGCTTATGTTGAGTGTATCGATTAGATTTTGTAATTCTTCAATTACTTCTGTGCTGATCTCTTTTTTGAAATTGATTGAAAAGATCCACTTTTGTAGAGGAGTGTCAGTGGATTTGATAATTCTTAGATTTAGAGCTTCTTGACTGTCCATATCTATTATTGTCGATAATAGTTTCTCTTGTTTATTATATATTATTTTCTGTTCTTTGAGCAACTGAAAGTTTGTGTAGATTACATCTTTGAGTTGAATACATATTTTCTAATAACTACGTAGGCAGTCGATTAGGACCACACCTCTTGAATTGAGGTATTATATCCATTCTCTTGAGATTAGTGCCATGTTTCTATCTTCATGCATTTTCTTGATAATTTGTTCGTTGGAATCAAGTGTTCAATAAAAAATACCTTATGTCTAATTTGGTGGTTGTGAAGAGATAGGACCAAGCATTTTCTTGATATAATCAGATAGATGATTGATAGTAGATTTGAGCATGTTCTTTTCATCTTTCAATTGGTCCAACCTATCTCTTACCTCTTGATGTGTGAATTCCCACATATCAACTGTATGATCATGGAAGGGTGATCCTATGTCAATTTGATTAACATCAAAATTTGCTGCATTTAGATCTAAAAAGTTGTTGTCTTCTTTTGGTTCTACAATTTGTATTATTACATGCCGTATTTCTTGATGTTTTTGAAGTGCAGATAGCTTGCCTCTTTTTCTTTTTTTCTTTGACCTGGTAGTTTCTTTAATGATTTGAGAAACTAAATCTTGAGGAGGAATTCTATCCTCTCTTCTTTTTCTTTTTCTTTGTATTGTCTCTTCTAACCATGAAGGAGTGGCTAGAATTTTTGACAAACAATTTTCTGACTATTGTAGGGCTTTGCATTTCTTGAGTAGAAATTTGAAAATTTGGTACTGTATTTTGAGTACATGTTGTAGTGGGTTGAATAATTTATGTTGTTTGAGTTGGTGGTTCTTCTTCAAAAGTTTGGCCTGTTGCATTCTGTTCTAATTGACCTATTTCTTGTTGTTTTGTCTTCTCTAGTTCCTCTTAACTATCCATGTTGATGAATAGAAGTGAACCACTGCCGCAAGTGCTAGTTATACCTTTTTGTTTTTCCAGTGGTTGATCATCTCCATCTATATTTTGTTGAATGGATTGAACTATCATCTAGATTGTTCGTAATGGTAGTTGAGCTGAGGATGTTGTTGGAGCTTGTGTTGATGATTGTCCTTCCATCTTTGACTTCTTTTTCTCTATTTACTTGTTTTGTAACCATCTTTTTGTTCTTTTAATTATCTGTTCCATTCTGTCTTCAAGATTGTCTAGTTCTAGTTCTTGAAATGTTACAGGTTGCAAAGTTGTCCCTTTTATTTTTGTCAGATAATGATTTTAAAGAAGATTAGATTGATCATCGTATAATCCTTGGACATCTATTCTAATATTATATAGTCGAATGTATTCAACTGTTAGATGAGACCATGATCTTTCTCTCATTTCAAAGTCATCTTTACAATTAGCCCAGAAATATTCTAATGAAGGTATGTGATAAAATTAGGGCCTAGCTACAAGTTTTCTTGTATATAATTGGAAGGGTCAAAATGATTTATCATAACATTATATTCATCAAATTTATATTTATTTTGAGATGATTTGATGACATTCATTGAAGAAAAACTAGAAAGGCATGTATAAGGTCCTATAGAAATTGGAAAATGAATACTTGCTTTATGTCGTTTGCTGCATCTGTTGTTGACCTTGATGATTTATCTGCATAAATCAATCAAAACCATTTTATCATCTAGATACTTTGGCAATTTGAATGGAAATCCATCGAAAGCTCCAATTTTGAAATATGTAAATGTAGGATATTGTGTATAATAGCTTCCAAATTGCATTATTGTTTGTGCGACTATATTTGATAATCTGCGTTCTAGACAACCTTGAATTTCATGACACATTTTTATTATAGAAAAATCATTAACCCTTCTATAATGTGCATACCTATTTTCTACTTATATGTAGGGTTAGAAATCAAAGACTTGAATATTCTCATCATAGTCAACAACACTAGGTAGGTCATTCCCTATTTGTTGACATGCTAGGGCATAGATGAGGAAAGATGACATTGCAAAATTGAATGAATGTTTTGCTGAGACAAGCATTTCAGTAAGTCTATCACTTACTAGTTGTGCCCAATCTATATAAATATTCTCTGCACATATAGATTGCACAAGGAAGAACCACCATTCTTCAAAATTTAGGGCTTGTTTGCTTCCTCTGATTTTGTGTAGAAGTACTACAATGTCTACAATCTCTTTCTTTAGATTTGTTTCGTATAGGGTTTTGGGTAATTTTGAACTGGCTTCTCTGATGGTTTCAAACCATTTTGTTGAATTGTAGCTCACCATCGTGACCTTTTTTTGTTAAAATTTGAAGTTGCCAGAGAGAAATTCCATTCTGAATATTATTGTCTTAAAGGTAAACCAAAGAATTTCTATATTGAATCTATGTTCAAACTGATGAGAACTTCATTGTTTTGTTTCTTTATTTGTTTGGTATCTGGGTCAAATATTTGAATGTATTTCATAATGAGCTCTAGTACCTGAATAGTGATTGGAAACCCTACAACTTGTATTAATCCACTGTCAATCAGTCTATGTGTAATGGGATGAACTGCTTGTGAATTTATTCTTCTGTGTAGATCATTTAAACTATAAAAATGCAGCTTTGTATCTTTAATTTCTTTCCATGCACTATGTAATCCATCGAGATGATGATAACTATTTATTTTGGTAGTCATTTTGTAAAGGGTAATAGATTGGAATGCAAACTTTTGATAAAGGGCTTCTTATGTTACAGCGACAGATTTTTTGGGGTTTGTGTGTTTGGATGGAATGATATTTAATATATTTGGTGTTTAAGATGTTTACTAAGTTGAAATAATGATGTGATAGGTAGTGGGTATTTAATAGTTATATGTGATAATTAAATAGTCATAAAAGGTTTGAATGGTAAATGGTATTAATGTTGTTGTTTTGGAGGACAATTATTTTTCATTGTAGATTTGAATGCTATGTGTATTGAATATAGTGGGTACTAGTAAAGTCGGTGCATAGAATGGTGCGTGACTTCATTTTGTATTTTTTCAATCAGTGTGTTTATGGAACAATAAATTTTGTCAGATTAGATAGGTGATATATTTGTTAATTGTAATATGTAGGTCAGTTAAAGTGATGGTTGGAGTACATGTTGATCATATGATTATCACGATCCTGACATAAAGAAACATCAATTATAATAATTTGAAGGTATCACGAGTACCATCGATTTTATGTGGATGTCATCGAACGTTAATATTATTAGTAAATGGACCTTGGTGATATTT
Source organism: Chamaecyparis obtusa (assembly GCA_027943335.1). Lineage (NCBI taxonomy): Eukaryota > Viridiplantae > Streptophyta > Pinopsida > Cupressales > Cupressaceae > Chamaecyparis > Chamaecyparis obtusa. Next base: position 124,247 of record BSBK01007944.1, read on the forward strand.
TCTGTCGATTTTTTTTTAAGTTTATAATATTTTTCGACAGAGTTTTTGTTCAATTTGAAATTGATATTATGGGTATTGATATAAGATGATGGATAATCCAAAAAAGAAGCATCTAAATAGTTTAGATAAAGTTAATTAGAAGTTTAAAAATTAAAGATATAATTTAGTACTTTCGGGTATTGATATAAAAGTATGCATAACTTGAAATGGTTTTCCTATGTTATATCATATTTTAATCACCATATATTTTTTATGTATTTTATTGAAATATTGTAATAAAAAATAATATATTTCGGAAGAAAAATATGAAAATAATTTTTTTTTTAATTAAAATTTATACTTAGTTATATAATTTGATATATTTTATAATAGTACTTGTTATAATATATCAACGACTATACTGTTTCTAATTTATCATGTCCATTTCTAACCATTTCTTTTTTTTAAGCAAAAGTGGTGTAACCACCATATTTTATTAATCTGGTTCAATAACTCCCCTGTGGAAGAACCAGTAAGAAACCTCGGGATCATAGTTATATACATGCATATATCCGAGGATATATAAATACATAAGTATTACATATTTCAAGCAATACAGCGAAGACACTGTTAGATCAGATGAAATACTAATCTCCCAAGAACACCTGCATGCATAACCCTATCACATGGAAGAAGCAAAGAACAGAAGCAAGAAAAATCTATGGAGGCCAAAAAGTCAGAGACATCTTATGGACATGTAAAGAGCAATTGTATTCCAAGATTATCTAAAAAGAATGTACAAAGGGTTCAACCATATAGGTGAACAATAAAACCCTAAAGCTATAAAGCAAAAAATAAAGCTAGGTTGCACATTATAATTAATAAATATATTAATTATAATGCACCTAAAAGATAGCTTAAGTAAATAGAGTAATAAATGACTTAATTAATTAAACCAAAGTGATTTAATTAATAAGCATAAAGTATGATTACTCTAACAGACACCAAAGACATTGACTAGGATAAGTCCATCATGTTGCAAATGCTCCACGAATGACAGTCCAGTATGTTGAAGGACGTGGATGCCAGCAGGGTAGTTTTTAATCTTCCCTGTCCACAGTACTTCTTTCTACCAGAGGCTTTCTCAATGCCTTGTCGCATGATTGCAAGGCTTCTCTCTCCTCTCTTGCGATCATGCGACCACATGCCTTTCCACCTCTCTGCATTAACTACCCCAACTTCTGTCCATCTTCCGCACCTACCACCGATTGTGCCTCGTGCCTTGTCGCATGATCGCATGGCTTCATTCCCACCCATGTGATCATGTGACCTCTCTACTTGCCCAACTCTTTTTGAACCGCAACCACTGATTTAAATGCGACTACTTTTCTATATGCGAACCTGTGATATTTTTTGTGGGGCCCTCTCCTTTCACCTTTTCGCATGATCGCATAACCCATATTTGGTTTATGCGATCATGCGATAACCTCAAATATTATGCACTGCCTAAAGTTTTTGGCCAGGCTCTTTTTCCTTATGCGATAACTTTGCTAATGTTCCAAAGTGCGTGGGTCCCCTCTATTGCTCTTGTCGCATGATCGCATGAGCATTGTTTTCTTCATTAGATCATGCGATGAATGAGAGTCCAGTATGTTGAAGGTCGTTGATGCCACCAGGGCAGTTTTTAATCTTCCATGTACACCATACTTCTTTCTACCACAGGCTTTCTCAATGCCTTGTCGCATGATCGCAAGGCTTCTCTCTCCTCTCTTGTGATCATGTGACCACATGCCTTTCCATCTCTCTGCATTAACTACCCCAGCTTTCATCCATCTTTCACACCTACCATCGGTTGTGCCTCATGCCTTGTTGCATGATCGCATGGCTTCATTCCCACCCATGCGATCATGCGACCTCTCTACTTGCCTAGATCTTTTTGAACCGCAACCATCGATTTAAATGTGACTACTTTTCTATATGCGAACCTGCGATATTTTGTGTGGGTCCCTCTCCTTTCACCTTTTCGCATGATCGCATAACCCATATTTGGTTTATGCGATCATGCGACAACCTCAAATATTATGCACTGCCTAAAGTTTTTGTCCAGGCTCTTTTTCCTTATGCGATAACTATGCTAATGTTCCAAAGTGCGTGGGTCCCCTCTATTGCTCTTGTCGCATGATCACATGAGCATTATTTTCTTCATACGATCATGCAACCAACTCATTTTTCATCTGCCAACTACTGTAATAAATGCAATACATTTTATATTCCTTTTTCTCTGACGTTTCTCTCATTCAGATGTAATCCAGGGCATTTCAAGAATGTTCTACAGGAAGAATATTTTGTAAACACAAGGAATGTTTTGAAGTTCAGTCATATACAGAAATATAGATGATATTCTGGACATAGGCAGCTCTGGGCACAGTCTGTAAATCAAAAAATTTGGCATTAATATATGTATTGTTTATTCTGTTCTGTTATCCAGCATTGTAATGTGTGTATCTTCCACCATCAAATTGCTCTCTTCCCCAACAACCAGTTGAATTGCATCCCTTATTGCTTGTGACTGGCATATAAACATTGATGAAATCGAGCCCTCATCTATGTGAGATGGCAGAACCTCTTCCAAAAGTTCCAATCGCATCCTAACTCTGAAATTTTTGGGCTTGACTTCATGGTGATAGCAGGCACACCGTCTGCATAACATCACCTGACTAACCCACAAATCCATTGGCTCTCAGCTTGTAACTCGACAATGAGTGATGGATATGATCAAAAGCCCACATATTTGTAACTGTAATAAATTGCCAAGTACAACCAAAATAAAATCAGGATATCCCAAGTGTGAGCGAAGTTATGCATAAGTTTCAATGTCATTTTTGGAACTTGGGATTCTACCAATAGCACACTGATTAAACTTTCACAACCACAAACACATGTGTGCTGATGAACTTACAGATGGGGAAATAGATATGCATCTGTTAAAGAACAAACTTCACATATGGACATTTGAGGCATCAACTGCACATGACACTATTTCTCGACTATAGATTTCCTTCACCTTGGCATCATGATTAATAAATGAATCATCATTAATAGCCACCAGTTCATACCCATCACAACCTTTGTTTGCCAGATGGTCTACTAGTCTATTACCCTCTCTAAGCATGTGAGAGATCTGAACTTCTTGGAATGAATCTAGTAACATCCAAATCTGCTGAAGGATGTATGATAGTTTCCAGTTATGGGATATTCTACTTATACATGCAGATATAATCATTATTGAATCTCCCTCTATTTGAATCTATCAGAAGCCTCCATTTTTTGCTAATATTAGACCTTCTAATAATGCCTTGGCCTCAGCCATATTGTTTGTGCCATTAGGAAGCGGGCAGCATTTTACTGCTAGTAATATTCCTTGAAAATTCTAGATACAAATTCCCACCCTTGATTTACTTGGATTCCCTCTTGAAGAACCACCGAAGTTAATCTTGCTAAACCCTTTGGATGGCGGCATCCACTTAATCCCTTCTCTGTCCAGCATTTTGTTTGGTTTTGGTTGATAACACCAACTAAAGGGAGCATGTATTTGTTTCCACTCTCGCAATATAAACGAGTCCCATGATGTCATAATTAGATTATGTTTAAGCTTATTATGACTAGCATTAACTAGTTTTGATATCGATCTTTCTATTTGAGCTGTGACCACTTGGATTGTCGAAAATTGTCTGCGAAAGATTCTTTTATTTCTCTCCCACCAAATTGCCTAGACCGCTATTGCTGGAGTGCACTTCCAAATTGCTAAAAAAAGGGAGGATGAATATAGTTGTGGCCATGAGTCAAATAGGTCCCTTAGCTTGCATGGAAGAGGAGTTGGATATTGTAACTTTCTAAGGACAAAATGCCAGCATTCTTGAGCAAATTCACATTTTAAGAATAGGTGGTTTGTGTCTTCTTGATGATTATCACAATGCAGACAATCAAAAGGCTGAGCTATATTAAGTCTCTGAAGCCGCTCGCTTGTTAATGCCCTATTATTCAAAGCTAGCCAAGAAAAGCATCACGCTTTTGGTAATGTTAGATTATTCCAGCAGAAGGATTAAGCATGGGATGGTTGCTTGGTTGCGTCTCTCTGCTGAATAAGTTTATATCCATCCTTAATATTAAAATTCCCATCTACCCCCGGTACCTAAATCAAATTATCCTCCAAGTTTGATAAGTAGATTAGTCTTTGAGACAAGATTTTTTGAAATAGTTGAATCTGTTGTGGTGAGAGAGGTAGCTCTTGGGGGTCTTTCCAAATTACTTTCCTTGAGTGTAGGAATAAAGCAGATACATATCCAATTAAGTGAATACCCTAAACATTTTCTGCTACAGAGATAATATCCTCCATTCCAATGTCATTTTTACTAATCAAAGGTGGTACCCCACTCCATGAGTCACGCCAAAACTTAACTGATTGACCATTATTGACTTCCCATGTAATATACTTGCATATTAAATCTCTAGAAGAGATCATGAAGTCCCAAATGGCTGACCCTTTAGGGGGGTTAGATACCAATATAATTCTAGCCGGGTTAGAATCATCTAAGTACTTGGCTTGCATAATTTGGCACCAAATATTATGTGGCTTAAAATACATTTGCCATACTAATTTGCCCCCAAATGCTATGTTCTGCTTTTGTAGATCATGAATCCTTGCCCCACCCAGATGCTTAACTTGTGCCAATTTCTCTATCGAGATTAAAGGGATTTTCTTTACTTTGTTCATGTTCCCAGTCAATAGAAAATCTCTAATCAGTTTCTGAATTTTTTGAATGACCGACATAGGAGCCTTGAGGACTGATAAGTAATAATTGGGGATTGCTGAGAGAACTATTTTGATTAAAAGTATTCTACCTGAGAGAGACAACCACCTTTCTTTCCATGCAACCACCCTGGCTTTAATCCTTTCGATGATTGGTGTCCAATAACTGATTTTATTTGCCCCCATGAAAAATGGGATACCAAGGTAGACTGATGGAAGGGAATCCACTGAAAATCCAAGAAGGTTAACAATTTTATTAGATACAATTTGATTTGTATTAGATAGATATATCTTGGATTTGAGAGGATTAACTCTCTGATTTGATGCTATAGTATACAGGTCCAAGGTTTCTTTGATTTGCCTGGCCTCCCTGATGTTTGATATACCAAATAATAATGTATCATCAGCAAAAAGTGAGTCACTGAAATATTTGTTTGACCAATTTGCACACCTAGCCACTTGCCTAATGCTTTCTTCCGAAGTATGAATCTACTAAATGTCTCTGCCATTAAAATGAATAAGACTGGTGATAAAGGATCCCCCTGCCTAACTCCTTGTGTAGATGAAAAATAACCCACCGGAACACCATTTATCAAAACTGAAAAAGATGCACCCGAAACACAAGCTTTTACCCATTTACACCAAGTTCTTGAAAATCCAAATTTTTGTAGGACCTTAATGAGGAAATCCTAGCTAACTCTGTCATATGTTTTCATCATGTCCAGTTTAATAACGAAATGTGTTGATTTACTATTGTGGATAGAATGAAGAACTTCATGAGCCACTAGAGCTCCTTCCATTTTCTCTCTACCTGGAATGAAGCCCCCTTGTGGATGCGAGACAATCTTAGGGATAAGGTACTGCATCCTTAAATAAATAGCCTTTGTGATTATTTTATAGATAGTATTGCATAAGGATATCAGTCGGAAGTCTGCAAATGTCTTTGGATTTTGCACTTTTGGAATAATGGCTATATTAGTGGTGTTGAAGTTTTTCAACATGGTCTTGCTGGTCCTTGATTCTTCTATAACATCCAATAATTCCCATCCAATCCAGTCCCAGCATACTTGAAAGAATAGAGCAATAAAGCCATCTGGGCCTGGTGCTTTGTCCGGAGGCAAGGAAAAGACCACTTTTTTAAATTCCTAAATGGTAAATGGAGCCATAAGTTTTAAATTTTCCACTGTTGAGATCATGTTGGGGATTGCCTCTAGCAATTTCTCCATTGGAGGTGGTAGTGGACAAGCAATGGCAGGAGGGGCTAACAAATTTTGAAAAAATCTGACCCCTTCATCTTGTATGCTTTGAGGTTTTGACAATAAGATGCCATTGTCAGCTTTGGTTATAGAGAGAATACAATTGCTCGCTATTTTTAGTTTAGCTGACGCATGAAAGTATTTTGTATTTCTATTCCCCTCTTTTAGCCAAAGTTCTCTTGACTTCTGCCTCCAGTATTCCTCTTCTCTACTGCATATTTCCTCCCACTCCTGAACTAGACTTTTTTGAGTAGCGAAGGAGTCATTATTCATCCCTTTTTTTTTATAATAGTGTTATATATGTCCTCTAATTTGGCCTTGACTATTTATTTCTCTTTAAAAATATTCTTAAATATCATCTCATTCAATTTCTTGATCCACTGTTTGGTGAGCTTCATCTTGTGTGCAAACTGGAACATTTTAGTTCCATCTATCGCGGGCACTGAATTCCAACAATGTTTAAGTGAATTTAAAAAACTTGGGTGGCATAACCACATTCTTTCAAACTTGAATGATGGTCTATGTTGGAAATCTTGTTGTGTTACTATCGTGTACAAATGCAGACAAATTGGGAAATGATCTGAACCTGGTTGTGGTAGAATTTCTGAGTGAAATGTAACATTGACTAATTTCCAGCATTGGGAGAGGAGAAATCTATCTAATCTGATTGCTATTTGAGAGAAGTTTGCTCTTTTGTTAGTCCATGTAAATGACCCATTTGATGGCACAACATCCATTAGGCCATTATCTTCAACAAAATTTGCAAAGTCCTGAATTGTCCTCATTGGTGGACAAATTCCACCCATTTTTTTTGACAGTTTTAAAATGGCATTAAAATCCCCCCCCAATATGATATGCGCATCTGATTGAAGTTGTAAAAACTGAGTAATCTCTTACCATAATCTCAATTTGTCTTGGGTTGCTATGGGCCCGTAAACATTAAACAATAATATTTTAGTATCAAAACATTCCAATCTGATGGCTTGCCAATTATCTTTCTTCTCAATAATTTGGACTTGAAAAAGATTAGTATCCCAGAGGATAGCTAGCCCACCTGATGCACCTATTGTTGGACTATGAACAACATTCCATTTTGTCCATTTCCCAATAGTTTTGTTAAAAACCTCATCTGACATCTTTGTTTCTTGAAGTAGTATAATATCCACTTTTATAGAATCAATTTCTAGCTTGATTCTATTTCTTTTGTTAGAGGCATTGAGTCCTCTGACATTCCAAGATGCTATCTTCATTGCTGACAAGGAGAACCTTTTGTTCTCCTCATCAATCTTTTGGAAGGTGTGAACTTCCCATCCAGTGTTGATTGAATTCCAACTTCAATTTCTTCTTTGACTATAGTACTTTTGGGCTTTCTACCTCTTTTTTTTGTGAAGCCTTGGCTTGTGCTTGATGTGATGGTGATAGCTCAATTGATAGTGACATATTAGGGTCAAAATCCATAGGACCTGCTCCTACAACACAAGTGGTATTGTTTAGGCCATCACATATTTCCTGATTAGTCCAATCAATAGCCAAATCTGGATCATCATGCAATTCCTGGTCATATTCTGCTAGGTTTTCCTCTGATGTAGGAAATGTGTTATTCTGTAACCATTCTACAATGCGAGAGTGAACGGTCTCCTCTAATTCAAATGGAGGCACCAACATACTAGCTGCATTCCTATAGTCTTTATTATGGTCGACGGATATAGCTTCACTCTGCCCATTAACTCTCCCCTTAGATTGACTAGTAGAATCTGAAGAGGAAGATCTTTTAGAATCCATACTGAGCTCATTTACCACTCGAGCCTTATTGTTGTCACTTTGCTAGTGCATGTTTAGAATCTGATGCTCTTCAAGCGGTTGCATATTCTCTTCTACTAGAATAGTGGTAAAACCATCACTCAGGCATTTATGTTGATCTTGTTTGTTGTACACCTTCATACTAAAGGATCCCCTCTTCTTCTGCTATTTCATATATTATTTTGGTAGCTAGGTCTGTCAATAACTCTTCTGAAATTTTCCTAGCTCGCAGATTTACCAACACCTCTTTATCAAACACATCATTTGTAATTGGATTTGTAGTAGGAGAATCTGAAAACAATAAGTGTTGTACTATGTCATCTTGACTGAAACTTGAGTCTTTTGATTTACTCCAATCTAATAGGGTAGGCTTCTTGGAGGCACTCAAGAACACCATAATGATACTTATAGCCCAATAGAAGTAGATAGAAGCTTCGTATGGGTAAATCTTGTTAGGCAACACTTCAACAGAGTATGGTGAAGAAGATTTCAATTCTACTTGCTGAGGGATATGTGGTATGGAGCACTAGAAAGGATTTGTACAGAAGTTATCACATACCCTCAATTGGGTTAGTGGCTGGGATTGGCAATGAGTTGTGAAGTGCCCTAATTGATGCTAATATAACATGATAGTCTCCTCATTTTGAAGATGAATTTTCTGATCCCACTTCCCCCATTTGGATTTTAGGGAAATACATTTTGGCAATTCAGAAGTCCCATCATGAAGGATACACACTCTAACTTCTTGTTGCAGCACCTCAAATGGTATTAGGTCATGTTTAGCAAAGATACCAAGCTGATTAGCAATGATTTCGACTATGTCCAGATCTCTGAATTCTAAAGGCAAGTTTGGCAAGGCAATCCAAATGGGGAAGAAAAGTGGAGCTCTATCTTGTAGTTTTAGATTAGGGGTCCATACTACAGTAAAGAGTCCAACTCCTTTGCAGAACCAACTTTTGATCTTCTGTATCCCATCCCTCATAACAGAGTTTTCAAATTTAGCAAGAAAATAACCTAACTCAATATTTAACCAAAAAACATCAATTAACCCTGGCCAATTGTCAAAGGCCCAAATTTTAATATCATCAATACATAAGCCTATTCTCAAAAATGTACCTATTAATGCTATATTTCAGAAATGATGAATTTGGTCTTGAAGCAGATGATCTGGAAAGGATATTGATGTATAATCACGAGTCTCAGACCCCTGATGAGTTGCCTTCTGAAGAGTGCTCTGCTTCATCTACCAAACTTGAATAGGTTGTTTAGGATTGAAATGAGCTCTATTTGTTGTGACCTGATGAGATTGCCCAGTATGTTGATTAGATATCTGCTTCGTAACCCTCAAATCTCCCTATTTTTTAGTGGGCCCCTGATTATATCGTATGGCTACAGGCGATCCTGGTGGCATGCCTTCACAAATGTCTAGTATTTCTTGCTTGTGGAAGCACCGATATCTACCCTGAGCTCTTTGTCTTGGCAAGAAGAGATTACATCCTGCCTCATGAATAGAATGTGCATTGTTAAAAGGGGCTTTGAGATGTTGTACTACCTTATTGAAACCCTCCTTCCTCTGCAACCCAGACTGGGGCTTTACTGGTATGTTAATGAATCTAGGATTCACAAAAAAAAGTTTGGCCGGTTGGACTGTTACTTTTCCACTAAATATTTTCATTATGTCATCCGGATCAAAATGGGTAGCAGTGTTGCCCTTCGCCCAATTTTTCTGTGCAAACGGGACCGATTGAAAATGTGGAGGGCGAGAGGGCTGATGGGAAACCTTACCATAGTGTGAAAAATCTTGTTGCAGTTGGTACTGATCAAACACCTGCTTCTGTGATGGAAGCTGCTGCCTGGCCCCATATGGATATTGTTGTCTGCCTACCCCTCCATCGAATCCGCTGAACTCTATGCTGGATACTCCCCTCTTCCCCGCATGATTGCAAGGCAAGTTTTTATTTCTTGCAATCATGCGACCTCGATCATGGGAGCAGCTATTTTACAGATATCGCTATCTACCTTCCCCTCCATCGAATCTGATGAACTCTCTGTTGGATACTCCCCTCTTCCCCGCATGATCGTATGATATTATTTTACTGCTTGTGATCATGCGATCGTTTTGAAATTTCATTTCTCTCATTATGGAAGACAAATTTACTATTTTCGTCCATTTCTAACCATTAAAATGGCAAAAAAAGATAATATTTTGTTCAAATTTAGAATTTTGTTTTCAAAAAATGTAAAAATATTATCTATTAAAAAATTGAAATATTGTAATATTCAATAGTAAATTTGTGAATAAACATATAAAAATAAAAATTATTTGTTATTTTTTTGAATGTTTCATGTTGTCTAATTATTTTTAACTTTATAAATGATTTTTAGATATATTTTACATGACAATAAATAACTCTTTAATGATCCATAAATGTGATATTATGTGAAAATAAATCTGTTTTTATCATTTGTTCATATTTGGTATGATAGTATTTATTAATTGATATTTCAATTGTATGTTGAAATGTAAATCATTTTGCTAGTCATGGTTGATACAATTAAAAGATATTTAAGAATATCGAAAAAAATGTAATCGGTGTTGAAATAGCTATTTTAGATTGAAAACACTGAAATGTGTATGCACATTTATAAAAAGACTTAGATTCTGTATAAAAACTTGAAGTTATGAAATATTCTTTTCTTTACAATATGATTTAGGCATAAAAGATGTAAACCAAATATTTTAACAAGAAGGTGGTTTTCTGCATGTTTGAAGAACTTGCCATATAAAATTGAATAACTGTTGTTTCAGTTATGTTGTTTCCAAACGTATATGCTCTAGCATACCTAAAGAAAAACATTTAGAAAAAGTTATCAATAACAATGAAAATAGTGTTATGATTTTTTATGTTTAATAAAAACTAAAAATGATAGTAAATACCTTATTTTTTTGTCAGGTTGCAAAATTCTAAACTATCTTTCATCTTTGTTGACGTAAAGTGTGACGACGATTGGGATACATGATTAGTATCCTTAATGGAATTTGATTTTCTATAGAAGCTTGATAATTCCAAAGCTTCCTTTTTATTTGTACACATATAGAACATTGCTGTTGAGGAAAGACAACTGGAAATAATGATGCGGCTTCAATTTGCTTATATTGCCTGATTTCTTTACATATAATTCTCCATTGATTTTTGATATCTTTTTTGTAAGCCTGTTTGTCAATTGACATGGGCCATCACAAAAAAGGAAGAATTTCTATTTTTTTAGTGTGTTCTTTGTTTACCAAACAGTTATTGTAGTCAAATCCTTGACTAGGATGTGTGTATTCTAGCAACAAATTTAGTCCAATAATCAAATCTTTAGGGAAAAGAGAAATCATGACAAAATGAATAGTGTGAACATTTTCTCCAATTTCTAAACCCCAAGCCATTAACATAGCGGTAATATCATCATTTACCTTCCATCGATGAGTGGCATTGTGAAATTCTTCACCTAATGTCCATTGAACTGCTTGCACAATAGAATTAGTGTTTCAGAGTAATAAGTTTTTTAAATATATATGGTCTACTCTCTGAAAGAAAGCTATTTGCTGTGCGCTGGTTTGAAATGTAAATGTAGCTTCCATTGGTAATTGTTGATTTGTGGAAAGCTTTATTATGTGATGTAATGAACTTTGCAAGGAATTCATTTTGTTGTTGATCCTTTTATAGTTACATTAGCTTTTACAAATATATGATTTTGTATATGATTTAGAAGAGTATTAATTAACGAAATCTTGATTAGATTTGGTACTGATGTGCTTTAAATGTTTCGATTATTGTGAGTTAATTTGATGTATAATATTGATGTCATCTTATGTGAAATCTGACACTGTTAACTTATGTTATATGTGGCATAGTTAGGAATTTAATAACTTTGTATATGTTATATGTACTCAATTTTAAATTATAAATTTTCAAATATATGACTCTGTATAAGATTTTGAAGAGTATTAATTAACAAAATCTTGATTAGATTTGCTATGGATGTTCTTTAAATGTTCCAATTTTTGTGAGTTAATTTGATGTATAATATTGATGTCATCTTATGTGAAATCTGACATAGTTAATCAATGTTATATGTGGCACACTTAGGAATTTAATAACTTTGTATATGTTATATGTACTCTATTTTTAATTCTAAATTTTCAATTATATGACTTTATATAAGATTTTGAAGAGTATTAATTAATGAAATCTTGATTAGATTTGCTACGGATGTGCTTTAAATGTTTGGATTGTTGTTAGTTAATTTGATGTATAATATTGATGTCATCTAATGTGAAATATGACACAGTCAATTTGATATATAATATTGATGTAAGATGGCGATATATTAGAAAACTGGTTCTTATAATATTGGCATCATTTTTGTACTTTATATACAATTGCAAATATTATAATTGAATGAAATGTTTTTGAAAATTGCATTTAGATGTACCAAACTACTAAATCCGAAATTGTTTTCTTTATGTGTTTGGCTTGATTGTATTTGTTTTAGGCTAATAATCTCATGATAGATGGTTGTTATTTCTTATTCGCTTGATTTTGGTGCTTAGCATTAAATATTATAATTTAATGGAGAGTTTTGGATTATCAGATTTATTTGTTAGCAACTACTAAATCCGAGATATGTTTACTTTTTTGTCCTTGGCAAGGTTTTTCTTCTTGAAAATATCTTAAGTGTGTGCTAGATCCTTATTTTTTCATCTTACGTTATGACCCATTTAAGTTTTCATGTTTGCACGTGATCTTTTTTTTTCCTAGTGTTCGTTAAATCTCGGGATGTATTTAATAATTTAGTTTTCATTGAGCGAACAAGTGATTGTGTTTGGATCTTTGTCTTCTTTCCTTTAGTCGCCTGATCTACAATAATGGATTGGCTGGTAGTGTTTCTTTTAGAGATCAAGTGACTATATTATCCTCTTCTCATGATCCTTGGCGGTTTTCTTTAAACATTAAGTGACTGAGAAAATGTAGCTGTTGGTCATTCACTTGATTAAATAGTTAAGTCCTCTAGTATCTGGCGATCAAGCAAGGGCTGTTGATATATTTCTTGATCAATGATGGTCTTATTATAATGAGTTTTTATTAATCTATTCAATTGTAAAAATATAATATGATTTCACATTGTATTTCAATGGAATGTTTTCAAGTATCAAAATTAGTTGTTAGTGACTACTTTATCCAAAATTGTTTTCTATTTTGTGCTTTAGTGGCCTGATCTCTAGTGATGAATTGGCGGTTAGTGTTTCTTTCAGCAATCAAGCGACTGTGTATTGTCCTGTTCTCATGGTTGTTGGCAGTTTTCTTTAAATATTCAGCGACTGAGAAAATGAAGTGGTCTCTCGTTCGCTTGATTAAATGGTTAAGTCATGTGGTATCTGGCGATGAAGGGAGGGGCGTTTATGTATTTCTTGATCGATGATGGTCTTATTATAATGAGTTTTTATTAATCTATTCAATTGTAAAAATGTAATATGATTTCATATTGTATTTCAATGGAATGTTTTCAAGTATCAGAATTAGTTGTTAGTGACTACTTTATCCAAAATTATTTTCTGTTTTGTGCTTTAGTGGTCCGATCTCTAGTGATGAATTGGCAGTTCATGTTTCTTTCAGCAATCAAGCGACTGTGTATTGTCCTATTCTCATGATCGTTGATGGTTTTCTTTAAACATTAAGTGACTGAGAAAATGAAGCGGTCTCTCATTCGCTTGATTAAATGGTTAAGTCGCGTGGTATCTGGTGATGAAGGGAGGGGCGTTTATGTATTTCTTGATCGATGGTCGTCTTATTATAATGAATTTTTACTAATCTATTCAATTGTATGAAATATAATATGATTACATATCGTAATTCAGTGGAATGTTTTGGATTATCAGATTTAATTGTTAGTGACTACTTTTTCCAAAAAAGTTTTCTTTTTTGTCCTTTAGTGGCCTAATTTTCAGTCATGGATTGGAGGTTACTGTTTCTTTCAGTGATCAAGCGAGTGTGTATTCTGCTATTGTCATGATCCTTGGTGATTTACTTTAAATATCCAGCGACTGAGAAAATGGAGCAGTCTCTCTTTCGCTTCATTAAATGATTAACTGTTGCGGTATCTGGCGATCAAGCGAGGGTCGGTGATGTATTTTTTGATCGATGGTGGTTATTTTATAATGAATTTTTATTAATCTATTCAATTGTATGAAATATATTATGATTGGATATTGTAAGTCAATGGAATGTTTTGGATTGTCAGATTTAGTTGTTAGCGACTACTTTATCCGAAGTTGTTTATTGTTTTGTGCTTTAGTGGTCTGATCTCCAGTGATACTAAAATATAATTAAATTATATATAATATTAAAATACTAAAAGATAATTAAATTATATATAATATCATAATATTTCTATTGAAAAATATATAATAAAAATTAATTATATTTGTAATCATGTATAGTCTATAATTTTATTTTTTATTTTTTATTTACATAATATTATTAATATTTTTATTTTAATACATTTTTAAAATGTATTGTTTAAAAGATAATTAAATTATATATAATATCATAATATTTATATTGAAAAATATATAATAAACAATAATTATATTTGTAATCATGTATAGTCTATAATTTTAATTATATTTTAAATTTACATAATATTATAAATATTTCAATTCAATGATAAAATTGAGCGGTCTCACGTTCGCTTGATTAAATGATTAATTCCTGTGGTATTTGGCGATCAAGCGATGACCGTTGATGCATTTTTTGATCGATGGTGGTTTTATTATAATGAATTTTTATTAATCTATTCAATTCTATCAAATATAATATGACTGGATATTGTAATTCAATGGATTGTTTTGGATTATTTGATTCTAGTGGTTAAGATTTTAATTTGGCAATTTGGCGAATGTAGTGATCTCATATTCTCCTAATGAGACTTGAGGTTAAAGAGATGTCTGGCGAATGAAAGATTGATCAGTCACGTAATCTTTGATTATGATTGCAATTAAAGGGAAAGCATTAATTTCTCTTTGTTCATTGAGTCATCTGAAGGGGATGAGTTAAGTTGTAAGACTTGGTGAATTAGCGTTAGTTGTTGATTTTAGCTTTGATCGATGGTGGGCATTTAATCTTTTAGTGGGACCTGAGTTAAGACATTCTTTTGGTGACTTAAAAATTAAAGGCATTTTCTCATTCTCCAGATCTATAATCATGGTCAGACATAACCTTCACCGACTGGGAGATTTCTTTCTTCGTATATTCGCTCGATATAGAGGAGTTAAGGATAAGGGGTTATATGTTATTTGGTGAATTAACAATAAACATAGGATGAAGTGAGGATGAACGACATGTGGTAATTGTCTTAATGGAACCTAGAGTTAAGAAAAGATTTAGCGATTCAGCGAAATCCTTTGTTCATGTGTTTTGGTGGTAAAGTTGTCGTTATTTTAAACTCTCAACGAATTGGAGTTTTCTTTGTCGATGAATCATTGTATTGAGATGAGTTCAAGGTAGAGGCTTGGAGATTGATATGAACTGTAGATGTAGATAAGATTGGGCGATGGTCACTAGTTCGTTGAATCAAACCATGAATCAAGAAAATATTAAGCGATCACGTGAATGGTTTGTTCATGTGATTTCCAAAGCAGACCGTGGTTAAGGAAACTATTTCAAGATAAGGAGAAAACCTTTAGTCATGTATTCGCTAGATGACTTAGGGTAAAGGGTGGCTTGGCATGGTAAATGAAAGTGGGCCCATTGCCAGCTGTATTGACGTGCTCGAATATCATTGGTTACCAAAAATAATGATGTGGCCAGCTAATTTTAAAGGTTTAAGTGACTATTGTCATTTAATGAGAACTGTCTGATATGTCAGGAAATGATAGAGATCGATGACCAAAGTTTAAATTTAATTGATTGACCGTTTCTGTTTGAGATTTCAAATATTTAAGGGTTTTCTGTGAGTAAAGGACTGGTTATTAAATGGATGGGTGGCCAATCTACTCAATTTGATCTTGTAGACTGTGATAGTATGGTGCATAAATGATGGTTGTCTGTGGAGGATGTGCATTCCATGGAAGATAGGTGAAGCAGTCACTCAATTTATTATGTAGATGAAGTAAACAGGGAGTTAAATTGATGCGACTTCTAGTCTCTAATGCGCGAATTGTGATTTTTGCCATAAATAAAGATCAATTTGGCCCTGATTGCTTCAGATTGGGTATAATTAATACTATGATGAGCATTAATTGATATGCAATAAATACTTGTTGTGAATCATAGTGCTTATTTTTTTGATTAATTCAATTTTGATATCATAGTGCTTTGTTTTTGTAAACCTGATAAAAAAAGATACTATGCTAAGTTAACCTTGTAATCTAAATAGTATAGTAATTTTAAGTTGTTAATTCCACTCCCCCAATCTTCCAACTGTATATGTTATGGAGGTTCTGAGTTGTATCTTTTTTTAGATTTTGGACTTTGTTCCTTACTTATAAATTTTAATTAAGTAGTTACTATGTTAATAGGAAAAAAAAATTAAAGTGTATGGATTCTATAACATTTTTGAGTTTTCTATGATTGAAAAATATATATAAAAATTTACAATATTATTTGTAATTCTTACTAATGTACTCAATTTGTAAGTATAAATTTTGAATACTATTAGAATATTTTATTTATGTATTGAATTATAGAAATTGTAATATTAATTTTAGGGGTGTTGATGTAAGATGGCGATAAATTCAAAAAGGGATGCCTATGGTTTTTGCATAAGTTTTATACTCTATATGATTGCAAATATTATAATTGAATGGAATGTTTTTTTTTTAAAAACCATGGTGAAATTGGTAACTGAATAGAGGGAGATTCGATCTAGGGTTTGGTTCTAGCATTTTGTCATTTTTCAATGTATTGATATTGAAAATTTTAATGAGAATACACTTGAATTCCATTTTAGATTTGTGAATGTTTTCTTGTTTTGATCTTGGATTCTTACATGTTAATGAAAGAAAGAAATTAACTAAATAGAGGGAGCTTCAATCTAGGGTTTGGTTCTCGCATTTTGTGATTTTTCAATGTATTGATATTGAAAATTTTAATGAGAATACACTTGAATTCCATTTTAGATTTGTGAATGTTTTCTTGTTTTGATCTTGGATTCTTATATGTTAATGAAAGAATGAAAGAAAGAAAATTAATATATAGTTTAGAAAGTTTATTGTGAAGTTTGTTCTTGAGTTCCTTCAAGGAATGATTAAATTGTTAAGGATAGATTTAGAGATTTCATAATTCTTGTAAAAATCTGATGTGTGAATGTGAGAGTGAGAGGAATAATAGGGAAAGTAGTTATTCTCGATTTGGGTGTGTTTGAGTTTAGTTTTGTGTTGAGCTATATTGTATTTGATTATTTGCCCTAGGATAAGATGGTGGTCTATTCTCAGGAAGAAGTTCTTCATCATCAATGAATCTAGAAATGATAAAATCTTTAAATCAATGTGTCAAGGACATTAATGGTTAATAAAATTTTGGTTTGGATTGTGCATAATTTTTGCATACACATTTCGGATCACAAGGCCTTAAATGAATTTAGACCAACTAATGCCAATCTAAAGGCTTCATGATCATACAGTTGATATGTCGAAATTCACATATGAAGATATAAAAGAGAGGTTGGACCAATTGAAAGATGAAAAGAACATGTTCAAATAATTATAGGGTGATTGTAAGGATCCCGTTAATCCATCATGTTCAGGTTACACATTATTCAATTATTCCTAAATTAATTACATCGGTGGTTGTTATTGATGGATAGGCGTGCAAGACGATTGAACTACTTGGTGCCCTTGATATTTACATTAATTTTTTTCATAAATATATATTTACAGATTTAAACATTTTAAAATATTCGTAAACATTTTTTGGGTGATAAGACCCTCAAAACTAACTGTGGGTAAGGCTTTAACAAATTAGGAATTGTTTGTGAAATTTGGGGTTCAAACCCCAGTTAATGTAGCAGTAGATGTGTTGAAGATAACATTCCATTTATCCATTTAATCCAAGAAGTTTTAATTTGAAGTTTTCAAAAGTCACTATAGTTGTCAAGATGACATGATTCCATCTATCCTATCTTCTGGTCACTTGTGGGTCATTTCTTTATGCATACCATGTGATATGATCGGCAGATACGTGATGTAAAGGCATCATATCATGAAGACTAAACAGTTTGCAAGTTCTGACTATGGTTTCATGCCTATCATTAGATGCGTGTAATGATGTCTCTGTTGAGTGTTGTAATGTTTCATGAGCTGATCGACATCTGAATTTATCATGAGATTTAGTGACCAATACATTCTTGTATTTTCTAAAAGCCTTAACTAACCCCAGTTCTATAATGAGACTGGGGGAATACTTTTAGTCTCCTATTCGCTTGAGATTTCTATTCTTTGGTTTACCGACCAATACATTCTTGTATTCTATGAAAGCCTTAACTAACCCTGGTTCTATCATGAGCTTTGGTGAATACCCTTAGTCTCATATTTGCTTGAAATTTCTATTATGTTGGGTTCAATCATAAAATTAAATATAACCCGTTGATTTGCAAAGCCATCCATGGGTATGGGTGAATCACCAAAAGCATTTGGGCCTACCTATTTAATCAAGAGAATGAGTGAACACTGCATTCGATTGTCTCGCTAGTCCGCTTTGAAGAGTGACTTCTGTTAGAAAAACTAGAGGCTAATGGAAGCATTTGAAACAACTAGAGGCACTATGTTATTGGTGCATTAGCCTTTAGTTTTTTTGACAAAAGGCACTCTCAGTTCAAAATTTTGATAGAAGTCTATATTAAGACATTGTAGCTACCTAGCTCCATTGTCTCCTCTCCTGATAGAGCAACCCTATGTAAAAAAACAAAGTGACCTAATATCAATTCACATAATCATTACTAAACAACATAATATATTTGGACTACATGTGACTGTACTTTTGTAAGAGAAGAATCATGGGTACTTGCCATTTACACCAAGTGAGGATTTGTTAGGATCAATTATTTTGTAGTCCTAAATGTGAGTCTTATATTATAAAATAGGGCATTTTGTATCTATAGTAATTAGGGTAAAGAAAAGTACAGCATAACCTATTTGAATAAACATGTGTATTAAGAGGTTAAATTTTCAATATAAAATAATTTATTGAGAAAATAAAATAAATTTCTGTAAAATAATACCTGAATTGACATAGGAGCACCTTTCCATGATCGTACAGTTCATATGTGGGAATTCACACATCAAAAGGTAAGAGAGAGGTTTGACCAATTGAAAGATGAAAAGAACATGCTCAAATGATTATATGGCTGATTGTACAAATCATGTTACTACCTCATGTTAAGAAAGGGAGAAGTATAGAAGTCAAGTAGGAGTTGTGAAGAGTGAGATGTCTAGGTATATCCCTAACTATTGCAGACAGTAATGGATATGGATAGTGAAGAAGCTCTGAATGTAAGAATTATTTAATCTACTGATAGTCCTATACAAAAATGGAACTTTTCAATTAATTTCGAAACAAAGATCAATACAAAATTTAAAGAAGATAAATAGAATGAAAAGGAATGTAGAACAAAGGATTGTAAAGCTGTATTGATAAGCATTTTATTATAAAAGCAGACCATTTTATATCTGTATCTATTACGGTAAAGAAAACTATAGGACAACCTATTTGAATAACCATGTCTATTAAGAGGTTAAATTTTCAATATGAAACAATTTATTGGGAAAAATAAAATAAAAATCTATAAAATAATAACTAAATTTTGAAATGTGTTCATTTATTGTGGAGGGCAAAATATGATTTGTGATTGAAGATATTTGATACAGTGATTGCAATTTGTAGTGAACAACTAAATAGATTACTTAAATTGAAATATACATATAAACTTCAAGTACATAATAAAAAAGTGTATGATACACATGTTGTTTATACTTTTGTTTGTATTCTTTAGCGACTTAACTATTTACAAACAATACATGTATTAAACTAGTTTTACAATAATTCTATTTTTACTTTATTTGTTTATGATTGGTTAAATATATTCTATGCTTAGAACTGAATGTAATATGTTGGGAAGTATTGTTTTTTTTCATATTCAAAGAATCTATATTTTTAATTTCTAGTACAATTAATGGTTCATATTAATATTTTTGTACATGGTTGATAAAATATAGCATTTGGACTGAACTAAAGCTTACATGCAATACTTGTATTAATTTCTTTTCTTGGAAAGAGGAATTTTTTTTTTTTGAAGTTTAAATATCATTAGCTTTATATAAAGAAGTACTATATAGATCTAGTTTACTGTAAATTGAGTAAACTAAGAGCCTTAAAGGATAGCATTAGGGCTGGTGCGTTCATCTGTAATGGGGTTCAAATCATCGAACCAGTAGAGGTGTTCAAATGTTTGATGAAGTACACCCCAGTTGTATGTGTGAAGATTAATAGTTGGGTAGAAATTACAAGTGGTTTGGGTCCATGTAGGTATTTTTTCCCTTACAATATTTCTTATATGTTCATGTATGGGCATAGATAAATAACGTCCTTGTGGTCCCCATATTTGTATGACTTGTTGATTCCACACCGTGTTTGAGCTTGATGCAAAATGCAAGCGGTATATTTGACCATGATAGCAAAGGTTCTACAAAGATGTTGTATTGGTTTGTGGAGCTCGAAGCAGTTTCTCTAACCATAATTGTCATGTTCCTTGTATCAAAGAGGTGTATTCAACTTCAGATGGTATTGATGCTGGCTGAAACTAGGTCTCGCTTGGAACATTATGAACCTCTGTTGGATTGCATATTTCCCAAGACTCCAATTTAGATATAAATGGATCCCTATAAAAGTGGGAAAGATTTCTTTGTGATATTGGACAATAAGTTATTAGTCGTCTTTCTTGTAGTAAGCTTTGTGCAAACAATCCTAAAATTCTTTCTTCTTCATGTATTCTATGAATGTCCACATGCTGAAAGAAGTCATCAATTACAACTGTTCTTTGTCGCAACGTTTCTACAAAGTATTTGAAAAATTATTAATAAGCATACTAACAATGCCATGGTAAAATATTTGTCTAATTTACATTCAATTTTAGATTCAAATTGTAATTAAAAATACTTAGAATTTACTTGTAAATCAAAATCTATTATTTTGTAAAGGCCGAGATTGGTTCTTGTACAAATTTAAAAAAAAATTAAATCAAATCTAATTTTGTGTAGAAGATAACCAAATGAATCTATGTCATATTGTGGTTTGTCACAAAGAACAAAATTACGTAGAAGTAATAACCAATTTAAAATGAGATACAAATAATTGTGTATATACCTTTATTATAGAAATAATTGTGTATACTGTATACCTTCAAATTGGTAAGCATTTTACGAGAGGTAATCTAACAATCGAATTATGGGTGTGACTTTGTCTGAGCAGAGGATTGGATTTCTAACCCTAATTTAGTCTTATAGATAATAATCACTCGTCTAACTTTTATATTCAACATTTCTGGATTGTTGAAAAGATTATTTTTCACAATATATTGGTTCAAATCAGCTTCATTATATTGGCAGCTATCATAATTATTCTAAATATTTTTCTCCATCAACTTAGGAAAATAATTTTTGGAATTCAAATAAACAAAATTTGCAAAAAATGGCGGAAGGAACAAGGGTCGAGAATGAGTGAAAGTACCATAAGTTTGTTAAAATTCTAGATGTTTCTGTGAGTTCTCATTAAATTCCTTCTTGTTGTGTGCTTCTCGTCAGGTTTCCTCCTATTGTGTGTTGCTGTGAATTTGCTTGAAGTATTCATGTGCAAGTATTTCAATCCTCATTTTTATTGAGTATTTATAGAACAAGAGGACAATGTTGTAGAGTGTGTTGCACACAAAACAATAACTGTAGGAGAGGATATTTAGAGGAATGTAATTAATGTGATGGGATGGAATTGTACATAGGCAGGCTTACAATACTTATCTATGTACTATGTCATCATTTGTTGAATTAGTGATGGATTAAATAAATAGTTTTTAAGTATGATCAATATGAAAAGTCTGCAAGAAATTGTCCTTTTAATATTTGAATGTCAGATTTAGGAGATGCAAAAAATGTCCATATACTCTTATCATAGGTTTTTTTTTTTTTTTTCTCTCAATAGGGTTTTTATTTTTTAAAATACCCTAATTATGCATTAGATCTTTATATTTACAAGTTAATTTTTGAGGAACTTAAAGGGTCACATATGCTCGTGGTCATTTATCTGACCTAGTGTTCACCGAATCTCATAAAAAGTTTGTTAAGTCTTCAAATATTCGGCCATTTAGTGACAAAGTCCTCGTCTTTAATTTTCTCTTTGTCTTTTAGTCGCTGAATCTGCAGTTTTAAATTGGTAGTTAATGATTTGATCTAGCGATCCGGGAACAATGCAATCTCCAATTCATGTGATTCTTGATGGTTTCCTGTTAATATCTGGTGACACAGCGGTCTTGTTTTTCTCCCATTCGCTAAATGTAATGGTGAATTGGTAAACTGTTCAATGATTATGCGAGAATGGTGGATGAAGATTAGGGTCAATGGTTAGTATTATATCTTGGTATTAATTATGCTGTGTATAATGGATTAATGGTCATTGTGCAATCTAAGAAAAGAACAAAGCTTAAGGATTTTATTTAGCGATTCAGAGATAGTGGTGTTCACTAGGTCTCCCAATATAACCAAGGTTAATATAATCTTTTATAGATCATGAGAATACAACAGTTGCTAGATCTCAAGGTCAAATTTGAGTTAAGGTTTTCATTTAGAGATTTTGTGAATAAAGCTTTCAGTGGCTCGATCTTGAGATGTAAATAAAGTTAGTATAATGATCTAGAGATCACGCAAAGTCTTCTAGTCGCTCAATCAATAGATAAATGATGAGTTAAAAGAAGGGTTATGAGATCATTGAGGGTTTTTGTTAGTACTTGATAGTTTTTTGATGATGACACATTAATCATTCTTTGGCTCTTTCTACATTTTTTAAATATAAGCTGTCAACATCTTACATTACTACTAGCTATATTTTAAAATTATGGTTACGTAGAGTTGAATGCTGAGATGATTGAACAAGATTGCAATGATCTTGATAACTCCAATGCATTAAATGATCAATGTTATATTAATGAGACATTCTTGCAAGTACAGTTATCAATCTTTAGAAGAGCAATTGAAATTTTAGAGCAATAGAAATTTCTGAGCAATTGTAGAAAGTGAGTTGCAGAGAAAAGTTGCAGAGCCAAGTATTCAGAAAATAATTGCAAAGATGAGCCACCCTGAATCAAGTAGAGCTTCTTCCAGTGGGGAATAAAAAGAGCAATGAGATGAACATAAAGGCAAGCCCAATTTCTCTGATGAATTCATCAAATTGCTGCTAGGATCAAATAAAAAAAAGAAGGCAAGTGATGAAGTTTTCATTGATGAAATGAAAAATTGTAGGGATCCTAATACCCCTTCTTGCTCTGGTTTTATGCTTTTTAATTACTTCTATATGAATCGTGATAGACCCATTCCAATCTTTAATGCATGGGTTTTAGGCATGGCCAAATTGATAGTCCCAGATGTTTTTATAGATGTTGACATCATGTATGAGCTAGCCAGAAATTATGATCTCATATCCAAGACCATTAGGAAAGGTGACCAGTCTCCTTTAGTCACTCTTGACAGGGGATCCTTCATGAAAGCCTTTGATATCTATGCTTCATCATCTATAGAGATTGATTTGAAGAAGGAGAAAGAAAAATATGCAGGCCAATTAGGGCTTGTAAGGAGCCAAATGGTGAGACATCTCCCCAGAAGTGGTAAATATGTAGCTCCTCTCCCAGCCCACATGAATGCTCCATATGAATATAAAGCCCTAAATTTCTACATGAAGTATCTGGCATATGGGTTATGTCAAGTCTTGGGGATAGATGGAGATGTTGAAAGGTTTCCAGCTGATCTACTGATGATAATTTTGGATATTTAGAATTCACATGCAAACACAGACTATGATTACATTCAATATGTAATTGACAAGATAGATGAGGGCCAGTCATGTATCAAGGCAAAGAAGAAGCCAATTAAATTCATGCATTATTCTATGTTAATGCATCTAATTGTGTATTTCAATATTGATAGTTTCAATGTGCAAATGCTAAGACCAAGGAAAATGTTTGAGAGACACCCAAACCCTGTGCAGTTATGGTTGAGGGTATGGAACTATACTTCCAATGAAAACAAGTTTTTTGCTTTTCAGAATTGGATAGTTCACCCACTTTTGAATCTAATGCAAACAAACATTGTGAGACTTCTAGTTTTGGTGCTGAAACTCCTAAGACCTAAACAATTTATCAGTACATGGAATAAAGGCCATAATTGGGGAGATTTTTATTTTGCTTAGAATTTTACATTGATCAGGGTCTATGGTTGTCCACAACCCCATTCATATATTACCAACATATGTACCACCACGGATAGAACATTTGGAGTTTTTGTGGAAATTAATGTGGACTGATAAAGAACATTTGGCACCTCATAGGAAGGGACCTTTTACTCCTTGATAGTTCAAGATAGGGAAATTTTTGATTGGAAAAAGGGCACTACCATAGGTCAGTATGTGGTTAAATCATTTTAAAATGGTTACTGCTTTGTGTAGGTATGTAGATCCAGAGGATTTCATCAGAAATGCCATAATGCCACTTATCCCAAATATTGGTATAATAAGAAGCCATGAGGGATGTGATGAAGAATATTTGATTAGAAACATGATGGATGAGGATGAAATAAGAAGAAAAATTAGAAAATTCTACGACTTATTGAATTTGGAAGCTCAGGTAAAAAAAAAACATATTGGTTTTGGAGGATTCTTCCCAAACCTCCCATACTTAGATTGAATTAACATAATGGTAGAGATGTATGACACTCTGTCTAGGAAGTTGAAGGAACAACTTCAAGAGAAGGTGGAAAGTAAAGGAGGATTATTCTTCTTCTGATTATGAGGAGTACACTAATGAATCTCAAAAAGGGAATAGTCCAGCTGATGGCATTGAATCTCCTATCATTGATATAACTTAGGATACTTCTAAGGTAGGAGATGTACCTGAATTACCTCATAAGAGGTAGAGGCTTGAGGAAGGATAACCCTCTCAAAGAAAGAAAGAAAAGAAAGAAGTTGACAGGATCAAAGCTTTATTGCCTAGTGATAGATCATATCATCACCATTTGAGGAAAATTATCAGACAAGGAAAGAAGATAGCCACACAAGAGGAAGTGGAATTACCCTTGTTGCTTGGTCAAGATGAAAGGGAAATGTACCAAGAATAATTTATCAATGATGATCAATTCATCAAGAGTGAGGAATTTAAGAATTTCCTTATATGGAAGAAGCAACAGGAGATTCGAAAAACAATACCTGAGGGTAGTACTCCAGATGATGAGGCACCGGAAGCCCTAGTAGCATATGATCCAAAATCTAAAAATATTACTATGGAAGAAGCTAGGAAAATGGTTAAGTCTAGTGGGATGCTCTTACTGCCAAGTTGGTACCTTACATCAACTTTCATCATAGATCAAATCAGAAAGAAACCTGAAGGAAATCTGTGTTATGAGGCCCAAATTGGAGATATGATAAGAGGGAGTGGATATGACCCTAAATCCCAAGCCTTAGCAATGTGGTCGCTTGCACTAAGAACCCAAAATCCATCTCTACTTAGCATAGAAGATAAGATGGTCGAAGGGAACTAGATCATGTGGACTGTTCAAAACACCAGTGATTTGGAAGTATCTAAGGCAGTGACTCACTTTTCACATCTAGATGAAGCCAAAATAGTTCAATTATCAAATAGATATACAAGGTTATTTGAGAGTACAACAAATATAGAAAAAGATAGGAATCAAGGACTAATGAAAATCAAAGTGCTAGAAAATGAATTCAAAGGGTTAAAGCTAAAGCTTGAAGAACTTTCTAAAGAAATTCCTCATCCATTGCGACAGATTGAAGCTATAGTTCAAACATCAACAGAAATTATCATTGGATTGGCAGAAACTTTAGAAAAGGAAAAGTTCGATGTATCTCTCAAGGCACTCAATGATGTGTTACAACATAGGTATGAGGAAATTAAAGGAAAAATGGATTCAGTCAATAAATCATACTCTATGTTATAGAAAACCAATGACATCATCAAAGATGCAGTGGCTACTCTAGAGCCACTTTTCAACATTTGGTCTGGTAGAGTAGCTTTGTTTGAAAAACTTGAAGCATTGCAATCTCATAGGGTAAATATTCCAGAATCAGTCATTGAGGTTAGAGAAAAGATAGAAAAAATTGGCACAACTTGGGGATTCTTCAAATGGAAGGACAATTAGGTAAGAACCAAAATGAATATGTTTGGCCTGGGTTTTAGCAAGTTCATCCCTTCAATTTGACAAATGATGGTAACATCATAGAAATTGAGGAATAGAAATAAAATATGAGTCAAATGGTGATTAAACAAGAGGCCTTTTTGAATAATGATGGGTTTTTAGATATTGATAGCTTCAACAACATTTTGGATGACATGTTGAAAACATAAAATGAATGTACCAAATTTGTTGTTGATATAAAGGCTATCACTTATTCAAGATGGGATAAGCAGATCAATCAATTACAGAGCCTGAAAATATACACCTGGGAATCAGAAGAAGAAGTTTCTTCATGGGACAACAATACTAAACCTAAGAAGATGAGACCAACAACAATTGATGTAGAAGCAATAGAGGAAGAGTGAATTTGAACATTTCACCTGATCTATGAGCACAGGGAGAGTAATTAGTATAAAGAGGATGATGTAGTTTAGCCAGATGGTGGTCATCATTCATATAATAAATTTGGAAGTTACTCTGAATACCAATAGCCAAAGGTGCAATTCAAAGGGAATTCACTCTAAGAAGAAACATTTTTTGGCGTGATTCCCTTCATTTATATTTCATTTTAAATATATTTTGTATTGTAGTGCAAGTTACAATAAAAGCCATCTGAAGCTTGTTGCATCCTTTTCTGAAGGATTCCAAGATGGCTAGTGTATAAGTTCTAAATGGTTGTAAGGGTAGTGAAATAATTAGTGTAATAGGAGTTTCTGTTGATTTTGTTAGATGCATTTGTTGGGAGTATGATAGTTGTACATCAGATGTTTCTGATTCATGTTTTCATGTACAAGTATATGTCAAACTATAATGTATGATAATTTGGTGTTGCAATAGCAACACATGGGAATTTTTATCTTGACAAAATGGTCATATTTGGAGTTTTCATGGATACAATTTTTTGTTAAAGGTACCAATATCATATAATGTAATATGAAGAGTGCTTAGAAATTATTTGAGGGTAGGACATTTGGGGGATTTTGAAAGTGAAAGCATAGTTGTTCTGACTTTGAAGCTTGCTTAAGAGTATACTTTACCTGTAATATTGAATATATGTATTCGCATGTTTTTGTATATATGTTTATTTGAGAATATAATGTGCAATATGTATACTATGCAATACATAAATGTTTTCATATCTAACAAATTTTTGAAATTCTAGCAAATTTTGAATTCAGGGCAGAACATTTAGAATAACATTTCATATATTGTAAAGAGTTAAGTTTTGAGTTGGTGATCTAAACTCTTAATTCTTGTTGGTTAAAAATATGGATTCTTAATTTATACAATTAAATGGATAGGAGGATTTAAAGAGTTACATATTATAAATAAATGCATGAAGACATTGTAAATTTGAATAAGTGTGTTTCATATGTTTGTTTTGTTTATTTACTTTTCAAATTTAGGGTTGTCTTTCTTTAGATTTTTAGATGTGATATTTTCCTTTATAGTGAATATATAACATAATCTTTGTACACAAACAATATAAGACACTATTATATAACTAGTTTTAGATGATAATATTATCATCTAAAGTAAAAGAAAACAAAATCAACAAAGTCGATGCTTTTGAGCACAAACAAGATTGGAAATTATGGTAAGATCAGAAGTAGGAAAAAATTCTTACTCTGAATTATTAAATTTACAGAGATAAAGCTAAATGTTGAGTCAGAAGGATGGTTTCAAAATGTAAATCTTTCTCCGCATTTTTAAAATTGATATGTATGGATTATCTTTAGAAATATCCTCTTTGGAAGGGATACTAATGAATCTAGGTGAGACTCTAACTATAAAAGGTGATGTTCTTTCTTTCCATTTGTCCTGCATTTGATTAGGTCTAAATTTTCATCTTTTGGTTATGTCAATAAGAGAAAACATTTCTAAATTTTGTGGACACACCATAGAAGATTCTCTTTGGTTATGGCATAAACATGTTCACATGTTTAATATAGGTAAATGTTGAAGTGCAGCTTGTGTGCACATCGTACAATTGAAACTTGATGATATTGTACATAATATTCCATGATATTGCACTCAACCTACGAAGATATAACTAGGTGCATCATAGATACTAGTATTAGTGAAAACAACATACAACACATCTAAATCACAAATATCTAGGATGCATCTAGAAAATTCCATCTAGTTTGCAAGAAACTAGATGCTCTCGACAACCTCTTGCGGGAGTTGGCTTATGACCAATATTACAACTTAGGAGGTGTGAATGAATTGAAAGCTGCATTTGAAAAAGGTCTTTCTGAAGTGATGTAATTTTCTAGAGATGTTAGCATATGTACATAGTTATTAGTGATTTGAATACCCTTTGTAAAACTTAGACCTATAATTTTTCTTGTAGACGGTTGCAAGATTCATGAAAAACTTGCTACCTGCCTTGCCTCTTAAGGCTATTT
This sequence comes from Chamaecyparis obtusa, assembly GCA_027943335.1. NCBI lineage: Eukaryota > Viridiplantae > Streptophyta > Pinopsida > Cupressales > Cupressaceae > Chamaecyparis > Chamaecyparis obtusa. Next base: position 152,993 of record BSBK01007944.1, read on the forward strand.
TTTTTCAGTATCAATTGTGGTTTTTAACATTACATATTCTAAATATATTTAGATTGTTATCACTTAGCTCTGTAGAAGAATCTTACAAGTGGAATGATAGTTCAAATTAAATATTATGCATGTAAATTTGAAAGGAGTATACCACCATCATAAAGGGTCTTAACTTTGGGATCACAAAGGTGTTTAACAACTTGTATGCAAAATGGACATAATGAGAAGGATTAAGCCATGCTGAATTACAATTTAACCAACACATTATCAATATATAAAATAAGTATCACCAACCATTGCACAAAAATCCTCATGTTGATTGGTATAATAAAAAAGTGTCCAAAATTTCACAAGTTATGCTTTGAAATCCAAGTCTAATAAATTTCCCACCTTCAGATTATTGTCTTTAGTATGGATTAAGTTTGGCATATGCTGAAGTATCTTTCTTTTACATTTGACAAGTGGAATACTAGCTATACTATGTTTTCCTTCATTACCAGGCTAGTCAGATTATGGGGGTATAAAAAAATCTTCTGAAAGTATGTCATTAAAAAATATATCAAGAATATGGCAGGACAGATCAAGTGACCTTTTCTTCAACCCATAGATATCTATAAAACACAGAAAAATAAAAATCTCTTAAAAATAACATCCATTCAATTATTTGTATTGAAAAAGATAAAAGAACTCAAAGCACAAGTATGTTCACCAAAAAGATTTCTTAGAAAATAAAACATGATAGACACAAGTCATATAAACAAGATATACCATAGTTACACCGCTGTCAAGGAAAGGGGTCACTAATTCTAAAATATTATTATTGCAGGGTATATGCACAAAGATGGGGGACCAAAAAGGTGCCACTTTTCTTTTGGGTCCCCCATCAAGCATAGCGCATACACACTAAAGGGTGCACGCCCTATAGGGTGCATGCCCTATGGCTTGAGTTGCCCAAGCTGTAGGCTTGGGCAATCCAAAACAAAGCACGTGTGCCCTATTGTGTGTGTGAAAATTGTACCTAATTTGTAGACACAACACTTCAGTAAAACATTAGAGGTTAGCAAAACTCAAAATCGTGCAAAATTGAAATCTAATTTAACCAAGTGATTTACTGCCTTCTAGTAGGTACGGGATTGATGTTCTCAGATTGTTATCGAGATCAGTGACCTAGACGACACCTAAATGAAGGATTTGGATGCAAAACTGATATGAAATATGAATGCAATTAATCTATTTTTTTGGATGTTAGATGCAATAATATGAAAAAAGTGATATGAAAATGAATCTAAATGAATGTAAAAACCAAACTTGATCTCACAACAATGTTGATTCACAAGAAGCTTTGATCCTTCCAATTCCAATTCTCCAGCGTGATTGTGCAAAAGTATGAGATGCTTGGATGCAAATTTGAGAGATGAATTATGAAGAGCTGAGCCTTGTTTTTATAGAAATCCAAGGCTTTGGAGGTTGTGAAAGAAAGCCATAAATCACTCAAATAACTCAAGTTGATTTTTGAGTTATTTTTAAATAACAGATAATTAAGTCACAAAAATCATGCAAAAGCACAGTTCAACTAGGAATATTCCCTGATGTAGAATTTAAGATAATCAATTATGATTCGATGATGTTTAGATGTGCCTTAGATTAGGACTTTGATGTCAATTTCGTTCGAATTGAAGATGTAGGAGATTAATGAACTTATAGCCCATTTTTAGGGTATTACATTTTGCCCCTCTTTGAATTACTGTGTGAAGCGCAGTGGTTCAAAGAAAGTCTGTGTTTGATAGAGATATGAAACTGATGTTTGCAATTGAGATAGAAGCTAATTGATATTGATTTGATATGGAGATAATAGGTCCTGAATGACCAAAGATAATGTTTACTATAATAGCAAATGAACCTATGATTGCGAAAAAGTGTCAAAACACCTGATTCCAAACCTTAGGATTGCAAAGAAGTGAGTGACCCATTCTAGACTCGATTGTCTTAGCAGAACTAGCAGGTATCACATGCAAACCCTTCAGTCATCGAAGAACCAAGGAAAGAACACTATGATCTGATGGTTGCAAAAACTAATACAATTTACAAGATTAGGAGAATACCAGATTGATATGGATCTTGATGAATCTGATATGCCCCAAGTGATGATAGATTTGCCCCGAGCGATGAGGACTTTTGATGAATCAGTAACTAGACGTGATTGTTTGTCTTGATCATTGATGAAAGATATTGATAGACTTGATCGATAGAATTTTGATTTACAGACTTTGAATTGATGTGCAATACCATGCCCCCTTCGGGATTAAAATTGAAATCTGACAAGAAAAGTCAGCGTTGAGAGCTTAGAAGCATGTTGATTGATGGGAAAAGTGGTTATACATGTTCAAGAGCGCATTCTGCATCATTTAGAGGTCCTGGAGACCAAGGTTGACTAGGTTTGACCATGAGTTGACCATGGTTGACCAAGTTGAATTTTTGATAGTTTGATGGAAGATAATCAGTTAAGTTGAATTTTAGATTTCTATGATGATGGAAGGTTGATTATGCAAGCAGTGAATAAGATAAATGATCTCAGATTTCAATTTTGATCCCGAAAAAGGATTCTACTTGCTGTTTCATTAGATGGACCTTCGTGTAAGACTCAGCTCTTGTTAGATTTGAAGAATTGATATGAAGAATTGTTTAAGCATTGAAGTTCATTTAGTCATTGTGAGATCATGCAAAGATGAAAAATGCAAAGAAGCATGCAATATGAAATGCAACCTAAGACCTAGGACCTAGTCACTAATCATATGTCAATTTGTTATCATCATTGAACTTTTTGGTAACTGGATAAATCAATACAATGCCCACTAGCTATGAAACCATAGACATATGAATATCAATTTGTATGCATAAGAATCAATACAACACCCACTGGTCAACAACCATGGATATATGAATATTGATTTTATTTTCAGAATGTCGGATTAGATATAAGCATCAAGGCACAAACGCCAAGATGACCTGAATATCATGTCCATTTTGATATAGCAATTTGTATAAGCATCAAAACATAAACATCATAATGACCTGAATATGCCTTACATTGCAAACACATCAAACAGTCAAGAGAACATTCTAAATCCAATGTGAATTACCCGTAGTGACCCTTTATCATTCACATCCTTAGGCAAGATCGCGTTCCACAGTAGGAGAAAGAACTTACTCAAAAAGACAATAGTTGGATCAAACTTCCTTGAATTGTCTGGGTATCAATGGTTGAGGTACGCATGACCATCCAATTCGAGATAGAGGCTCTTATAGTCAGACACCATTTCAATCCAGAATTTCCAAAGTTGTTAGATTTTCACATACAAGAAGAAAACAAAGAAAAGATTATGCCCCCAGTCATCACTCTCTAAATCCTATAAAGGACATCATCGAAGAGCTCGAAGGGACACAATATGCAAAAATCTCAATGCGAATCAGTAAGCATACAAGGAGATAAAAGCATGTAAAAAGCATAGATTATTTTCAGTTGAGTTTTGATGTTTGATTGCGTTGTTGTAGATGCAAAATCCTTTCTAGAGACAAGACAGACAGACTGACTCACATGAAGCTTCAAAGGACTCTGACTAGATATGATCCATCTAAGATACATGGGAGACCATAGGATATGACATTGATTGCCCTCAAGTGTTAAACATTGATAGGATACAGATGCTTGAGCTGGTTCGTGTACAGACTGACTTATTGAAAACTAGAAATGTTGAAACAAACTGAGAGATATATACAAACTAAAGCAAGACTGAAAGCTGGGAAAGACCAAGATTGTGCTGATAGATGGAGCATTTTGAACAAGTGGTGCCCGTTTATCGAGTTTTCACCATCTTGGCAGAGATTCTATTTTTGCTACCAAGGCGCCTGTTTCCAGGTTTTCACCAAGGCACTTTTTTTTTTTTTTTTTTGTATTTTTCATTTTTCAATTTTTTTGTACTTTTGATATTTTTTGATTTTTTTGCGAATCATCAAGGCGCCTATTGCTAGGTTTTCACCAAGATGTTTATTTTTTTCAGGACTTTTTTTGATTTTTAAGATTTTTTCAGGATATTTAACCATAGACTGAATGCCTTAGGCATAGAATTTCTTTAGATGAAGAATGTTGATTGGTTCTCAGAGCTGTTCTCCTTCAGTCATTAAGAGTTGATAGGCACCAGAGCCAAAAGTAGTAGTGATTACAAAGGGACCTAGCCAGTTGGGTTCAAACTTCCCCTTGCATTCTCGATGGGATTGAATTTTTGGATTTTCTCTCAAGACTAGATCGCCAACCTGAAATTCTTTGTGTCTGACTTTCTTGTTGTAGCCTCTAGACATTCGCTTCTAATATACTCTAAGATGATCATACGCTACTTGTCCGTGCTCATCTAGTAGTTCAAGTTCTTGCAACCTAGACACTCTATAGTCATCATCAGTTACTAGACCATGCATTCTGATTCTTAGTGATGGGATTTCAACCTCAATAGGTAGTACCACTTTAGACCCATAAACTAAAGTAAAAGTGTAGCCCCAGTAGGTGTTCTGATACTTGATTTGATACTTGTTCTGATACTAGTTTTGATACTAGTTTTGATACTTGTTCTGATACTTATTTTGATACTGGTTCTGATACTTGTTTTGATACTAGTTCTGATACTGATTCTGATACTAATTCTGATAATTGTTCTGATACTAGTTCTGATACAAATTCTGATACTAATTATGATAATTGTTTTGATACTTATTCTGATACATGGTATACTTGATAGCATCTTTTTCCATTGCAAACTCCCAAGTAAGATCATATCGTGCAGTCCCAATGTCTAGCAAGGTGGAGAACAAGAGGGATTAGCAAGTTGGTGGATGAGATGGAAGACAAGAGAATGAAGGAGAATGAAGGGAAGAAATCCTCAAGGGAAAACTCCTCAAGAATACTCAAGCTAGGGAAAAATTGTCATGTAAAGTGCATTTGGACAAGCAATAAAAGGCTAGCATAGGATAAATCACAAAAGTGTAATGCCGAAGAAGGATAAGATAGAGTCCAAAGAAGTAGACATGTCAAGAGGCTTCATAGCACCGTGTTTTACTCTTTCTTCTATTAGATCAAGACCAGAGGGGAAAAGGATAGCGATAGGTGAAAATGAATGGAGGAGGATAGACATGAAGGCTAAATAGGAAGAGAATGAAAGCAAGATCATCGTAAGATAGCTCACAAAATAGCCAAATGTTCGTGTATAGATCAACATTGTCAAGATCAAAGAGAGAAGATGGAATGGATGAAATATGTAGAAGAATTATGCATGATGCCTGATTGCCAAGTTTTCATCATGGTACTTATCCAAGGTGCCACAAGGAAGTGGTTTTCACCATAGGATGAATTTATTTCTCTTTTTACTTTTGCTACCAAGGCGCCTGTTTCCAGGTTTTCACCAAGGCACATTTTCAATTTTTTATTTTTTTATTTTTTATTTCTGAATTTTTGGAAGAAGGCAAGCTTTTTAGATAATGCTCCTTGACAGGATAAACCATGATATGCCAAGGATTCAAAATGATATGCTCAAAGATGCTGATAGGGAAAGGAAGATGGAAGAGAAAAATGGAGGATAAGGTTTTATGTAAAGCGAGTGAGGTTGGAAGATAGGAGGAATAGGCAAATGAGGAAAAATGATAGAAGGTAGAAGGATAATGCATGGAAGGATTGTAAAAGGGTAGGTGGAAAGGAAGGCAAGATCAACATCAACACATACCTTGAAGGGTGACGAGAGGGTGGAGAAAATGTGAATGAAAGAATACGTGAAGGAATATGGTGAATGGATAGCAGAGGTTGTGGTTTAGGTGCATGGAATGAAATAATGTTTTTGGAAGAAGATGAAGTGGAAGCCTTTGGAAGCTTGAATGTCAACTTAAATTTTTGCTCAACACCAGACTCTTTCAAGAGAGACTTTGGAATCCATATAGCTATAGGCTTTTCATTTCTTTTTGGTAATTTGGAGAGAATATCTTTAATGATGGATTTTGGAACCCATACTTGTCTTGTAGTTTTCATCTTAGATATCTCTTTTGACTTTATGTATCTATGTCATTTAGAGGAGACATGGTGATCTTTTTTTGATAGATTCTTGTATTGCTTCTTTTTCTTGTATTGAACATTCAAGTTAATTCCAAAAGACTTGGAACTTGTGGAAGAAGGAAGATATGACTGGTTTAGATGGGTGGGTGGATGAAAAGGATTCAAGGGTATGCATCTATGTTGATCTTGAGGAAAGATGGGAGATGGAGGGATGTAAGGACCCAAGATGGATGGCGAATTAGGAGAGTTAGGAGGGGAAAGTGAAGGGACATAAGGACCCAAGATGGAAGGCAAATGTGAAGCCCTTAGTAGTGGTGGAAGAGGTTCAAGGATGGATGTGGAAGATACAAAAGGATAATCAATAAGTTCATCATCATCTATATGACAACCAAGGATATCAACATCTTTAGAGTGAGCATTAGAATTTTCAATAGAATCATGGACATCTTGAATATGAGCACCTTCTTTGATAGGATTGTTCAAAGCTTGCAAAGACTTAGGAAGAGTAGAAAGTGGAAGTGAACATGGAATGGTAGAACAAGAAGATGGAAGACTTTGATCTTGACAAGGATCTTTGGATAGCATAAGCACATAATTTTTCTCTTGATTTTCCATAGGCTTAACATTGGAAGTAACAACACCATTTTTACCAACCTTAATGGAAGTATCATCTTTGGAAAGCGAAAGTGTAGTAAGGTTATTTTGATTGTTAATAAGCTCAACAGTGTAAGTAGTAACTTGATCTCGCTTAGGAGAAGACTTAAGACATGGTTGAATGCATGAAAAAGGGGTTGTAGGATCAAAAGAACCCTGAGGTAGATAAGAGACATCGTGAAATGGAGTGGATGACATGGAGGTTTCTTGTTCTTGATCTTTCTTTACGTTCTTTTCTTTATCATTTCTAGAGTCCTCTTGACATGGAGCCACTTCGAAGGACAAGGAAGCATATTGGGATTGTATGGAAGACTTTGGAAGAGATGGTGGAGGACTAGCTGAAGTAGGGATTATAACATATGAAGGCTTAGGCTCTTTAGGTTTATCATTATTAAAAGTATTTGTAGCCAAGTGAAGGTTAGCTTGAGTTTTTTTAAGAGGTAGCCCTGGAGGATAACTGTAGGGAACCACATGAAAAGTATCAGGGCTTGTGTCGAATGAAGGTTCGGTGAAAGATTTGAAAGACGCAGAAGCTTTAGGAAATGTACGGGTATTGGAGGAAGTAGGGGATGGAAGGGAACCATCACAAGACAAAGGTTCAACATTGACATGATCTTTCTTAAGAAGATAATCTTTATTTTTAGTAGGAGATTCCTTAGGAGAAGGATTCTTATAATATTGATGTTTCAAGCTAGCACGATGCATTTTATAGTCCTCAATAGTAGTAGATGGATCATAATCAAAGTATTGTCCACAAAAGCTATCAAAGTCTCTTTCAAAATTAGAATCATATGGATCACCATCACGATCTGTCCAATGTGACGGCCCATTTTTAGTAAGCAGGAATGAACGACGAGGAAGATTCTTAGGAACAGAGGTGTCATAGGTATCATTACATTGTCTATCATCATAGTCTCCAAAGTTGAATGTGTCACTCTCCATGGAAGAGGTATCATAAGGGTTGTCACGTTGCTCACATTCTATCTGGAGGCATGGTGACATGTACAAGTCTTTATCAAATGGAAAAGGGCATAGAGCTTCCCTAGAGAATTCCTTGGGTTTCTTCTCTTTCTTAAGATTGTTAAGTTCAACTTGCATAGCTTGCAGCTACTTCATCATAGCAGTGATTAGAGCTTCTTCCTCATGTGTACTGATTATTTGAGACATGTGTACTGATTCTCAATGGCTACTGCTCTGTTCTTGACACAATGACTTGTTCGACAGATTCTGGAATTAGGCTAAAAAAGCTAAGTATCTGGCAATCCTGATAATTTTATGACAACTTTCAAAAATTTCCCAAATGACACTGAAAAATTCGTACGACAGTGGGTAGGCTATGAAATGACAGTTGCACAACTTGTACAATAGTTGCAAAGCTCGTACAATAGTGGGTACTCAATCATATGACATATGGGTTGTAATGAAATGACACTTGAAAAAAACTCGCATGACTTTCTGACCTCTTGAGACAACTTTTGACTCCAGAAAGGATTTTACGTCAGATTTTGCAAATTTCAATGTCTAGATTTGAAGATTATAACATATTTGTCCATTTTCAATAACCAGATAGATAAACAAGCACGCAAAATAGCAAGCAAGTGATTTCAAGCATGTCTGAAAATAATGAACAAGGGCAAAAGCAACCTTGTGCATGAACAATCAAGTGACTTATTCGTTCTAATCCTCAGAAGTGCTAATTGTGTATGTTCCAAAAATGTGTTACAATAACACACATATACCCTATAAAATGAAAATTTGGCCTCGCTAGGGTTTTTAGTAATGGTTTGACTCTACAACTTTTTTGATCCAAAGGGGTGAACTCCAATCCCGACGCACCAGGGTTTTGACATAGTCCAAGAACTTAATCTTCAGGAGCTACTAGGGAGATCTGACAACCTAACAATGAACCATACCCATGGAGATTTCTTCCACAAGGACATTTATATAGTGGTTGTCACTACCACGGTGAAAATGACTATTACCCCTTGAGGTTTCGTCAATGCAGTTTGCCCTGTGAAGGGATTGTCTGCTACAGTTAACCCTCTCTAAAGATGACTCACAATAGTATACCACAAGGGGACTTGGCTCCAGATCCAAGGTTTTTGACACCTTTTCACTTTTAACCTAAACAAAGAAAGCAGATTAATCTGACACGCTAAGACAAAGTTTTGCTTCACCAAGGTCTATGATGTCAACTCCACATGATCTATCAACCTCTCCAGGGAGAGAATGTATCAATCAATAAGAGAAGGTGCACTAACCAATTTTGATTCACCAAAGCTCGTGATGTCAACCCCACGTGATCTATCAACCTCTCCTGGGAGAGAATGTATCAATCAATAAGAGAAGATGCACTAATCGAGTTGAATGTGAAACGCACTAAGTATCCTCCCTACCTACAAAGATTCTATCATTAAGAAGGATTTCACTGGGAATCCAATCTCTCAAGAATCACAAATAGTGTTCATAGGGCCTAATTACTATGTGAACATAGATGTATGTTTCCAAAAGCAAATCTACCAAAAGTACCCAAAAAGTAGAAAGAGGAACACTTAACGCTTAAAGCGAATATGAGATGAGTCCAAAAGGTGGAACACTTAACACCTCACACAAGCTGAAAATGAGTCCCCAACTTAGAAAACAAGTGAGTTCCTAAAAGCACAAAAGGGTTGCCAAGTGGAACACTTAACGCTTCTTTCCTGTAGACCCCTCCCCTTTATGGCGCTGAGATTGCAACCACGGGGTGGAATGAGGGGCCGACAGATTAGCGAGTCCAATAACCCAAGATAGCAATCAAGATCAATCACAAGTATTCTAAGACTACTTAATGAATCCTTAAGGAGTCACAACCTAGTATCAATTATGCAAGTGTGTAAAACAAAAGCATGAAAAGAATCACCCAAGCTAGACACACGAGAGATTTATTTTAAGTCCAAAATTGAAATGTCATTAGATGAAGGAGAATACCTAGGATCCTTGCAATGCGCTTAGTAGATTTTACTTGATTTTTAACAATTTTTGTTGAGCTTTTCCATGCAAGCAAGTGACAAACTCTCCAACAAGCAAACAAGCAAACAAGATATGCAAAATATATTCAACTTATAAAAACCATAGGGTTAGCTCTAAAAATCAATTATTATCAGCAATAATAACCAGCAATTAACCCAAATGACAACTCATATCATTCATTGAACCATGTAAAAAAAAAAAGTGCATACCCGTCACAAAACTTTATTTTTTTTGCTGCATTTGACCTAGTCAACAAGATCTAATTTTTTTGATATGATTTTGGCCACAAAAATAGAAATTTAGAATAGAGACCCCTACTAAAAAATAGAGAGCTTTTCAAAAATGTAAATTTTTTAGAAAATCCTCTTCATTTGTGCCCTAGAGACCCGTTTTATCAAAATAGACTAGTGTTTGTAAATTGACTATTTGAGCTATGATATCATGTCCAAATTTAAAATACAAAGAATGGAACCCCTGCAGAATTTAAAGAGCTTTTTAAAAATATAATTTTTTTAAAAAAATATACTGATTTGCGTCAAATATTATTTTTTTCCATAATTTCAAGAAAAAATTATTAAAAATTCAAAACATCTCAAAAAATTCTAAATTTTTTACTGTAGCTTCCCTGATATGTGTCCAACTTACAAAAAAAATTTTAGACTAAAAATTTAAGCCGTTTGGGAGGTAAAATTAAATCTTTGAAACTTTGGGGTTTTATCTCCCAAAAAAAATCAAAACTAGCATGCAAAGGTGGGTTGGCCCACGGTGGGTGCCAGAAATGTGTGTGTAAAAATTGTACCTGATCTATAGACACAACACTTTAGTAAAACATTAGAGGTTAGTAAAAATCAAAATCATGCAAAATTGAAATCTAATTTAACCAAGCGATTTACTGCCTTCTAGTAGGTACAAGATTGATGTTCCCAGATTGTTATCGAGATCAGTGACCTAGACGACACCTAAATGAAGGATTTGGATGCAAAACTGATATGAAATATGAATGCAATTAATCTATTTTTTTGGATTTTAGATGTAATAATATGAAAAAAATGATATGAAAATGAATCTAAATGAATGTAAAAACCAAACTTGATCTCACAACAATGTTGATTCGCAAGAAGATTTGATCCTTCCAATTCCAATTCTCCAGTGTGATTGTGCAAAAATATGAGATGCTTGGATGCAAATTTGAGAGATGAATTATGAAGAGCTGAGCCTTGTTTTTATAGAAATCCAAGGCTTTGGAGGTTGTGAAAGAAAGCCATAAATCACTCAAATAACTCAAGTTGATTTTTGAGTTATTTTTAAATAACAGATACTTAAGTCACAAAAATCATGCAAAAGCACAGTTCAACTCGAATTAGAAGTTAAGATCCACTTTAAAACTCAAAAAGATGTTGAGTTTCAAAAAGCTAACTTGCATTGATTTTCCAATTTTGAGTTTAACTAGTCCTTGAATGTGCACATGGATAATTATGATTTAATAAATACATAAAGTGATTTATTCTCAACTTAACTGCTTTTTGAAATAAAATAATTAATTTATGGGTTAATTAACTATTTTACCAAATTTTTATTAAAAATTATATTATTAAATAATGACAACATGCTTTAATTAATTAAATAAGAATTTAATCAATTATTCATAGGAATTTTGATTTATTGTCAAAATTAAATAATACAATTAATAATAGATAGAATTAAATTTAATTAAACAATTAAGTGACAAATATTAAATCTAATTAATTAAATATGCAAAATATTTAATTAATCAAATTTTAGGATAAATGTGATTTATTGCCAAATAATTATAAAATTAAAAATAATTATGATGATTAGGAATATTACTAGGAATATTCCCTGATGTAGAATTTAAGATAATCAATTATGATTCGATGATGTTTAGATGTGCCTTAGATTAGGACTTTGATGTCGATTTCATTCGAATTGAAGATGTAGGAGATTAATGAACTTATAGCCCATTTTTGGGGTATTACACCTATATGGCGCATGCATTTTGAAAAACACTTTTTAAGTGTTTTTCAAAGCGTGTGCATCCTATAGGATGCACCCGCTTTGAAAAAAGCCTATTTAGCTAATGCTGTGGGTTGGAAAGCTCATTTTTCTTTCCTCAAACCCGCGTTTGCAGCTAAGAAGGGCTTCTCAAGTGCACACACACTCTTCTTTTGGCTTGTGAATCCATTGTTTTTGTTCATTCATCCATCAAATAGCTCCACGATGTTGTCAAGTTCGATCCAGAAGAAGAGGTAAGTATTTTTACAGCCCATGCCTCTTATTTGTTTTAAAATTTAAGTTTTGTAGTAATTTGTTTTGTTTAAATTTGTGTGTAATGAAGATTTTAAAATCTAGTTTTTTAAATTGCCAGGAAGAAATAATCTCCCTCAACCAAACCCTCCACCAAACCCTCCGTCTCCTCATGAAGAACCGAATGAAGAAAAAAATGAAGAAAATGAACCTTAATTGCCTCCACCAATCAAGAAACCTCCTCTTGGAACACAACAAAATTTGATGAACAAAATTGAAAGAGGGCAAAAAGAATTAGAATCTTTAATTACTAGGTTAAAAGATTTTAGTGGTACAAATCCCAAAAGGGAAAGACTTGCAAAATCATTGGAAGCAATCTTGACCCATGTAAGCTCAGTTAGTGGAAAAATTAATTTATGGCTAGATAAAAGAGAAGAACAAAAACAATATTATGCAAATAAATTATTTTATGCGGACATAAAAAAGAAAAAAATCACAAAAGATGACATTTGCAAGCTATTTAAAAAACCACAGGACACAAATACTCTTAGAACTACAACAAGGAGGTTCCCAATTCATTGGTGCTTAAATGAAGACATTCAAAACAATTTTTGGGAGAGATGGTGGATGGTCTTTGATTTGGCTCCTTGTAACAATCATGAGGTTCCTATATATTTCTTGAGGAAACTCTATTGCGAGTTTTTACTCAAGGAGGTGCCAAATTATTTTGACTATCTAGATTCTTAGGGTAGATGAGGGGGGTCATCATTTGATCAAGTAGGGGCACATCGTGACCCTAACGCACCTAGGGTTCCTATTGGCAAGCCACAGGTGGATCATGTTACTATTCCTTACAATGTGAAGGAACATGTAGAGGCAGACACACTAGGCATGATTAGTGCTCTGACATAGACTCTCATTCAATGTGCCACTCCTTTAGTTGAGGGTGACCATGGTCAATCCTCGAGGGGGCATATTTGTTGGTCATGTGGATGCTTTTGCACATTTGGTACTAGCGAGAGAGAGGAAGAGGATCCTGGAATGATGACTGGTAGCTTTCTAAATATGACATTTGACATTGACACACAGGAAAATATTTCCAAGTTCATTAAATTGCTTTGATCATATTTCATTTATAAAAGAATAACTAATTAATTTAGTATCTATTGATTATGATGAAAATTCAGGGCAAGAGTGTCAGTGGAGGTGGTAGTGGAAGTGGCAATGATCCTCATGTCCCCTTCTACACATTGTCATCAATTCCACAAGTATGTATCAAATAAAACATTTTAATTAACATATTTGATTATTATGTGATTATATGAATAATTGTATCATAACTTATTGTGCATGTGCATTAGACATTCACTAGTGAACCATCAATGTTCACAACAGACATTGAAGGGCATCGTGCCACTTTCCTAGAGGTATCTTTATTTGCATGTTAATTTGATTTACTTGATTATATTTAATTAATAAATGAATGAATGACTAAATTACTAGACAAATTATGATCAAAATCTAGAGGCACGATGATCACATTCTTTCACCTGGCTTTCTGACATCACCATTGAGTCCACAGGTATATATGTAATAATGTATTATAATTAACATGTCAGTAGTACATTCTTATATGAATGGTTATCTTATAATTTTCCATGTACATGTGCACTAGTTGAATGTTGGAGCTTCAACTTTGACACCGCACACTGAAGGATGCGGTGGAACCTTCACGGAGGTATCATTTACTCATTAGTAGGGTTGTAAAAAATATATGTAATCTTGATAACTGCATAATAAATTTTTGTTTTCATTTTTAGTTGTTGACATCAGAGACTCCTCCTTCTGTCCGTGATACTTTGGATCATGGAGTAGCTGCAGCAGTAGCTAGTTCTAAAGCACTGATTGAAATATGAAAGAGATCACTTAATTTTAATTGTTATTTTAATAGTTTGTATTGAATTTTATAATGATATTCATGTATGTATTTTAATTATTACTTTGATCATTTTTGTAGGGACTTATTACTCTAGATCACTAGCATGCACCTTCGGTGGATGAACATAGTGACTATTTGCTAGCGGTAAGCGAATATTCAATTTTATGTCATTGTATAATTCAATTTTGATGTATATTAGTTATTGATGCTTAAATTTTTTTTTATCAGCTTGAGCTACAGAAGAGTCTAGACAGGAAGATGAGTGAGCGCACTCAGAAGACTACAACATCCACTGCATCTCCATCGACGCGATGATCAAAGATAGCTTGAGATTTGTTTTCTTCACCTGGCGGGAAAGGACTAGATTAGGAATATGGATTGTATGCGTATATGGCATTAGTGGACATAATTTTTTTATATTGTATAAGTGATACATTGTACATCCATTTGGCTTTGAGGAAGCCAGTTTAACTATATTGAATATATTCAATGTATGACATTATTGGAGATATATATTTGGCTTCATGCCCTACGAATATATTTTTTTAATGTTTTAGGTATGCAATTCATGTGTTTGGTGTATTAATGTATACTAATTTATGTTTATGTGGATGTCTTATGCTTTGTAAATTTACCATACCTTATAGTTATGCTTGTATGTTTATCGATGTATGTTTAACTTGCTGACTGTGCTACAAATGCTAGTCACTGTCCTCAATAACAGTCACTTTCTTGACTGTTATAATAACAAAAGTAATGAAATGAATGCAGAAATATATAAATATAATATAAGGAAATATTTCTACATCACAACCTATCCAAGATCACATGGAATCAAACATTTATATTCATTGGTGTGTTCCCTATTCCATTGGACAGTCACAATATAAAGACATGACCTCGAACAGGTGAGGTAGCATATAGCAAGGTTGTCATCTATTGACCCTAATACCAGGCCTATTTTGATATGTGGGTAGCCTAATGTTGGCAAGAGTTCTTTTATTAATAAGATTACTATGGCGGATGTTGATGTGCAACCTTATGCTTTTAGAAACTAACTTCTACCTATCCCCTAACTGACTGATTGTTAATGACAAACACTAGAATACATATTTGCACTCATCCTATTGCTCACCCTGGAGTGGTCGACGGTGTTTGAATGACTATGTGTGCCAAAAAAGTTTGTCAGTAGCATTTATCCAACCATTCGAAGTTGTTGGAACAAATGGTTCGATGCTACAACTGATGGTTTGAAAGATACGCAATGTTAACCATTTGAATTGAGGAAAACTGTGAGTTCTGACATTGACCGAGAATGTGTTGCCAAATATAAATGACATTGAATCTCTGAAAACTAAGATAGGCTATTGTAGGCCTCAAAAACAAAATCCCATAGCACCTGATAGATTGATACTACCTTGCATGAGCTCCGAGATATGACCCCACAAATATCATTGATTTCATGCTTAAGGGACCTTAAGGGACACTTCAGCCTAGAGTCATCACCAGGGTTCGAACGACTGTATGTGTCGATCAAGGTTTCCCCTAGCATTTACCCAACCATTTAGAGCTATTAGAATAGACGGTTCCATGCTATGACCGACAGTTGGAAAGATACGCAATGTTGGCCATTTGAATTGAGGAACACTATGTGTTTTGATAATGACCGAGAATGTGTTTCTAAATATAAATGAACTTGAATCTATGAAAACTGAGACAAGCTATTGTAGGACTTGACAACATGGTCCCGTAACACCTAATGAATTGATGCTACCTCGTATGAGCTTTGAGATATGACCCCGCAAAGATCATTGATTTCAAGCTTAAGCGACCTTGAGGGACACTTGGACACAAAGTCATCGGTGGCAATCAAATGATTGTGCGTGGTGAATGAGGTTTCCACTAGTGTTTACCTAGCCATTCAAAGTTGTTGGAATAGATGGTTCCATGCTACAACTGACGGTTGGAAAGATATGCAACGTTGGCCATTTGAATTGAGGAACACTGTGAGTTCTGACATCAACCAAAAATGTATTTCCAAATATAAATGAACTTGAATCTCTAAAAAATGAGATAGGCTATTGTAGGCCTCGGCAACACGGTCCCGTAGCACCTAACAAATTGATGCTCCCTCACATGAACTTTGAGATACGACCCTGCAAAGATCACTAATTTCATGCTTAAGCGACCTTGAGGGACACTTCAGCCCGGAGTCATCGGCGAGGATCGAATGATTGTGTATGGAGAAAGAAGTTTCCACTAGTGCTTACCTAACCATTCAAAGCTTTTGGAATAGACGGTTCCATGCTACAACTGATGGTTCAAAAGATATGTAATGTTGGCCGTTTGAACTGAGGAACACTATGAGTTTTGACATTGACTGAGAATGTGTTTCCCAATATAAATGAGCTTGAATCTTTGAAAACTGAGACATGCTATTGTAGGCCTTAGTAATACAGTCTCGTAGAACCTGACAGATTGATGCTACCTCACACAAGCTCTGAGATATGACCCTGCAAAGATCATTGATTTCATGCTTAAGTGACCTTGAGGGACACTTTGGCTCAGAGTCATCGGCGGTGATCGAACGATTGGGCATAGCGAATGAGGTTTCCCCTAGCGTTACTTAGCCATTCAGAGCTATTGGAATAGATGAATTGATGATATGACCGATGGTTGGAAGGATACATAATGTTGGTTGTTTGAACTGAGGAACACTTTGAGTTCTGACATTGACAAAGAATGTGTTGCCAATTTTAAACAAACTTGAATCTCTGAAAACTGAGATAGGTTATTATAGGCCATGGAAACATGGTCTCAGAGAAACTGATAGATCAATGTTACCTCACACAAGCTTGAAGAGATGACCCCAAAAAGATCATTTATTTCATGCTTAACCGACCTTGAGGGACACTTCAGCCTAGAGTCATTGGCGGGGATCAAACGACTGTGCATAGAGAATGAGGTTGCCACTAGTGTTTATTTGGCCATTCAGAGCTGTTGGAATAGATCATTTGTTGCTATGAATGAAGGTTGGAAGGATATGCAATGTTTCCCATTTGAACTAAGGAACATTGTGAGTTCTGACATTGACCGAGAATGTGTTGCCGAATTTAAACAAACTTGAATCTTTCAAAATTGAGACAAGATTTTGTAGGACCTGGCAACATGGTCTCGTAGCACTTGACAGATCGATGCTACCTCACATGAGCTCTGAGATATGATCCTGTAAAGATCATTGATTTCATGCTTAAGCAACCTTGAGAGACACTTCGACTCGGAGTCATTAGCGAGGATCGAACGAGTGTGCATAGTGAATGAGGTTGCCACTAGCATTTACCTGGCCATTCAGAGCTGTTGGAATAGATAGTTCGATGCTACGACCAACAGTTGGAAGGATACACAACATTGGTTGTTTGAACTAAGGAACACTATGAGTTTTGACATCGACCGATAATGTGTTGCTGAATTTAAACAGACTTGAATCTTTGAAAAATGAGATAGAATTTTATAGGCCTCACCAACACGGTCCCGTAGCAACTAACGGATTGATGTTACCTCGCATGAGCTTCAAGATATGAACCCAAAAAGATCACTGATTTCATGCTTAAGGGACCTTGAGGGACACTTTAGCCTAGAGTTGTCGGTAGGGATCGAACGACTGTGCATGGCAAATGAGGTTGCCACTAGAATTTACCTAGCCATTTGGAGCTATTGGAACATACAGATCAATGCTATGATCGAAGGTTGGAAGGATACACAATGTTGGCCATTTGAACTAAGGAACACTATGAGTTCTGACATTGACCGAGAATGTGTTGCTGATTTTAAAAGAACTTGAATCCTTGACAATTGAGACAATCTTTTGTAGGCCCCAACAACACAGTCCTATAGAAACTGATGGATCGATGCTACCTCACATGCGGTCTGAGATATGACCTTGCAAAGATCATTGATTTCATGCTTAAGCGACCTTGAGGGACACTTCGACCCAAAGTCGTTAGCGGGGATCAAACAACAATGCATGGCGAACAAGGTTGTCACTAGTGTTTACCCAACCATTTGGAGCTGTTGGAGAAGACGGTTTGTTTCTACAAGCAACGGTTGGAAGGATACACAATGTTGGCCGTTTGAACTGAGGAACACTATGAGTTCTAACATCGACCGAGAATGTGTTGTCGAGTTTAAATGAACTTGAATCTTTGGCGGAGAGAGATGTTTGTAGGCCCTAACAACATGGTCCCGTCGCAACTAATGGATCGATGCTACCTTGCACAAGCTCTGAGATATGACCCCGCAAAGATCATTGATTTTATGCTTAAGTGACCTTAAGGGACACTTCAGCCCGGAGTTGTCAGCAGGGATCGAATGACTATGCATGGAAAATGAGGTGGACACTAGTGTTTAAATGGCCATTTGGAGATTTTGGAATAGACGGATCGATGCTACGACCAATGGTTAAAAGGATACGCAATGTTGACCATTTGAACTAAGGAACACTATGAGTTATGACATCAACTGAGAATGTGTTGCCAAATTTAAATGAACTTCAATCTCTGAAAACTGAGATAGGCTTTTGTAGGCCCCAATAACATAGTCCCGTAGAAACTTATAGATCGATGGTACCTCGTACGAGCTCCAAGATATGACCCTGCAAAGATCATTGATTTCATGCTTAAGTGACCTTGAGGGACACTTCGGCCCGAAGTCCTCGGCGGGGATCGAACGACTGTGCATGGAAAACTTGGTTGCCACTAGTGTTTGCCTAGCCATTCAGAGCTATTGGAATAGATGGATCGATGCTATGACTGATGGTTTGAAGGATACATAATGTTGGCCATTTGAACTAAGGAACACTATGAGTTCTAACATCGATTGAGAATGTGCTGCCAATTTTAAACGAACTTGAATATCTAAAAACTGAGATAGGCTTTTGTAGGCCCCGACAACACGGTCTTGTAGAAACTGATGGCTTGATTCTATCTCACACGAGCTCCAAGATATGACCTCGCAAAGATCATTGATTTCATTCTTAAGTGACCTTGAGGGACACTTCAGACCAGAGTCATCAGTGGGGATCGAACGACTGTGCGTGGTGAATGAGGTTGCCACTAGCATTTACCTAGCCATTTGGAGTTATTGGAATATACTGTTCATTGCTATGATCGATTGTTGGAAGGATATGCAACATTGGCCATTTGAACTGAGGAACATTGTGAGTTCTAACATCGACCAAGAATGTATTGCCAAATTTAAACGAACTTGAATCTCTGAAAAATGAGATAAGATTTTGTAGGCCCTGGCAACACAGTCCTGTCGAAATTGATGGATTGATGCTATCTTGCATGAGCTTGGAGATATGACCCTAAAAAGATCACTAATTTCATGCTTAAGTGACCTTGAGGGACACTTCAACCTAGAGTCGTCAGTAGGGATTGAACGACTATGCATGGTGAATGAGGTTGCCACTAGGGTTTACCCAACCATTCAGAGATGTTGGAATAGATGGTTCATTGCTACGATCGATGGTTGGAAGGATATGCAATGTTGGATTTTTGAATTGAGGAATACTATGAGTTATGACATCAACTGAGAATGTGTTGCCAAATTTAAATGAACTTGAATCTCTAAAAATTAAGAAGGCTATTGTAGGCCTCGACAACACGGTCCCATAGAAACTAACAGATCGATGCTACCTTGCATGAGCTCTGAGATATGACCCCGCAAAGATCATTGATTTTATGCTTAAGTGGCCTTGAGGGACACTTCAGCCTGGAGTCATTAGCGGGGATTGAATGACTATGCATGGCGAATGAGGTTGCCACTAGTGTTTACCCAACCATTCGGAGCTGTTGGAAGAGACTACTTATTTCTACAACTAATGGTTGGAAGGATACACAACATTGGCCATTTGAACTGAGGAACACTATGAGTTGTGACATCGACCAAGAATGTGTTTCCAAATTTAAATGAACTTGAATCTCTGAAAACCAAGATAGGCTTTTGTAGCTCCCAGCAACATGGTCTTGTAGCAACTGTTGGATCCATGATACCTTGCATGAGCTCTGAGATATGACCCTACAAAGATTGTTGATTTCATGCTTAAGCGACCTTGAGGGGCACTTCGACCCGGAGTTGTCAGCAGGGATCGAATGACTGTGTGTGGTGAACAAGGTTTCCACTAGCATTTACCCGGCCATTCAGAGCTGTTGGAAAAGATGGATCGATGTCCTGATCCTTCCACAAGTGCTATTCTGATGAGTTCTAATCACTTGAGGGACATAAAATTATCTATTGAGTTGAAAATAAAATCAATAGAAGACATTGAAAATGATGTGAAAATTATCTCTATTATATTACAATCTCCTATACTCTACAAGTCTATTTGACAGGGGTTCATGAAGCTGATCTATTATTATCTAAAGGATATTTTAGGCTTTTGTGTTTTGTTACATGTTTTTTAATAACGGTGTTTAGATGATTCTTAAGGTAATGTTGCTTATTTTATGTGAAAATTTGTTCTGTAGACAACACTGAACACATTTGTAGATAAACTCAAGTTACCAAGAGAAAGAACAATGGTGACTCTTATGGATCCTAGCAGAAGGGAATGGCATGTACGATTCCTCAGAGATCTCCCTAAAGCTTCCTTGATTCATGGATGGAGATATTTTTCAATTGCCAATAATCTTGAGGATGGAGATGCCTACATTTTTTAGTGGGTAGATGATAGTCCATATTTTCCCCTTTGTTAAAGAATGTAGTCCTTACAAGTATTTTAAAGGAAGACAAGTGCATAATAGCCTTCTATCATGTATGAATAAGAAAATACAAGTCTTATGCAATGATTTTGTCACCAATTTTCTAGCAAAGGCATCTGGACCTGAAAAGGGAAATTGTGTGAAACAAGGAATACAACAGCTGCAAGGGAAGAAGGTAAAACCTAGTAATGGAAGCAAATGTATTAATCTGGATAAACCAAAATGTAAACCTTCTGTTTCAAAGAGGGAAAAGTTGGAATTTATGTCCTAAACAAATTTAACATATGACTTAATGAATGAAAACTCCATCAAATAAATAAATAACACAAATACTAATTAATTAAATAATTTCAAATATATCACTATTCACAATACATGTCAACTAAAATCATCGACCCAACTTGTTGTGCATTTTAGAATTCTATGAAACTTAACCTACAAAAAATTCCAGTCAGTTGTTCATACAAGCATAAAATCCATAGCTCCAAAAGCTTCTAGGGCTTCCACAATTGTTAAAGCAGATGGTATGAAATGAGCAAATGAAGTAAAGGCTTATCCAAAGAAAAGAAAAGAAAAGAAAGTGATGTTCAAGCCCACAAAGGATTTAGCAGTCAAAGCCATGGAATCAGAGAATACGAAGAAGAAGAGGAAGAGAAGTGTAGAAAGTTACAAGAAGTTTATATACAAGGTGTTGAAATGAGTGCATCCCTCCAAGGGAATATCCAATGCTTCCATGGATATCATGGAGAGCTTCATGATTGATATTTTTGATAAGATTACTTGTGAGGCTGCTTCTTTGCTGAAATATAACAAGATTGTGACACTTTCCTCTAGAGAAATTGAGACTATTGTCAAGTTTGTTCTGCCTGGAGAGCTAGCTAGGCATGTTACTTTTAAAGGAAGTAAGGCTATTACCAAGTTTTCTACTACTCTAGGTTAGCTTTTGTTGGAATATTTTAGGTTTTTTCTACGTGGTGTTTATGGAAGACTTGTTTGGAGATTAGTGGATGATAGAGTTGCTTCTTTGGGCAAGGGCTAATTAGGCCTAGTTGAAGGGTTAGGGGGTGAAGGAAGTGTTCACCAGTCAGGTCATGAAAGTATGAGAATGATATCAACTTAGTAACTTTGAAAAGGGCATTTGAAAGTGTAAAAACATTGCTAGGTTATTTGGGGAGATTGTGAATGAATTGTTGATTTCAAGGTTTGAAGGGCTATTAGACAGGCCTAGAAAGGCTATAGTAGAATAATGGTGAAGGATGAGTGGATAGGAGTGAATGGGAAGTTGTAACATGTAAAATGTACCATGTTGAGATGATATAAGGTGTTAGGATCAGGGTGTGAAGTCTAGTTTGAGTTTTGATGTGGTGGAGGCACTAGGTACACTAGGTGGCCTACGAGGGTACACTATCTATATAAACCAAAATGTAAACCTTTCATTTCAGAGAGGGAGAAGTTGGAAAGGAAATGAGATAGTGCATCCTTGAATTGAGTTGGTTCCTTAAGGCTCTTCCATGGCCATCCAAGTATTATGTGCCTACAAGTCATTGGCATAACAACATAAAATGTTTTTTATTAATAATGAGAAATATTTTTAGAACTTAGCTCAATAGGAGCACCGGAGGAAAGAAAACCTTTGATGCAAAGAAAACCTTCCAGTATTGCCCCAAAAAATTGAAGAGAAAGGTTTTCATTAAATCTTACAAACTTCCCATTGTACATACGGGGTAATGCATGAGAAATTTACAGTCCACCCAATTTACAGTTCTATATAAATTTGACATGTTATAATATTTTGTATCTCCATTTAGTCCAATAAACCAATTGGGTCTATCCTACCCTTGATTGTCTCAAGTATTTCCTCATGGTCTGACTCATGAACCTTCGAAAGATTTTTATTATGCGGTCTTCCCCCATATCTAATCAAGTGGACATTTGATGCAACGACGAGGTTTGAATAATGGATAATCTTTTTGTGTGTCTCCCAATCCTTAAACAACCACAACCAAGGGTTCTTCATAGCATACCATCTAAGCCATGTACCAGTTACAACCACTGCTCCTATAGGGTATTCTAATTCTTCATCATCGATAACTGAGTGATCTAATTTCTTTTTTTCCTCAACACAATGACACAAATAATAATTTATCCCTTCTTCATTGTCTTCAGGTGCAATAATAGAAAAAACATGGCATGTGATGATATAAACATAATGAGGACATTAGTTTACTAAATATTTATGATAAAGTACTAAATTTGAGATTATTTGTATGTGGAAAATTTTACCTGGTTGTACTAGATCAGATAAGAAATCAAAGTCAATATTGGATGATTCCATTTCTGTCAGTTGTAGTGATTCATGGGGATGATAGGAGGCAAGTGGACTCAAAATACATGTATACCATTCATCAACCCATTCCTTTGACTCACAACCATCCCAATCTTCATCTACACATGATGAACAAAAGCACACCATATGTCATGTGTGGATACTCCATGAACCTACATTACAACTTCTAAAAGAGTGTAGCTCACTTGATCCTGTGAATGTACAATCCTCATATGGTGCAATGTTAGTTTCATCCATCAACCAAAAAAATCTACGAACTGTAGACTCACCTTCATTACCTGGACCCATTGTAGTGTTACACCACTAGACAATACATCCTACATCTGACAATGTTTCTTTCTCTTTGTACTTTAATTCCTCACGTGCTAAGGCTCTTTTAATACATGCACTTGCGCCATCATGCTCTCCCTTTCCATGACCGGCCTCTGTGAAATTCCACATATATTGAATTCTACTAATCTTATGCATCCTACACAACCAATAAAACATCCGAGAATTCTTGAATTGTGATGCATAATTATCTAACCATATGATATGTCGATGATATTTTATGCCCCTATTTTCCAAATAACCATAAAATAGTTTAAAGAAACCATGTACAAACTCTATAGAATGTGAGTGATCATCGCTGATATAAAAATTATACTCCCTCAATATCTTCCTATTCTCCTCTGTACTGTCCGGTGCATGCATGAATGCTATATGAACAAATATAGAAACCTGTTGAGAGCTGTAATACTTTGCTTGCACCTCATTCTATGGTTGTAGTGTGTAGTTCTCTACAAATTCCACAACTGAAACAATGGTATCAAGTGGGAATGTGTCCTTCCACAACTTGAATTTCATATCCAACCATCGCGCTCTATGTGTATGCCTTCCATACTCATAAATAATTTTTTTACAAAAAATGTCCATGATACTTTGGGATGTAGACAATGGCGTGCCCACACCTTCGGAAGTAGACAATGGTGTGCCTTCCACATGATACATTGGTGTGCCTCCAACATTGGATGATGATGTCTCTTGAACTTGGGAACTCATAGATGATGTCCCCGCATCTTCATAATTTAATTGTCTTGTTGCACACAAGTTTCTCATTCGTTGTCTTTCTGTTTCCAATTCTAATTCTCTCTTACTTTGTATTGACGTTTCATGTTCCTCATCCAAAGAAAAATATTCTTGTATGGTATCTAATTTTTTTTGTTCATGAAGTTGTCTCATTCTTTCCCTTTTCTTCTCTTTGTCTCTTTCATGCTCTTCCGGTGTTAAATTCTTTGCTCATTTCCTTGGCACGATGATGATTTTTACATATGAATTGATTACAAATTTAAAAATATAATATAAATGTAAAACAATAAGTTTGTTAAAATAATAATAACAAAATATAGAGTTAGGAAATTGTTTAATCAATGAGTAAGGAAAAGAAATTTTACCATGAATAACCACAAAACTAGGAGCATTCACCAAAGCACAATGAAACAAGGAGACAATATTTTGAAGGGGGAAAAGCATAAAAAAACCCCCGTGATATAATGAAAGTCGCAAAAAATGCCTAAGAATGAGAGAGAGAGAGTGTGTAAGAGCTTAGCTCATACAATTTTCAAAAAGAAGAAGAATCTCCTGAGATGAGAGAAGGAGAGTCATCTCTTAATAGAGATGTGAGAAAGGAGTTACATTGTAACTCCCATTTCTGTGTATGCCACATTTCACTAGTGTGTGAGACAAGTGTAGGATTCCTCATAAGGAGGAATATCTATTTTCCTTAATAAAGGAAATTACAAATAAGACATGTCCTCCCACTTGGACTAGAGGATGAATACAATAGGATACCTTGGTTTATCCTTACATATTTACCAGGGAAAGATTAAATTCTAACACCCCCCTTTAATCTTTACTTGTGGGTTTACAATCAAAGGGTTTTAAACTTAAATTTGTACAATGAATATGGAATTTTTCTCTAGAAAGAGGTTTTGTCAAGATATCTACAACTTGATCTTCTCCTTTGCAGAAGATGAGGGACACTTGTCTATCTTGAATGTTTTCTCTGATAAAGTGATGGTGGAGAGCAATGTGCTTAGATCTTGCATGGTAAACTGGATCCTTTGCTAAGGCAATTGCACTTTGATTATCATAATACAATGGTGTAGGTTCTTATTAAGGTAGACCCAAATCTTCAAGTATTCTTCTAAGCCATAGAGCTTCTTTGGAGGTAGTAGTACATCCTTTATATTCAGCCTCAGTAGAACATAATGAAATTGATTGTTTCTTTTTTCTTTTCCAAGAAATTGCACCTGAACCAAGGAAAAAATAGTAACCACTAGTGGATCTCCCATCATTGGGGTCACCTCCTAGATCTGAATTAGAATAACCTTTAAGAGTAAAATCAGCATTAGCATCATAAAATAAAGCATAATTTAGAGTACCTTTAATATACCTTAGGATTCTTTTAGCAACTTTTAAGTGAGATTGTTGAGGTTTAGACATGTATCTAGAAACTAAGCCTACACTATAAGATAAATCAGGTCTAGTGAGGGTTAGATAAATTAAACTACCTACAAGTTCTCTATAAGAAGTAGCATCTATGAAAGGAGATTGCATATCTATCATTAACTTAGTTCCTAATTCACAAGGAATAGAGACATCATTAGCATTAGTCATATCAAATCTTTGTAACAGATCTTGAGCATACTTAGATTGAGAAACAAATATACCATTAGAAGTTTTCCAAATTTGCATGCCTAAGAAGTAGTGCAAGATGCCTAAATCTGTCATTTGAAAGTTTTGATTGAGTTGAAATTTAATTTCAGAAAGTAAAGGAGTAGAGCCAGAGGTAAGGATTAAATCATCAACATATAAGATAATAATAATAATGTCATTTTCAGTATGCTTAATATACAAGTTTGGATCATTTTTACTTCTATCAAAACCTTGAGAAATGAAAAAAGAATTAATTTTAGAGTACCATTCTCTAGGAGATTGTTTTAAACCATAAATAGACTTCTTGAGTTTACAAACTAAATGTTCATTACCTTGTTGAATAAAGCTAGGAGGTTGAGACATGTATATTTCTTCATGCAAATCACCATTCAAAAAGGCACTTTTAACATCCATTTGGTGAATAGGCCAATTCATTTTAGTAGCTAAAGCAAGAACAACTTTAATGGTAGGCATTTTAGCAATAGGAGCAAAAGTTTCATTATAGTCTATGCCTTCAATTTGAGAAAAACCACGTGCAACTAATCTAGCCTTAAATTTACTAATTTCATTATTGGAATTTAACTTAGTTTTATATAGCCATTTAAAGGAAACCAGATTTTTACCATGAGGTAAAGTAACTAAATCCCAAGTATTATTAGAAATTAAAGAGTCATATTCTTCTTGCATAGCAGTTTGCCAATGAGGTTGATTTTTAGCTTGAGCAAAGGTTTGAGGATCATTAGAATTAGAGAGAGAAGTCATAAGAGCATAATTATAGTAGTTTATCCTTCTAGGTTTAAGTCCACCCATTCTACCAATGTAATCATCACCTTCATTAAGTAAATCTTTAAACCATTTAGGATTTCTTCTAGAATTAACAAAAATATTACTAGGAGTAAACAAATTATTACCATCATCATCATCATCATCACTACTACTGCTAGAAGGAACAAAATCATTAGGAGTATCATTACTATCTATTTGTTCATCATTATCCTATTTATTAGTATTATCCTAAGTGTTAGGAGCAGAAACAGAAGGAACAAAAACTTTAGGAGCATAAAATCAAAAATCTGAGAACGGTCATGGACACCATTTTCAACAATGCAAACATCTCTAGCTATGTGAACTTTATTAGTAAGAGGATCATAAACTCTATAACCTTTAGTGTTCTCAAAATAACCAAAAAATATATGAGGTGAGGATTTAGGATCTAACTTTTATCTTTTTTGTTTAGGTGTGTGAACATAAGCAGTGGAGCCAAAAATTCATAAATGAGACATGTTGGGTTTCCTTCCTGACCAAACTTCTTTAGCAGTTTTATTTGGTAGGGCCTTAGTAGGAGTTCTATTAAGAATATAGGTGGCACATGCCATGCCTTCATCTCAAAGTTTATAATCTATATTTCTAGCATGTAAAAAATATCTAGCCATTTCTACTATTGTTCTATGCTTTCGTTCTACGACACCATTCTATTCTAGTGTATAAGGAATGGTAAGCTCATGTTTGATACCAAAGGATCTTAAATAAGAATGAAAAGCATGATTAACATATTCAGTACAATTATCAGTCCTAAGAATCTAAATTTTACAACCACTTTGTCTTTCTACATAAAAATGAAATTCAACAAAAATATCAAGGACTTGATCTTTACTATGTAGGAAGTAAATCCAAGTTCTACGAGAATAATCATCAACAAAAGTTAGAGCATATTTAGAGCCTAAAATAGAAGTATTTTCCATAGGACCTAAAAGATCACTATGAATCAGAACTAGCTTATTATTAGCTCTCCAAGATGATTTATGGGGAAAAGATTCTCTATGCATTTTACCACTCATACATCCATTGCAATCAAACTTAGAAGTAGTAAACTTAGGTAGCCCATCTACCATATTTTCTTTTTGCATTAATGAGATATAATCAAAATTTAAATGTCCTAGCCTCTCATGCCAAATGTGAAAATCAACAATAGTAAGTAAAGAATATCTAGGAGAGGCAAATTGATAAAATTTAAAGAGATTATCATCATCTAATTTAGCATCAGAAACTATCTGATCAGTGTTAGGATCAATGATATGATAATTATTTTTATGAAACTCAACCTTATAATCTTGACATAATTGAGGAACAGAAATAAGGTTAGCTTACAAATCAAGAACATAAAGCACATCATGTAATTTACCATTTGGAATAGAAACATTACCAGTTCCTTCAACTTGACAACAATGATTATTAGCTAAAGAAATAGGAATATTCATAGAATCAAGTCGCAAAGAATCAAAGACTTCCTTATGAGATGTAACATGTTGAGATGCACCACTATCAATAATCTATTCAGGTGGTTCAGAAGCATTAAAATAGACAGTAAAAGTAGAACGAGATTGATTTCCATTAGGTTTTCCATTTGAGTAATTTTGAGAATTACATTGATCATCTTTTTGTTTCTTAAAACAGTTATGAATTAAGTGACCATCTTTACCGCAATAGGTGCAATGAGGCCTATTTGACTGGTTATTACAATGATAGTTATTGGAAGGCCTAGAATTGTAATGATCATTAAATTGTTGGCCTGAGTTATTATTTGAATTATTAGTATTATTAGATCGTTGACGGTTATTTTGATTAGTGTGAGAAGATCTATTGTTATTGTGACTTTGAGAGACATATAAATGTTCATGAGTTTTAAGTATGCCAAACTGAATTAATTTAGCTTCCTCTTGACACAACATATTTTGAAAAATGACATAAGTTAGTTGAGATGCTAAAGAAGGAATAGCTAACTGAGAATAAATATTAGTAATAAACTGTTGGAACTATCTAGGCAAACATTTAAGAATAATTATATGGATTATCCTTAAATCAGAAAGAGGAACTTGTAAATCAATTAGTAAAACTTTAATGGAATCAAACTTAAGCAAGAAATCATCAATAGAGTTGAAGTCGGTATACCTGAGGTCTTTAAGTTGGTCTTGAAGCTGGATTTTTTGAGTCTCATCTACACTGTCATAGGTATTTTTCAGAATGTCCCAACCTTGATGGGATTCTGTACAAGTAGAAATTAAGACATACAATTCAAGACTTAAGGAGATCCCTATTAAACCAAGTGCTTCCTCATTTTTAGTCTGCCAAGAAGTTTGGTCAGCTTGAGGAGCATAGGCTGCTGGTTTTGAATTGGCATCAGTAGTAATATCTAAAATATGTCTAAATCTAAAAATGAAGGTCATGTGCATTTTCCAGGCATGATAATTTGTATTAGTTAATTTCATTTCTAGCATCAGGGTAGTCATGATGAAATACAAAGATCTAGTCTAGGGATAAGTAGAGAAACCTTTAACAAAAATTAGGAAAGAATGCAACTCAAACTATATACACTTGCATGCAATAGAAGAAAGTTATAAAAGCTTACGCCAATGAGGCATGCAAGGAAAAAACAAAAACCAGAGGCAAAACAGAAACTAAGAACACAGATAATAGATCTCGGTTAAGTTGTTATTAATTAGCAGATAACATAAGGATCTCTTGCATGCAAGGAGAAAGAAAACTAAAAAACTAAAAAAAATGAACCAACACAACCCTGCAAAATAGACGAGTTAATAAATAGAAATTAGGAAAAAATAGAACCTGCAAAGAAACGTTAGGAAACTAATAAATTTTTCAACTAAAACCTTCTAAGAGAAGTTGATTAAATAAAGTGCCAAGAGTAAGGGAAGAAAAAGAATAACCAAATTACAAATACACCCTGAATCTTAACAACTGAAATATATAACAAAATGAACATGCACAGGCAGCAACCTGATCAAGATAGAACACTGAACAAATCCTTAACCAAAGCTGAGAAATGTTAGAGGATCATAAAGAACTTTAGTCAATATAAAACATTAATGGAATGTATAAAGTAGCCCCTATTTTTTAACCAAAACAAAACAAAATCTAATATAGACAAGTATATATAGAAATAAATTGACTGAAATGATGATTTTCTTTTTAAAAAAATCAGAACAAATACACTAAAAAAAACTAACTTAGAATAGATGCAAGGATTAAGGCATGCAGAGATGTTAAGGAAATAAGAACTACTGCTTTTAATTATAAAGACATAACAACGAGAAAAAAATTCTACATAAACTAACAACTAAAAAACTATTAACTAAAACTTCAACCAGTGATAAAAGAAATGCCAAATTACACGCCTTTTGACTCAACAAAATGAGAACCTAAAAAATACCTCCGAAAACATTAAATCGATCTATGCATATAAACGTTTAGAAGATCTCCATAAAATGGATGCACATCACTGAGGTAAAAAAAATGTCAATGAAAGTGGAAAGCTTGACAAGAAACATCTATAGATCAGATCTCCTTTTCACAGCAAAAACCAATGAATAAGGAGAATAAAAGAATAGAGAACCAGATTAACACAAGGATAGAGGAATCGCAAGATAAAAAATTGAAATTTAAAAGCAAGAAGACCAAAGCGCTCAAGAAGACCAAAGTGTTCAAAAAATATGTGGGTCTCTGTTAATGCAACTATGACTGAGTTTATCGTATGCTCAATGGGGCAAAAAAAATGTAAGGAAAAGAATATGAACAAGGGTAACTCATGAGGAAGGTGCAGGCAACAACGTGATCGAGCATATCTCATTAGGGTTTGATGCAAATCATAGGCAATAGTCTATTTGATAGCTGCGAGGCCGATGAGCGAGATCAAGAAGATTGATAGCAGAATAGGTCACAGCTTACGCTAGTAAGTCATGTCGACCCCTGCCCGAAAGAGGCTGATGAGGGATTTCAAGATAATAATAGCGGTGCTCCTCAAGATATCAATGGTGCTCCTCAAGATTAAGAAAAATGGATGAACACAAAGGGGAGAAAAATTGCACAAAGCAAGAGAGAGCGGATGCTAAAACTGCCGAGTAGAGCAGTGTTCTTTGAAAAAAGAAACCTAAATACCAACAGAGATAAACCAAAAAACATGGTCTAAAAAAAACTGAAAGACAACACCAACAAAGAAAACTATGCACAGAAACTGAAGGTTATAAAGGAAAGAAAGAGACGTCCTTGGTGAAGACGTTTGAAGTAGGACTATCGCAGCGTGTAGCAGATATCAATGTTATAGTCACAGAGATTACATTAAATTGTAATATCAATGTTGAGCAATGAGTAAGGAAAGTTTTATTAATGTTGTAACAATCTGTAGTGTAATATAAACAAGAAATGCCATAAATAACCAATTATGCCAATGATTTTTTTAAAGAAATGTATGCAATTCAAATTACAACAAGAACGCATGCACATGCTATTTTTGAAGAAGAAATGATTAGCTGTGAATTTATAAGACTAAATTCAAAATTTTAAGAGCAAATAGAAACTTAAATTAGAACTAGAATCATGAATTGAAAAAAAACTAATTGCACAAACTAAAGAAATAACTGAAATGGGATTAAAAAAATATAACTAAAATTTATAATATTAAATATATTATAATATTAAATTTTGAATAAGAGTTTGATATATTTAATTTGTATTATTTTCAAAAAAAAGTATCCAAATCTGCACAAAACAAACCAATAAGGTAACCAATAGATAAACCGGGTTTGGCAGTAAACCAGCCAAACCCCAATTTTTTTTTTTGATTTTTTCTCTCTTAATTAGTAAAAAAAATATATACTAGCAAAAATAACTCTCTCAAGAGTCTCCGATATTGGAGTGCTCCAAGATATGGTAGCTCCTTCACCTGTACACTCAATACATGATTAAACCAACCTGCTCTGATACCATGTTAAAATAATAATAACAAAATATAGAGTTAGGAAATTGTTTAATCAATGAGTAAGGAAAAGAAAGTTTACCATGAATAACCACAAAACTAGGAGCATTCACCAAAGCACAATGAAACAAGGAGACAATATTTTGAAGGGGGAAAAGCATAAAAAAACCCCTGTGATATAATGGAAGTGGCAAAAAATGCTTAAGAATGAGAGAGAGAGAGAGTGTGAGAGCTTAGCTCATACAATGTTCAAAAAGAAGAAGAATCTCCTGAGATGAGAGAAGGAGAGCCATCTCTTAATAGAGATGTGAGAAAGGAGTTACATTGTAACTCCCATTTCTATGTATGCCACATTTCACTAGTGTGTGAGGCAAGTGTAGGATTCCTCATAAGGAGGAATATCTATTTTCCTTAATAAAGGAAATTACAAATAAGATATTTCCTCCCACTTGGACTAGAGGATGAATACAATAGGATACCTTGGTTTATCCTTACATATTTACCAAAGAAAGATTAAATTCTAACAAAGTCAAATTATAATATAAACCTCTTACAATATGACATATTATAATATAAATTTATTACAATTATATCAAATTATGTATTGAACAAGTCTATATCATACCAATTATAAACCAAAACACTCTTTATTCACATTTGACATGTATGAAAATAAAAAACTTACCTCAATCGATAAATTTTAGTGATAATAATTGACTTTCACAATTCGATGTTGATTTTTTAAAAAAGATGGTGCAAATTGATAGAATATGCTTCTTTGTCACTATCAACACCATGAAAATCGAATACTTGTTGGATAGCATGCGGAACTCAGACATCATACAGAAAAAGTGGGCCTCTTTGATGAGATCCTTGGCAAAGAAGACCGTTTGTTTTAGTTTTGCATAGTGTGAGCGTGCTATAGCACATGCACCCTATGTAAAACTAAAAAGTTTTATGCATTATCTTAAATAGGTCATGCCCCCTATAGGGTGTAGAGAGAGAGAGAGAGAGAGAGAGAGAGAGAGAGAGAGTAGGAATTTGGGGGAGAGCATATGTGTGTGAGAGAGAGAGAGAGGGGGGGTGAAAGTGGGTAATAAGGGAAAATATAGTGGGTACAAAGGTGGGGAGAGAGAGAGAGAGATAGAGAGAGACAGAGAGAGACAGAGAGAGGGTGATGAGAGAGAGAGAGAGGAGAGAAGGGAGGGAGGGAAAGAGAGAGAGAGGGTAGGAATTTGGGAGAGAGCATATGTGTGTGTGTGAGAGAGAGAGGGGGGGTGAAAGAGGGTAATAAGGGAAAATATAGTGGGTACGAAGGTGGGGAGAGAGAGAGAGGGGGGTGATGAGAGAGAGAGAGGAGAGAAGGGAGAGAGAGAGAGAGAGAGAGAGAGAGAGAGAGAGAGAGAGAGAGAGAGAGAGAGAGAGAGAGAGAGACTTCTCTCTCTCTCTCTACACCTTCCTATCCTCTATATTTTCCCTTCTTACCATCTTTCACCCCCTCTCTCTCACACATGCACATATGCTCTCTCCCACCTTCCTACCCTGTCTCTCTCTCTCTCTCTCTAACTATCTCTTATCGCTATTTAAATCTATGTCTTAAATAGGGTGCATGCCCTATAAGGTGTGCACTCTATTGAAATCTATGACTTTCATAGGGCACACACCCTATGAAAGTCATAGATTTCAATAGTGTGCTCTCCCTACAGGGTGCATACACTTTGTAATGCATTGGAATTTACCAATCCTAAGGCTTGGATTTTCCTTGGAGATCCAACCCAAAGGCTTGGATGATTGAAATAGGCCCAAGATGTGTTTTCCAATAGACATACAAAAAAATGACATCTTTTTTTGTGTGCTCCTCGTTAGGTTTACTCGTGGCTCAAGAACGTAAAAATTAGACGACATGATATTGTAGATCTCTCTGTTAGCTATCTAAGAATATAATTTATTTTGAATTCTAATTTTGTTAAGTTTTTCAACTCTAATTTTTTTTGTGTGTATGTTGGTTTTTTGTAAAAGACCAACATGTAGTATTTTGGGCATAGATTTTGGCTCGCTCATCGAATTTTGCAACAAGTTACATTTTTAGAAACTAGACTCTATTGTACACACTTTAAAAAAAAGAAATTTTGATTTTTGATTATTTTTAAATGATTTGTAGGGGGAGCACAAATAAATTTCATATTTTCAGGATGTTTGCACTTCGTAAATTCATAAAAAATTATACATTCATCAAAAAACTACCAAAAAATTATGGGATAAACTACGTGGTGCTAGCTAACTTCTCACTAGAGTGATTAAATTTTTTTTTTTTAAAGTTAAAATTTTAGGGGGAGCATAACAGATGCTATGCTATGTTTTTTCACAAAAAAAAAAGACCACTTTTTGTGGTCCCCCTTTTTGAGGGCCTTAATCTGCACCATTTTCAAAATAAGTTAGTAGTTTAGGAACTAGATTCAGAGTATTACAACTCTTGTTTTTGTCACATCTTAAAATTTTGAGTCTAACTATCTTCAATTTCTTGTTGAAGTGCAGAGTTTTCTGATTTCAAGAAAAAAGTGGCATCTTATACCCCCTTTTTGGTCCCCCATCTTTGTGCACTTACCCTGCAATCTAAAGATAGATTGCACATTTTCCTCAACACACTCACGTCCACTTCTTTTTCCCTTGAAAAAAATGACCAAGACCAGTCTACCAATCCTCCATTGTCACTTTCTACACCTACAAATCTTCTTCCAACATGGAATAGTGTATTCTCAACAGTGTGTAGGAACTCATCATCAATATGAGACATGCAAGGTGAGAAGATAAGAAAAATAATTATAACCACAAAAAATGATTTTCTAGCTAATCAATTCAACAATTAATCTTTAGTAATAAAAAAAATGAAATAATTTTCTAACATCAAAACTTGGAATATGATGTTCAAGCCAAACCATCAAACCCTTATCTTCATAATTACCTCAGCATTAGAGACAATCAAAGGGTAGCTTTGCCCTATTTCTTTCCACCTCTGAATTAGTGACTATGATCTATCCATTTGTAGGAACAATAATTTTTTTATCTCAACTAAGATTCCCACTGCCTCTTCATCCAATGATTCACAATTTGATTCTCTCAATTCCATAAGTGAAGTTAAGGATCTGAACCCACCATTGAGCACCTTCAAGTTGTTGCAACCAAAGGGTAGCTCTACTCATTTCTTCCCACCTCTGAATCAATGACTGTGATCCATCCATTTGTAGGAATAATAAATTTTTTATCTCAACTAAGATTCCCACTGCCTCTTCATCCAATGATTCACAATTTGGTTCTCTCAATGCCATAAGTGAAGTTAAGGATATGAACCCACCATTGAGCACCTTCAAGTTTTTGAAACCTTTTATGATGAGAAATTTCAATGATTTGAGCTCTCCAAAATTATCAGGAAGACTATTAAGGTTCTCACATACATCCATAAAAAATGATATCAAACAACTTAGCTTTCCAAATGATTATGGAAGGCTCTGTAAGTTTGAACACCAACTCAAATTTAGAAGCTTCCAACTACAAAGATTGCCAAAGCTCTTAGGTAATACATCTAGTTCTTTTCATTTAGTTAAAGTCAAAATTTTCAAAGAGGATAGATTTCCAAAGTTGTCTAGAAAATAAATAAATGCTCTGCATTCAACAATATTTAAAAATAGCAGTGATTTTTAAGTTTTTTGAAGGTGGGTGGAAAGTTGTCCAATTTATGGAAATGGGATAAATTCAAAAATTGGAGAGCATATAGGTTTTCAATGTTATGAGGAAGTGTAGTGAGATTACTAAATGTACTTAGATCCAATTCAGTTAGAGACTGTAACTGGCCAAAGCTTGTTGCAACCTTCAAAAGATATGAAATGTAAAGATGCTGGCAGTTGGATGTCATTTTTTAAATAAAATGAAAATGAAACTAATTAGCTATATAAAAATATTGTAAAGGTCAAATATATTAGGAATTTTATAAGATAGATGACACTTACGTCATCAAAATTATCACTATCTACCCCCTTTAAAAAGAATAGTCCTTTGAGTTGTTTATGATGTATGGGAAAATTCCCCTGAGTCTCTAAGTACTTTAGACTTTCAAAACTGAAGTGGCACATTCCATTCACCTTAACAAATTTTGGGAATCTCAAAACCCTCAAATAAGAGTGCATAGAGTTCAAGCTTTTTTCTTTCAACAATTCAATATCTCTAAAATAAGACACATGAAACTTCTACATAAGAAAGGTATCACATGTTTCATCTGACATGTACAATTTCACCCCCCAAAAAGATCAAATTATGTTGTACGCATCTGTAAGTGGTGGATATTTAGGAAGCTGATTTGTCTTATGTTTTAAGTTTGATGAGGCAAGCTAGAGATGTAGCCAACATTTAGTGCATTTGTTTCTCTTTGGAAAGCCAGGTATTTAAATTTCTATATTTATGCAAGACATGGTTTGTTTAATAATTTATTTAAAATGTTTTCGTTTATGTTGAATTAAAATTTTGCTTCAATTAGGCACTCTTGTACTACAAAGATTTTTCTTAACAATGTTTTACACTGAACTGAAATATGAAAATGTTCCTATCAAAATTTTGTAGGCAAGGGAAATATTCAGTTCCTTGTGCATTTATGGAATCAAGATATCTACGTTGCTTTTGAAAAAATTAGGAGTACAAAAACTTAGTGTCTTCTATAGTTGTGGTGTCTATATTTTGGGTAAAATTATTGGCATCTATATAAATCTTTGGATTATTCTTGCATATTATTTTACATGCATACGTGTGAATTATTAAATATATTTTATGCCTTGTAAATTTTTTGCTAGGTTTTCCCTTAACTATGCAAATCAGTGTTTATTTTTTGTTATGGAACATGTTTGAGGTTATATTCACTTGGCTATAAGAAACAATAACAATATTTTGAGGCCATCATCAAGATATGAAAGGGTTCCCCTTGTGATCAAGAATGAAGGACATTTTTAGAATACTACACGTAATCCTACAAGAAAATTTCGAGAAAGCTTTCATGGTGCTAGATGCTATGACAATGGACCTTCTTTATGAGAATATGTGTTCCTAACATCAACAAATGGAAAATATGTTCCAAAATTTATAGATTTTTCATTATTGTCATTCACCCTCACATATTTAGATTCCTTTGTAGCTTACTCCCATTATTTATTCTTCATGGGGCTCTTCCTCCAAGAATGTACAAAAAGAAAATATTGACTATTTTAACTATTTGCAATCTACTTGCTATGTAGCCATTATGTCATGCCCAAAAAGTGAGCAAAACACAACTACAAAAGTGTGTAGTTGTGTTTTGCTCACTTTTTGGGCATGACAATTGATTCAGCTGCAACTATGCTACCTTTGTGAATTTAACTTGAACTGTAGCTTTATTTGTTTTTATTCACTACCAGAAGAGCGATTTGTCCAATTCCAAAAACTTTTATAATTCTCAAGAAT
Source organism: Chamaecyparis obtusa (assembly GCA_027943335.1). Lineage (NCBI taxonomy): Eukaryota > Viridiplantae > Streptophyta > Pinopsida > Cupressales > Cupressaceae > Chamaecyparis > Chamaecyparis obtusa. The sequence goes on from BSBK01007944.1 coordinate 189,992, forward strand.
TACAGAAAATGTTATAAATCAAAGACCAAAGCTCTCAGACAATTGCACACTTAATATCTCAAAATTGAAACTAATTAGTAAATGAATGTAGGTATATCATTGAAGTTGCATTTTTAAAAACTTATCCTAAAAATTCATTATTTTTAAACATAAAGTTTATTTACAATATTATAATACTATTTTATTAGTATAATATTTATAGCATATGTCATTATCGACGTAACCATTGCACCTTGTTGGTGCAAGTGCTAGTTATATATATCATAGATTTTATATGTTCATACCATCTGAACGAGTTTTTAGCTTAAAAAACAACACTAAAGCATGTCTATTTGTTAAATCTATTTTTACTATTATGTTTCATTCTTTATCATATTTTTTACATTCGTCAAGACTTGATATCTAGTGAACTTCTTTAGAACCATTTAGTTTCATGATACATAAAAAGTCTATTAAAAATTTATTATTTTTTTACAAAATGATTTTTAAAATTTTTAACAATATTATTTTATAAAATAAGTAAAATTTAAAATAAAATCATATGAAAGATTTTTATTTTAAAATTGATTATTTATTTTTCTATAACATTTCATATTATTATAAAAAATGGAGAGGAGCCCGGGAAAGGCAGAGCGGAGCAAGGGTTTCAACCAGAGAATGGTTTGTAAAGTGTCACCCGCACTCTACTGTCAGATTTCTGTCTACAATAGTTAGTGTGAATTATAATGTGGGTTATTAGGAAAAGTGTTCTGGTGAGGGGCATAAATACAGATTCGAAGGATAGAGACCAGATGATTTTTGGTCTGGAGCAAGGGGCCCATGTGGACCTCGAAGGTAAGCTATTTGTAGATCTTTTTGTGGGTGATGCTAACCCCCTAGAACATCCTCTCAGGTGTCATATTATTGGTCTCGATCTCTTGAAAATACTAGCCTCTAGCCCTAAGAAGGTGATTCCCTACTCGGGTTACTCAGACTGATGGGGTGAAGAATAAGTAGTAGGCCTCTCTTTTGGGGGTTAAGCTGATTGGAAAATCATGCTTTCCTCCTCTTAGCATCATTTTTGACCCAACACAAGGAAATCCTGCCATTTTAGTTCCCAGTCAAGTGATTGACCATAATATCTTTGTTAGGGCTCTTTCTTATTGTAATTTTTTGGGCCCCAGACCCAATATTGTGACTGTGAGGGATATTGTGAGGAAAAGATGGAAACTTAGGGGTCAAGTTGAAGTCTTAACTTTTCCTAAGATTTCCTTTTCCTTTTCCTTCTCCTGTGTTGAGGATCTACTAGAACTTATTTTTTGGGGACCTTGGGTCATTGGAAAATCATCCTTAGCACTTGAAAAATAGACTCCTAAGATGGAAATTTTTGATGCATTCTTTGATGTTGTCCCTTAAATATGATGAAAACCTATCTATTAAGAACAAGTTCAAGCATGCAAATGTTAACAATAAAGAGTATATTCAATCTACTCTAACATGTTCATAAACTTGCCAAAAGCAATAATTTTCACCATAACCTCGGATGAGCATGAAGCAAGTGCATCCAAGACTTTCTTGATTTAAGCTCTTAGAGAGATTGTGGGTGTTCTCTCCCAACACAAGTGTGAATCCCACTATGAATGCAAGGTAAAATCAAGATTGAACTACTCAAGAAGGAGCTATGGAAGCTACCCTCAAGCATTCAATAAGAAGTCATTGAAGCTCAAGAAGGTGCTATGGAAGCAGCTCTCAAGCTCAATGACATGCAAGACTAATGCTACTAATGAAATCAAAGTAAAACATGAAATCAAACTTCAACTCTACCATGCATTCTAACAACTACCAAATGGTTAGAAAAAATTCTAAGAAAGCAATTCTAAGTCTAAACTAGCATAATAACTCTAATGCAAAAATGAATGGATGATTTGCTTTAGGCAAGGGTCCTATTTATAAAATTTTGGAGGGCTGGGGTGAAATGGCATCTATGTGGAATCCACATAGGTGCCACCAAGGAGATACATAAGTCATGCAAAGTCCAAGACTTGCTCACACATTGGTGAGCAACTTGGGATGTGAGAGGTCACCAAGTACATGTGTAAGTGTGTGTAAGAGATGTGTAAGAGAAAAAGTCTATTTTCACAATTTTAGAAAGTGTAAGAAGTGTCATCAAAATTGTAAGAAGCCTTGTTTATGCAAATTTTAACAATTTTTGAAAAAATAGTTTTTAAAAATTTGTTCACACATGTGTGAGCAAATAATTAGGACTAATGGATGTAGGAATCCAAAAATTAGCTTAATTAACCTTAGTTAATTAGTGAGTAGGTTTATTAGATAGAAAATGATGTGTGTGGGATAGCATCTAGGTTGAATTTAGGATTATGGCTTAGTAGAAATAAAGAATGTGAGAGAATTAAATAAATTAAACATTTATTTAAAAGGGGAATATGGAGGAACACGTATTCAATTAAATTTAATACATTATGAAAGGTAGTATTTAAATTTAATTCAAATACTATAATTAGTTCATTTATTTAATTAAATAAATCGATGAGTTTAACAAATATAATTAATTAAAAATTAACTATAATGTTATTAGAGGTCATTAATTAAATTAAATTTAATTAATGTTAAAAAGATGAATTTAGGTGTCTACATTTTGCCTCGCTTTGATGCGGTGTCAAAAATGGTATCGCGTCAAAGAAAAGAAAATATAGATGCCCCAAAATAAAATTAGTAGGAGAATGTGAACGATGTACCCCCTTGAGAAAATAAGCTAAAAATAAAAATATTAGATAATTTTCACGAAAGGAGGGAAAAAGACTGTGCATGACTTATGAGGGGTAAAAAAACAAAAAAAAAAGAACCTTTCCCTTTTTTAAAGAAAGGGACCCCTTATAAAAGGGAAAAAATGGGGGAAAATGATTCATTTTTACCTCTAAAGAGAAGAAAAAAGAGGAGAGGAGAGGAGAAGATAAAAATGGCTGGACAACGGGATAGGCTATAGTTGGGTGAGAGGGTGTGAGTCTATCGATGAGCATCAGACATAGGGGAGCTAATGAGTGCACAAATCCTCTTTTGTCAATTTCAATAGTTTGAAATTTTGTTTTTTACATTTGTGCATGTCGGTTAGGGGCGGAGACACCAAAAAATGGGGGAAAAAAAATATGGCAAAGCCATCAATGAATGACTTAAGAGACACGCGACATGGAGGTTCCCATCTATGGATGAGTGCCTACGCCCACGGCTGGGTGGAATGGAGCCGCTCGCCCTTGGGCAGGGCACTGCCACCCGTCACCCAATGGGCATCTCCGCCTACCCTTGAGCAGGGCGGTGCCGCCCATCTGGCGATGGGCTATTGTGCCCACCCTTGGGTGGGGCACTACCACCTGGTAGGGGATCAACAGCCCCACCTGCCCAAGGTTGGGGTGTTGCTGCAAGTTAACGAATGGGTGGCTCAGCCTGCCCTTGGGCAAAGCGGTGCCACCCATTGGGGGAAGGGTTGTCTACGCCCACCCAAGGGAGGGACGCACCCACCCATCCATGGATGGGTAGCTCCGCCCATGAAAGGGTTTTAAAAGCTACCCATCGGTGGATGGACGGTTGTGCTAGCCAAGCAGTGGCCGGGATGGGCTATAGTCACCCGTCTGTGGACATGCGGCCCCACAGGCTTGGCAGCGAGGGCTTGCCACCCATCAATGGACATGTGACAAAGGGGTTGTGCAAGTGGGTGAGTCACCCATCTTAAGACGCACGACTCGATGACCAAAAGTGGGGTGGGCTGAGCATGGGAAAAGAAGACATGGGGATGGGGGGGAGAAATAATGCGAGGGTAGGGATAAGGCAAATTTGGTATTGGATAAGACTAACAAAGGGTGTCAAGTGATTGGATGCAGGAGCCAGATTATTAGATTCACTCGAAAGAGCGATGACCAGACATGATAATGCTGTGAGAGGAGTTGACCAAGGCAGAGTGGGGATAGGTGACCTTATGCGGCCTGCAGCATGTGCATGAGTGCAGGCCACACCTCAGAGTGCATAATGCACTGATGATGTCATTGATTGAGAGATGGCACTCGGACACATTGAGTTTCCATTTGCCGACCGTGAAGGCAATAATGACGTTGCTAGACATATGGAGGATTTTTTGGATACCGATTTGATGGGAGATGACTGAGTACCAGTTGGAGAGAGCGGACTATTTTATGGGGGAGAGTTTCAGACGGTGGGTAGACTAGTTGCCGATTGACTATCAATGGATGTCATAGTGAGGGGGGATTGAGGTAGGATTTCCTTGGCTAGCATTGTATTTAGCTGGATTGGTATGAGGGAGGTTGATGTCTAACCACTCAGGTCATGGTTTTTTGATTGTAGGATGATGACATAGAGCTCTCCCCTATCTAGGTAGCTCAGTAAATGGTGAGACCTTTGGTGTTACTCTGAACCCAAAGTGGGCTTAGGAGAGTGCTCTACACCTTTAGAAGATCCTATAACAACCATAATTACACTATCCTCACTGGAGGATTTAGAGTCTCCAACTGGCTTGTATTCCCACAGGCTCTATTGATGCTCATTTGATACTTGGTTGGTACTCACTCAGTGCCTATGCCCTACATTATTGTAAACATCTTAAAAGACACCTAGGAAACCTAACATCCTAAATATGCCTTTGGACCATAGTGAAAACCCATGGTTTATAACCACACCGAGGGTGACTAGGTCTTACAAGTTGGCTTAATTAAAATTAACCTATCAATCTAAAAGTTGTGAAGAGTGGGGAGTGTTCCTTGGGTGCTCCTACACTATATGAGTGAGAGTAGTGAGCCTGATGCTGGAGGAGGATGGTATAGAGTATTTCTAGGGATATACGATCTTGGCACAAGTATATTATGACCTAAATATGTGTGCATAGCATACATAGAGGATGATGGGACTAGGAGCAACACTGTTGCTAGTCTGGGCGTGGGAGCATATCGCAGTGCTATGACCACTACAAAGGGAGGGTCAATGATAGTGATATGAGTCATTTGCAT
>BSBK01007944.1:200000-362500 GCA_027943335.1 Chamaecyparis obtusa
GTGCGATAGGCAAAAAAATTTTGTTGGTTAGGTGTAAGAGTGACGGGAATAGTTTTATCATGAAGATAGGCAAGGATCTCCTAAAACCAAGGTGATTCAGGACCAACAATTTCACACACCATCTCAGAATTTGGCTTGTCATAGGAAGGGACCATAAGATTCTTGATAAGAAATTCACACCATGTGCTTGTTTTTGGCACAGATATTAGTGAAGCAATAGTAGCCATGGTATATGTTGCTTTATTGTTTTCTCTTGGGATTTTATAGAAAATGATGCTTGCGAAATGTTATTTGAGATCTTTGACCATGCGTCGATAAGGGAGAAACTTATCATCCTTTTTGTAAAATTCATCATTGACTTGTTTGATAACTAATTGGGAATCACCAAAAATAAGTAAACTTGTGATCTTCCATCAGACAACTTGGTGAAGCCCTGTGACCAAGGCCTCATATTCTTCTATGTTGTTTGTGTAAGAAAATGTTAGTTTATAAGATTTAGGGATAAAATCCCCTTAAGGTGTCACAAATAGAATTCTTGCCCCTGGTCCTTTTTGGGGTGAAAGATCCATCAAAATAAAGCTTCCACTGAATGCTGAGAGTGATAGTCATGATAGTTTCATTAGGTTAGTCTGTGACAATAGAATGATCTCCAGGAATGGGAGCCTCTGCAAGTTGATCTTCTATTGCTTGTCCTTTGATTTCTTTGCATTTTGTGTACATAATATCAAATTCACTAAGGATCATGACCCATTTTTCCATGCAACCTATCATAGTGGCTTTAGATAACAAGTACTTAAGTGGGTCAATCTTTGCTATCAACTGTATTTTGTGATTAAGCATGTAATGACATAGCTTCTACATACAAAATACTACAGCCAAGCAAGCTCTCTCAATAGCTGTATAGTTGAGATCATAACCCACTAAAGTACTGCTAAGATAATATATGGCACACTCTTTTCTATTGTCATCTAACTGTGCTAGTGATGAATTACAATCGATTGAATATCTGAATGAACTAAAGGAACAATGATTAGAGATCATCGAGCTATTGAAATGATATGTAAGATGATTAAATCAGTCAATATATTGTCATTGATGTCAACTAGTCTTGACAGTAGTTATCATGTTAGTTACAAACATCTGAACATCTGTTGAAGGGAGAAAAGATGAAGAACTGAGATATCTACATGAGAAAAGATGGATATGACACAAAAGGATAAGGAAAACATTGGGTAACCAAATGATGAGTCTATGAATTTATATTTTTGACTTGAGCATGTTACATTAATATATTATGAAGAAGAGATTTGAAATTGAACATGTTAATGTTGTCGGTAATTGAAGATTTTTTTATACACTGAGCCAGTGTAGTGTATATCGACTGACAGTATTAACCAAGCTAGTTTAACTAGTTATCACCAATGCATTTCTATATTAACTGAGTATGGATGAAAACATTAAATGCTAAGAACAACTGATTGAATTTGATGAGCTAGAAATTGTTATGATTTTGAGATTAAGGATTATGTTTGTTATGAGATCCATGACTGGAAAAATTTGGTTAAGGTCTAAAGGATGAGATTGAAACATGTTAATGACACCTCTACTGAGGAACGTTTAAGAGGCAAAATGGATGAAGGAGATTAAGCAGAAAAATTTAATGGTTGATAAGAAAATGGTTTACTTGTCTATATAAGAGATATGAGTTTCATTATTGAAACATGCCGAAAAGAAGAAGAATGCAAAGATTTCATGTGAAGACTTTATTCATGCATGCCTGATCAAATTGGTTAGTGAAAGAACTGAGACTGCAGACATTATGAAATGTCAGAGAACCATTTACCACTAGTACATTTTGCACCATTTTTCAACGCACTATTGGTCAAATTTTCTAGCCAACTCAGTCGGATGGTCAACCAATGGGTTCGTCGCTATTATTTGCATCGAAATATAGACCTTATACTGAACCCATCGAATGATCAACTCCACTCTTGGTTGAAAATGAGGGCAACCTAGGCCAAAGATAACATTGGTAAGTGTTTGTGTTGGTCGATCATTCGACCAATATGGGTCAAAAACTTTAATCGCTCCAACCAGGATGCCAAACTCACGACGGTCATATTTTGACCACATTTTGTTGAAATATTTAGTGGCTTCAACCAAGATGCCAAACCTGTGATGCCACATTTCAACACAGAATGGTCAATTTTTAGCCACACTTTTGATGCAGGTAGGTCAAAATTTTGACGTAATGCGAAGTGTTTAAAAAAAAATTGAAGATAAATATCCAGACTAATCACCAACGGCATCCTCATCGGTGATTAGTCTAGATATTTATCTTCAGGTGTCCACACTCATTCTACTGCTTGTTGCCAGTAGGTCCCTACTCATTCTATTTTCTAGACTGCTTTGGGCTCTAGCAATCCATCTGCTCTGCTTTGCATGAAAGTGTTGGTTTTTTCATTTTATTTGAACTATTTGAGAGATAAGCTCTGACTGGTTATCTGTGAATTGGTAGAGCTTTCTCTTAGATGCCCACAACTCTTCAAATCTATTGGTGTGAAGCCCCCAAAGGGTATTCTTCTCTATGGGCCTCCTGGTTCTAGGAAAACTTTAATTGCTAGGGTAGTGGCAAATGAAACTGGTGGCTTCTTTTTCTGTATCAATGGAGCTGAGATCATGTCAAAGTTGGTTGGAGAAAGTGAAAGCAATCTCCAAAAGGCTTTTGAGGAGGCTGAGAAGAATGCCCCGTCCATTATATTTTATTTGTTCATATGTTTGAAACTTTATTTAGTTTATCAACCCTTTAGCCGAGGACTTACTAACTTGTAAGTATTTAGAGAATATTAATTGTTGGAAGGAAATTTAGCTATGGAAAATTTTTCTCAAGTGGTACATAATGCTACGAAAACCTTGTTTTTAAAAAAAAATCTTGTTGGAAAATATTCTCTACTAAATCAATTCTATAATGTAAAGAAAGTCTAGTTCAACTAATTCTCACTGGTGATCCGTAAATTGGTAGAGCTTCCTCTTAGATGCCCACAAATCTTCAAATCTATTTGTGTGAAGCCCCCAAAGGGTATTTTGCTCTATGGGCCTCTTGGTTTTGGGAAAACATTAATTGCTAAGGTAGTGGCAAATGAAATTGGTGCCTTCTTTTTATGTATCAATGGACTTGAGATCATGTCAAAGTTGGTTGGAGAAAGTGAAAGAAATCTCTAGAATGCTTTTGAGGAGTGATGCATAATTGGTTTGCATGTTTGCAACATGGAAGCAGTGTTGGGGATGCTGGTGGTGCTGTAGACAGAGTCCTTAACCAATTGTTGACAGAGATGGATGGTATGACAACCAAGAAAACAATTTTCATTATACCTAATGGCATTGGCCTGTCATACCCAAGGATTGAATGGAGCTGACATTACAAAGATTTTTCAGTGGGCTTGCAAGTATACTATTAGAAAAAATATTGAGAAGGTGAGTTTCAATTGCAGCGGCTTTTGCAAACTAGATTTGGTTATGAATTTCTTAATGGTTTTTTCAGAAAATTGGTTTGTTAGAATTTTACATTTTTTTATTCAATTTTCCTCAACTTGTATCTTATTATTTCAATTTGTCATGTCATCTTTCCTTTGCACTTTTACAGGATATTGAACGTGAAAGAAAAATAAGTGAGAACCCCGAGGCAATACATGAGGATGATAGTGATAAGGTAGCTGAAATAAAGGCTACTCATTTTGAAGAGTGAATGAAATATGCCCAAAAAGTGTCAGTGATGTATTTGTTGCTACTGCTGCTTCAGATGTATTTGCTAAGATGATTTCCCCCGTCAAGATGATGTGCATCCATTTTATGGAGATCTGCTAAATGTTTTATATGATAATTATCACTACAAGTTGGCCCTTGGCCAGATCAATATTGCTCGCAATCTCATTGCCAAAGTGGCCAAAGACTATGTTAGGATGATAAAATATGGGGATTCTCTTTACCGCTGCAAATCTTTGAAGGTTGCTGCACTTGGAGGGATATGTACCATTTTTAAGAGAATTGGACTCAGTTTGGCTTACCTCAAATAGGTGAGGCAACATATGGTTATGTTCTTTTTTCTATCTATCTGGTTTTCACTACTTGTTGTTCATTGGGATATCTTGCAAGGGTTCTATAAATTGATGGTCTATATTTTGGTGGGTGTCTTGTATGGGCCTATAAACTTTTTTATCTTGTCTTTTTTTTCAATCCTACAACTAGATTTTGATATGTGGATTACTTGTAAGGAACTTTGATATTGCCATTTCAGTAGTTCTTCATATGATAGTTTTCTATGCAGTCCCCAGTCTAGGATTTATTTGTACATTTTTTATCTCAATATTAAAAGAATTAATTTAGTTAAATAAAGCTTTATGTCCCAAACACAATGAAAACTAGGATGTGAATTTAATCTTTTTGACAACTAAAGAGTCAAAAAAGATAAAAGATGGTTCAATATAACCTACAACTTTGTCCATGTAAGAGTTGAACTCTAAAATTTATGGTATGAAGACCTGCAACTTGCAGCTAAGAATATGATACTGAATAATTATGACTTATTTTAAAAACTCAGGAAAACTTAACCATTTTTGTAGCGATTACTTTAAAAAAAGTATACCTGATCGATGACTCAATATTTGTAACCTCTTAGAAACTTTTCCTTTCCACTTCAATATCTTTCCTTGATAATTCTTGATCTCCTCAGAACCACTAGAAAAAAAATAATGATAGCAGAACTTGCTACTTTAGAAAATTGCATCAATACTTAACTTAAACATTACAGTCATGAAGGGTGTAACAAAATTTGATACGCTAATAGACAAACTCATTTTTCACAAAATGGCAGTAAGCATGGATTTTGGTTTACATGTGGTACATCAATTCCTTCATCAAAGACATTATCTATTACATTTATAATTATTTATTTAGGTTCCATAGCACTAGCATATACACAAAAAGAATCTATGTTTAAAAAAAACATGGACACTACATATATATAAAAATACATGTAAAAAAAAAAAGGCCACTGAGGACAATTGCACAAGTCTCTAGAAAAAACATTACCCAACTCTTTCTCTCAAGCCAAAGACTCGATGTGTTCAATTGCCCAGACTAGCAGTCAATTCTATGTTGAGTATATCTATCAGGCCCTCCTGCAGTTTGAACAAATTAAGAATAGAATATAGGAACTGATTTAACACTTCACCTACTCAACAACACAAACCAATGAAATAATCCACATTAGGCCAAGACAGGTTGACACATTCAATACGAGAATACTTACACAAAATGAAGCCGAATCATGCCAGACAATGACAATGAGAAGTTGACTATTGGCCCTTCTAGTTTTTTATTTGATAGTTTCCTGACAATGACACATTCAAAATGCACTTATGAGAAAAGACCTAGAACCAATGAAATTGATTAAATAATGAAGGTATGTTTGTTGAGCTTCACTTGGTTTCAAGAATACTTTAATATTCTCTACTTAACAAGGCCAACCATGTGAAGGTGGAAGCTCATCTAGCCTCACCCCCCCTCCCCCTAACATCAATCTAAATTCCCCATTAACACATAAAAATATTCATTAACATGACATATAATTCAATATTAATACACAACATTCATAGATAATTACTTAAAACAAGGTTCATGGAGTTTTTATGATAGTTTTACTATTATTTTTGTCACAAATTGATGTTTAGGATAGGGGAAAAGCACTTGCAACAACAGAGGCAATAGCTATAGATATAGATGACGATATCCCAAAAATCCCTAATATAATAAATACGGTGAATAAAAAACTAAAAAGATTCAATGCAAAAATTATTACTATTTTGCATGATGCTACTACCAGCCTCACTGTAATGTCCATGACCAGGTAATTGAGCAAGCAAAAAATCCTGTAACAAGAACAAATACATATTTTAGTTCACGACATAAAAGAGTATAAAATATAAATCTTTATTGAACTTTTGTTATAACTAACGATTCATTACTGCTTACTTCAAAATGATGTGCTTGTGCCATCAATTCATCTATCATCTTCAGCATCTCCTCAGTTGGATTTGCATATACCAAAATAGTAATAATTTCTACATTACTCTTTTTCTTCACCATATTTATTATATTAGGGATTTGGGATATCCTCATCTATAGCTACAGCTATTGCCTCTATTGTTACAAGTGCTTTTCCTGTATCTGATATTTATCTTCATGTGTCCACACTCATTTTGTTGCTTGTTGCCAGCGGGTCACAGTCAATGATTGGGAGAGCCCTGTTTTGGCACCAGTCATGTAGTACAAGCACTAGAATTGAGTTTTTCAGCATGGCTGGGAAATTTTTGTATATCAACATGTGATAGAGTTTTTTTCCCAAACTCTATCTCATGTTGATATACAAAAATTTCCTAGCCTGTGCCAAAAAACTCAATTCTAGTGCTTGTACTGAGACCTTAAATTCTTGAGCTTCCCTTTGTTTTGAGAATAGTTTAACATTCTCTGAGAAACATAATTGTAGGCATCATGGTCACATTTTTTTGGAGACAATGTAATTGAGTGGTATACCCAGACGATGGAGAGCAACTTCTGCACCTCCGGTTCCAAGTTGTTCTCCATCCCACAGTGTCAACTTGGAATCGGAGGTGCAGAAGTTGCACTCCACCTGGGTATACAACTCAATTATGTTGTCTCCAAAAAAATGTGACCATGATGCCTACAATTATGTTTGTCAGCTATTGTGAAATCCTCGTCACCCTTAGCTTCCATCCTAATCCATTCTTCCCTCTCCAATTCTTCAAGCCTCTACAAGATATCTGGATCAATAAAGTCTGCAACATTGTGTCCATCCATGATCTTAGGAATATCATCTTCTTTCCACTCTTCATTTGCCAAAATATACTGCTTCTTCAAGCTTGTAGAGTAGTCTCTAGTGGTTGCAAATCAATCTTATTACAAACTACAATAAGAGGCTTAGTAAGTCTAATTTAATTTGTCTTTGGACTGAGACCTTAAATTATTGAGCTTCTCTTTGTTTTAAGAATAGTTTAATTAACATTCTCTACTTAATAGGCCAACCATGTGAAGGTGGAAGCTGATCTAGCCCCTCCTAGGAGCCTCTTATGACCCTTTACAACATTTTAAGACCTCTAAGATGTATTCTTAGAGGTCATTAATGGTTGTAAAGGGTCATAAGGGGTCTTGGGACACAACAACTGAGAAACATAATTGTAGGCATCATGGTCACATTTTTTTGGAGACAACGTAATTGAGTGGTATAGCCAGATGATGAAAAGCAACTTCTACTCCTCTAGTTCCAAGTTGACACGGTGGGATCCCATGGCCAAGACCATAGATAAGGGATAAATTTAGAGAGCGGAGGAGGGCCATAATGAAAAAAAATAATATAGGATGAACCTCAAGTTAAATGAGGCAACTACAAACATTTTAATAGAATTTTATTATTAACTAATGAAATTTGCATAGACGGGGCTTAGAACACTATAATATGCAAATTTCAATATTTAATAATAAAAATGTATTAAAATGTTTATAGTTGCCTCATTTAACTTGAGGCTCATCCTGTATTATTTTGGTCGTTATGGCCCTCCTCCGCTCTCTAAATTTATTCCTTATCTATGGTCTTTGGATCCCAAAGTGTCAACTTGGAATAGAAGGAGCAAAAGTTTCTCTCCATCATCTACGTATACAACTCAATTACATTGTCTCCAAAAAATTGAGACCATGATGCCTACAATTATGTTTGTCAGCTACTGTGAAATATTTTGTAGTCTAGCCTTTGTTGCCTTTGATGTGTCCTACAACCTATGAAAACTTTGAAATATGTTACATGATATAGATATAAAGATCACTAATGGGTGGGAGGAGTATCCCCATGACCTCTATCATGTGGGGGATCCATGTCACCTACTCTTGTATATCAAACTTCAGCGAGACTTCATACCACACAGTGTTCATAGATTATGTTCAATGCGTTATTTACGCTTGTATTTGGTGGGAAAACTCTTGAGAATGCACAAAAGAGATTGCATTCAACAATGTTGTTTACATGACACATGTAGTTTACCTCCAGCCTAAATCAGCATTGTGTACAAATCTGCAGATAGTGCATGGTATGAAAACATCACTGAAGCTTGAAAATGATCCATGATCTCAAGAATATCATCTTCTTTCCACTCTTCTTTCCTCTCTTTTCCCATCTCCCAGCTTGGGCAATATTGCAACATGAATCCTATTTTCCACAACTACTGATGGATCCTTAGGTGTAGTTGAAATTGCCAAATGGCCTTCAAAGGTCAAGGAACAAATGGAATAACCAAGAAAACACTATATGTTAAATCATGTGATTGATAGCATATTGGGGCTCACCTGAGCCATAAATATGAAGAATTATTCTAAAAAAAGATGTAAACCATATATATGTGCACTTGAGGCAAAGAGAAGTTACGTCATATCCATATTAAAATATTAGTTACAATATGAAAATATTAAACTAACTAATTCCTGAGTTCATGTTTGCATATGGTCACAACAAACATATGCGATTACAATATAGAGAAGGCATCGTAAAAATATAATTTCAGAATTTGCCCTAGCCTGACACGTTTTGCACTCAAATCCTTCATCGCGGATAAGTGGAGATGGGCAGATAGATGCAGATGAGTTTTCATTGACCCAACTAAAGTATCCACATCCATTATTTCCCTGTGATGCCCAATCTACATTAGTTCTTATAATATAATGAATAGTATTTACATTAGAAATATTAAATATATACACATTAGCAACCTTTTTTCTATTTGGGCAGCACCAAAATTATCGTCCAAGGTTGCTCTGTGTCCATGAAGTCTTCAACACACACTTCCCACCATCACATTGATAGTTTGGCACATTAACAAGAGCCATCGAGCCTATATCAATAATGCACCACACCATCGTAACTACATTTATTATTTTTATATGGAATACACCAAGGAGTACCATCAGAAATATTAACCATTTACAATAATGAAAAGTAAACCTAAATCAAATAGCTCATTTTTTTATCAACATGCGTCGTCTTTATGTATATGAAAAATGAAAGAAATATCAAGCTGAAATAAAATAGTGAACAAAATAGTATTCCACATAGAGTGAATGAAATATACCATCAAAAGAAGGTGACAAATTCCTGTCATGAAGAACAGACATAGGAAATCAAAAAGAGACAAAAGACAAGAAATAAGAAAAATCATTACGACTATAGAAAAATCATTTATACTATAATAAAAAAAAGAAACACTCTTTGTCAACAATTTTCAAAATCATTAGGACTATAGAAAAACAATTAAGACTATACAAAATCAAATTTTAGAACTGGACGGTTCTGATGCTTTGCCATTACAACAATTGAGCATTCATCATTTGGTATTGTGTATTCCATTTAAGTATGTCAACAATGTTCAAGAAATAAGAAAAATCATTACGACTATAGAAAAATCAAGTTCTAGAAATGGACAGTTTTGATATTGCTTTGCCATTACAACAATTGAGAATTCATCATTTGTTATTATGTATTCCATTTAAGTATGTCAAAAATGTTCAAGAAATAAGAAAAATCATTAGGACTATAGAAAAATCAAGTTCTAGAAATGGGCGGTTCTGATATTGCTTTGCCATTACAACAATTGAGCATTCATCATTTGGTACTTCTTGGTGTATTCCATTTAAGTTTCTTGTTGAATCCTCAAGTTGAGTTGGCCTATTTAAGGTGATAGTAGAGGGCTCTCCATCAATAGTCTATAGAATTAGACCTTTATTTTAAATGCATTTAACACAAAAAAAATTTACAAAACTAAACCAATGGCATGTTTACAACAAAGAAATGACTTTATTTTGTAGTTGTTTAACATGAGAGTTTGTAGATTAATAGGAGTTCACATTTTTATGGGAACGTATCATTCAATTGAGCATTAATTCCCATCTATATCTAGTGAGATGAACATAACTCATGTACCTCATGCTAGTGTTCTTGGATTAGACTAGACATTATCCAACCGCCTGTGAGAGTTGTCACTATTATTAATTGGTGTAAAAGGAGGACCGCCTGTGTGTTATAGAACTTTATATAAATACCCACTATTTGGATAATGTCCAGTCTAATGAAAAATAGTGTATACAAGGTATCCAAGCACACTAGCATGAGGTACATGAGTTATGTGCATCTCACTAGTTATAGATGGGCAACTATGGCACACTAATATCTGTGAACTCCTATTAATCTACAAACTCTCATGTTAAAAAACTACAAAATAAAGTCAACTTAGTTATGTTAACACAACCAAAGTTAAAATTAAATTATCTAAAACAAATGGTGCCTTAGAGGGATAGAGGAACACTTTTCTAAAGAAGTTTGACTATTGTTTGTGAAAATGCCTCCAATGAATGCAGGTGCTACCAGGGAGATCCAGGAGTTGAAGGAGAAGAATACAAGGTTGCAGGAATCTTAGATTGATGTTCATTTGTCACCTATATTTAATGTTGCTTAACTATATCTCTATAAAGGTTTGGTTGTTGATGTTGTGGTTGCAGGTAGTACTGGTTCTATGCAAGAGGCCCAGCTCCAAGACATTTCTAAGTCACCTCCTTTGGAGATTGACAACATTTTGGACACTAGAGTTGCACGGAAGACCCGGAGGCACACCTATCTTGAGTATTTGGTACAATGGAAGCATAAGCCCATGGAGGATGCTACCTGGCTTACTTTTGAAGCTATTGCACAACTTGGTTTTCCACTGTCCGCATTACCAACTCAAGGGACTTGAGTTTCTTTGTCCTACAGAGCATGGTGCAGGGCACCCAAGTCCACTTCTGGATATTATTTGTTTTAGTTTGGTTGTAATAAAAGGAAATGGATATTTAGAATCTGTTTCCTCATTTTTGAGTTTAGTCCTTTTGTGTGGTCAAGAATCTTTTGGTGCTTTCATAAACTAGGGATGTCTTAGTCCACTGGACTATTCTAGTGGGGGTTAAGTTTGTTTAGGTTTGTTTATGTTTGTTTATGTTTTAGTGGGAGTTAAGTTTGTTTCCCATAATTTGGAAAACATTTCCTAACTCATTGTTAAGGAATGTTGAAACTATTTCCTCATATAGCCAACTATTGGCTCCCAGGCCGGTTTGGGATCCTAGTTGGCTCTAAATGGCTAAACTTAGTTTTAGTATGTTTTAGTTTATTTTCTTTAGTTTTAAGGAATTTGAGGGATCTAGACCTTAGATCAACCTCTTAGTTCTTTTAGGAAGTTGTTATTGAGTTTTAGTGCATTTTTGACAAAGTTGCACAAACTGTGAAATGTTGTTAATTTTTTGCAACACTGTCGGCAGATTGTAAGTCTAGTTCTCAACGACCACAACTGATTTCATGTTGGTTGGATAAGTTGGAAGACTTTTTGGAAGTGTTTTTCCAACCTTGTCCAATCATGAGATTGGCACAAGGAGATGATCTTCGAAGCAATGTTGAATAAAAGAAACCTAAAACATTCTGAGTACATTTTTGTTATCATACTCTGTCCGTTGCACATAGGTAGATGGATTGATCATTCCACAAGTTCATTGTATGCATTGTTTATTCAAATCCATCTTAGTTTTGATTGTCATTTGATTTCAAGTTTTAGTTACATTTACACAGTCATTTATGAACTAAACACATGGCTTGACTATCATAGCAAACCCGATCATGTAATGGTTAGAGAGTTTTAATGTCACCGCAAGTTCATTTGTTCATCCACAGTTCTTGTTAGAGTTAATTTAACTAGACTTTGCAAACATTGTATTTTAAATTTGGTGTTGATCTACACAAGAACCCAACCTCACTGATAGACTGACTTAGGAAAATCTATACTTGGCTCTGTCATGAAGGTGGAACCTTGACTTGTAGTTTCCCCATTGGATTCCAATGCCATTAGTGAGAAGCAAGCCAAGGTTATGCACTTTAATAATATAAGTGCTCAAACTGTGGAAGGAGGCATATTGCTTCAAGATTTGATGCCCTAGGTAGATACTTTCCATGTATTTAACCAGTAAGAAGAAGACAATTTTGCAGTAGTGTAGTAACAGGAATTTTGAAATTGAATCATAGATTGAATTTGATAGTCTTGGGCACATTGAAGAATCCTTGGAAATTGTACCTGCTATGTGAATCCATCGATTGACCATTCCAGATTGACCCTAATCTAACTTGATCAATTAGATTAGAGTGTCTCTGTGATAGTCAACGGTGCTAGGCTAAGTCGCTATAGTTGTGGAGAAGATTTAGTGTGACATCCTAGTAGATAGTACAGTCTATGCCGGATCAAGAGAATCATATTTTAAAAGAACTCCTATGAGGCAGAAACCTTGTGAATGAAACTTGGCAGAGATAGTACTGAAAAATTGGTGAATGCAATTAAAAACTTGTCTCCCACAGAAACAACAAACTTGAGACCACATTATAACATGCAAAGACTCTCCATTGGATATAGAAATGATTAATGCCACTAAACTAGATAAAAGTATCAGTCACAAAGGTTTAGTTTGGGCTCTTGGGGAAAAAAATCATTATCCAAATTAACTTATTAAACAAACCTAGTAGCACAATATTAAGTTGTTTGGTAAAGAATAGATGGAGGTCCACAAAGATAAGAATTAAGATGAAGCAAACATATGAAAGCACAGTTCAAAAATAAGGAAGGTTCCCAACCTGCATTGAAGAGGAGCACTAAGTTTTGATCCCATGAAAGATGGCTTCATATGAGTTACAAGAATTATCAAGATTTGAATCAAAAATTTTTATTGCCTCTGAGCAGTGCAAAGATTTATATAAAAAATCAACATTTCTATAAATAATGAATAGTCAACAATCTATTAAAAAAATAGCAATCCACTTGACACAATTTACTACTCCAAATAATTGGGCTTTTGTTATGCAGCTTAATTTTCCATCAATGTCATTTTCAAAGGTGTAAGTATTAAGAAATATTATACTATATTTTAAATGTAATAAATGTCACTTAAAAATCAAGTGTATACCACAGGGATTAGCAACTTCAAAAGCTTTTCTGTTAGACATTATGGTTGGAAATGCTTTGGTAGACATGTATGCCAAATGTGCCCATGAGTTGTTTAATAGAATGCCTCAATGAAATGTGGTTTCATGGACTGGAATGATTGCAGGGTATGCACAAAATGAATTCCTTGAAAAGGCTTTAGAAACTTTCAAACAAATGAAATTGGCGGATGTAAAGCCAAATTCTAGAACCCTTGCTAGCATCCTCCCTGTCTGTGCCAAAATGGGAGTTTTGGAAGAGGGTGTGGACATCCATCAAAGCATAAAAGATAAATAAATTTTGTCAGATGTTGTAGTTGCAACTACCCTAGTAGACATGTATGCAAAATGTGGAACTATAGACAAGGCACGTGAACTCTTTGACAAAATGCATCAAAGTCATGTGGTATCATGGAATGCCATGATTATGGGCTATTTACAAAATGGATTTTTTGAAAAGGCTTTAGAAATTTTCAAGAAAATGCAAATGGCAGTTGTAAAGCTAAATTCCACAACCTTTTCCAACATCCTCCCCGCTTGTGCCAAAATGGGAGCTTTGGAACAAGGTAATTAACCAGTCATTGTTAATATATTATGCAGTCACATTAAACATATTATGCAATCACTATTAAGATTGACTTATTAGTTGATTTCTTGATCACATGATAACTAGTAATTAATGGTTATCAGAACATATTGTTAATGTGTTATGATAACCACTATTTAGTGGTTATTTGTATCACTGTGTAAGATAATGAAACAATGCCAGTCAACCGATAATGAAATGATGCCAGTCATGTCTATTCATATTGGTATTAATAATGGTTGTGTGGGCTAGGAAAGACTTACCAACACCATATAATTGATAGGAAATAATCAATGATACCCTAACTCATATAAATGGATGTTGTAGCTCGTGGGTAACCAAAAAATCCAATGAATACACATTAACATGATACCCTAGCTCACTAACATAGAAAATTCCATAATCAAATCATCCAAAGAAATGAACTCAATGCCATGGACACAATAGAGCATTAAGTAATGAATATCATAGTAAGATGTGCCCTCAAAATGTAGAGGAGATAAAACAATCCCTACCTCAATGAGCTTCTATTTGATAAGGAGAGGAAAAGCTAAGTTTCCAAAACCAAGCTCGAAGATCAAAGGCCCAAGTCCAGATAAAAATTGCAACCCCTATACATAGTGCCAAATCTACCCTGGCTAGTGATGTGGTTTCAAGCTCGAAGATCAAAGGCCCAAGTCCAAATAAAAATTGCAACCCCTATACATAGTGTCAAATCCGCCCTGGCTGATGTGTAGGTTTTGCGTGCTGCCCCTTCAAAAAATTCACCATGGTGATAATGAAATGAGAAATGAATTCTTTTTATAAAAAAGTTATACCCGTGTTCATCAAAATTTTGACATACATGGTAGTGGTCAAAATTTTGACTAACACGGGCATGGATTTTAAAAAAATGAAAGTTTTCCTTCTATAATCTGACCAACCAAATTCTTTTTGTTTCATGGTCAAAAAATTTGGTAGAAAAACTAGGTGAAATGTACTAGTGTATTGAGTGAAAGTAACTTGAGAAATATTGAGGAAGTGAATTTGATTAATGTTCAAATGATATTTGTATGGGCTTAGCATAGATCTAAATATTTTTAATTGAGTTATATTTGAATCAGATCAATATTGTATTAGTTTAACCATTGATTCAGAAAATCTCTTAACCAAGTGGACTTAACAGTCTTATGTTCTACCCAATGACATTCGTTGAATGTAAAGTGTTATCTTGTTGACCCCATAGTGAATGCTGGTCAAAAGTTAAATGTTAGCGATAAATCCTCTAACCAAATCACACCTAACAGTGTGTATTGTAACCTTTAACAAGGTTGACTCTTCACCGAGCTCACTTCAGAAGAGTGAATTATTTTTGGGTTACCGGTCCCAAGTGGTTTTTCCCTTAGCAGGTTTTCCACATTAAATCATTGTGTTATGTGTTATTTGTGATGATTTTTTTTCTATCATACTTTACATACTACATAGTTGATTTAGTCAGTAACCACAGTTGGATAAATATTGGTAATTGGTAAACTAGATAGACAAATTGATATTTTATGTTACCGAGCTGCATAATTTGTTGAAATTGTTTTATAAGGTATATCTTTGTATTTGGTACTATAGGATAACTGATCTAACTGATTCACCCCCTCTCAGTTATTCTAACAATTGGTATCAGATCTTAAAGGTTTCTTAGAATAAAGTTTTAAGGACTTGAGCAGAAAGATTACAAGATGTATAAAAGGGAAGTGTCGAAGCTGAACAAAGACAACTTTACTACATGACAAAGCCGTATGAGACTTCACATATCTAGAATTGGAGAATCTACTATAAATTTACTTGACAATGGCTACTTACAATCGAATGTTGGACCTTTGACTCTTGATCAGTTGAGAGACCATCATGAACACAATATTACTATGATAGAGATTGTTGCTATTCTATTTAATGTTGAATTTGAGGATGTCAAGGATTGCACTACAGTGAAGCAAATGTGATGATAGCCAAAGCTAAAAGCTTGAGAGGAAGATTTGATGACATGAAGATGAAGGAAGGAGATAATATTACACAGTACACAAAATGAATCAAAGAGGTAGTTAATGCTATCCGAGGAGCTGGTGATATTATTTTTGAAGATATAGTGGTAAGTAAGATACCGATAACCTTGTTGAGTCTATTTTTTTGTCATCTCTTAAGATCAGTAAATCTAGTAGTAAACATAATATAAAGAATGAAAGTGATAGTAATACAGATGATGAGATTGATGATCTTGAAGCACTTATGGCTTGGAGACTGCAGAAAGGTAAAGGTAGATATAAGGGGAAGTTACCTTTAGCTTTTTTTAATTGTAAAGAGGTTCGTCATATTGCTGCTAGATGTCCTAACAGGAAAGAGGATGATAAAGACAGAGACCGATCTAGTGATGGGAAGTATGGAAAAAGGAATAACAGTGGCTACCGACACTACAATTGAGACAACCGAGATCACAAAGATAAGGGAAAAAATTCATGTTACCTTGCTGAAGAAGATGACATCGACACCGACACCAACACCAACACTGATGATATTGAGGTGGTGTTTGTTGCAATGAAAGATGATTCAGAAGAGGAGGAAAGGTATGTAGAAACATCACTTATTTCTAAAGTTAGTAAGAATGATACTTGGATCATTGATAGTGGATGTACACATCACATGACTAGTGATGAAGATAAGTTTGATTATCTTGAGCATTATAATGGAGGATTAGTGAAAATGGGAAATGACACACCTTGCATAGTTAAAGGAATAGGATCTATTTATTGAATGATAAAATTAGATGTGATAATGCATACTGGGTAAAAGGACTTAATTACAACTTGTTGAGTGTAGCACAACTAAATAACTCTAGTCACCGAGTTACATTTGAAATAAAGAAGGTGAAACTATATGATAAAAATGGAAAGCTTGTCAGATAGGTGGACAATCAAAAGGTAATTTATTTTATCTTGACAATGCTGAGACTTCTTGTTTACTGGTGAAAAATGAAGATGCCTGGTTATGGCATAAGAGGTTACGTCATGTAAATTTTGATAACATGATTAAGATCAGTAGAAAGAGAAAAGTTAGAGGATTGCCTAGTCTAACCAAACCTGATCATGTTATGTGCTATCAATGTGAGAAAGGAAAGATGACAAAGTCTAGTTTCAAAAGTAAGGACTATTCATCTAAATGAATTTTGGAATTGGGTCACACTGACTTATGTGGTCCTATGAGAACTCAAAGCTACTATGGTGATAGATACTTCTTTTTTTTATGACTATACTAGATTGATGCCAGTTATGTTCTTGAAAAAAAATTTGAGGCATTCAAATTGTTTAAATGGTATAAGGGTAAAGTTGAAAAAGTAACCGGAAAAGAAATGAAATGCTTAAGGTTTGATAGAGGAGGTGAGTTTGTTTCTGATGAATTCACTAACTTCTATAATGAGCATGGTATAAAAAGGCAGGTTTTTGCACCTAGAACACAACAATAGAATAGAATATTTGCTGAATGGAGAAACTGGTCAATTGTTGATTGTACTAGAACATTGATGATTGAGAAAAATGTTGCACAAATGTACTGGAGATAGGTAGTTAGCACAACAATATATGTCCCGAACTGAGTTGAACTAAAGAAAGACACAAATAAGATACCTTACGAGTTATGGTTTGGATACACACCAAGTGTAAGTTATTTCAGAATCTTTGGTAGAAAGTGTTATATTCTAAAAGATGATAGGAATGGTAAATTTGACTCTAAAGGTGATGAAGGAATATTCTTGGGATATTCTCCTAAGAGTAAAGCTTATAAATGTTTGAATAAGGTTACTAATAAAATGATAGAAAGTGCTAATAATAGAGTTGATGAGTTTGCTGAAAAGAATGATGAAGAAAGCATGAAGGAATTGGAAGATTATGGTAGGTTTACTTATATTGAAGATCTAGATTATCTACCGAAGTCACAGGTTGAGTCTACCAGTCATCAGGAAAATGCTACCAAGAATTGACACATGCAAATTGAGAATCAGGAAGAAGCTACTGAGCAAGAAAATGAACCTGAACCAAATGATGAGTAGAGAAGAGATCAAGTGCTAGCAAGATTTGTTAGAAGACACCATCTAGAGAATCAAATCATCAGAGATAAGTAATATGGCATGCTGACCCAAAGTAAGTTAAGACAAAACACATGCTTAGATTGTTAGTTTGAACCTAAGAATGTTAGGGATGCACTTGAAAATGAGGAATGGATCAATGCTATGAATGAGGAAATTGAACAAATTGAGAAAAATGAGACATGGACTTTATTTCCTAGACCAACAAATGAAAATGTTATTGGTACTAAGTGGATTTTCAAGAATAAGCTGAATGAAAATGGAGAGGTCACTAGGAATAAGGAAAGACTTGTTTGCAAAGGATATTCACAAGAAGAAGGTATTGATTATGGTGAAATCTTTGCACCTGTTGCTATACTGGAAGGAGTTCACATATTACTTGCTTCTGCTGCACATAAGGGATTTAAAGTATATCAAATGGATGTGAAATCAGCTTTTCTGAATGTAATTCTTGAGGAGGAGGTCTACATAGAACAACTAGAAGGGTTTGTTGATCAGAATCAGAAAGACATGGTATGTAGATTACACAAAGCCTTGTATGGATTGAAGCAAGCACCGATGGCATGTTATGAAAGGCTACATGCTTATCTTATAAGTATCGGTTTTGTAAGAACTGGTGAAAATAGTTATTTGTACATGAAAGGAGGATCTGATGATAACATTTTGATTGCTGAGATATTTGTTGATGATATAATCTTTGGAGGAAAAGATCTAATTTGCAAATCTTTTGCTGATGACATGAGAAAGGAATTTGAGATGTCTATGTTTGGAGAGATTAAATTACTTCTAGGTTTGCAGGTTATACAATAGAAAGATGGGATTTTCATCACTCAATAAAAATACATTAAAGAAGTATTGAAAACTTTTGGCATGGAAGATGCTAAACCAGTGGGAACACTGATGGTAACTAGCTGTAAATTGACAAAGAATGATGAATCTAGAGAAGTAAATCAAACTCTGTACTGATCTATGATTGGTAAAATATTGTATGTTGTACACAATAGGCCTGATATTGCACATGCAGTGGGGATTGTGGCTAGATTTTCTGCCAATCCTAAAGATTCACATATGGTTGCAGTGAAAAGAATCTTGAGATACTTGAAGAAAACAAAAGACTATGGATTATGGTATACGTTTGAAGGAAAATTTGAACTTAAAGTTTGCATCGATGCAGATTGGGCTAGAAACATAGATGACTAAAAGATCACAACCAGTGGAGCATTCTTTTTAGGGGAAAGGCTTGTGACTTGGATTAGCAAGAAACAAGCATGCATTTTTTAGTCTACTGCTAAAGTAGAGTATGTTGTTGCTGCTGCAAATTGTTCAAATATAGCTTGGATTTGAAAAGTTTTGGAAGGGATGAATGAGGTAATCACTGACCCAATGATTATATATTGTGACAAAACTAGTGCTATAAATATTTCTAAGAATCCTATGACATTCGAAGACAAAGCATATATCCATTAAGTGTCACTACTTGAGGGAACAAGTTCAAGAAAAGAAGGTGAAACTGGAATTTGTAACATCTAAGGAGAAACTTGCTGATATCTTTACTAAACCATTACCAAGGACACATTTGAATATTTGAGAACTAGACTTGGCGTCTGACCCTCGTCTACCAGTCATAGTGGTGATTTGGAGGTTGCATCAACCTATACTTATTAGAAGATCATTCATGTTGATGCACATAGATCATACTTTGGATTTTGTCTAAGGTTGTGAAAGATTGTAGAAGGTGGAACATAAATTTTTTTATCTGTACACTGAAGGTACCTGATATGAACCGAACAATAGAGAATTACTTGGCTTTTGTAGAGTTGTTTGTATATTTTATTTGGCATTGTTGTCAAAGGGAGAGAAAATCAGAGAGAATGAATATGAAAAATCAGTTAGTAAGAACACATAGAAAGGGAGAGACTTGGATATTTGTTGCTGAGAACAAAGGGAAACTGAGAACTGAAAAGATCAAATCCATAGGGAGAGTCTGCACTTGTAATATTGTTATATTTTGTAGTGATTAAACATATTAAATTTGAGCTTACCGAGCTATGACATTTACTTACATAGTTGTAGAATACATGTTTGGTATGTGTATGAAATATTTTCATATTGCTTGTGTTTCCATCAATGCCAAAGGGAGAGATTGATGAACTACAACTGATTGAATATCTGAATAAAATGAAGGAACAATGATTAGAGATCACCAAGCTACTGAAATGATATATAAGATGTTTAAATCACTTAATATGTTGTCATTGATGTCAACTAGTCTTGATAGTACTCATGTTAATTACAAACATCTGAACATCTATTGAAGGGAGAAAAGATGAAGAACTAAGATATCTACATGAGGAAAAGATGGATATGACAGGAAAGGATAAGGAAAACATTGGGTAACCAAATGATGAGTCTATGGCTTTATATTGTTAACTTGAGCATGATACATTAATCTATTATGAAGAAGAGATTTGAAATTGAACATGTTAATGTAGTCGATAATTAAACATTTCTGTATACACCGAGCCAGTGTAGTGTATACTGACTGACAGTATTAAATGAGTTAGTTTAACTAGTTATCACTGATGCATTTCTATATTAACCGAGTATGGATGAAAACATTAAATGCTAAGAACAGCTGACTGAATTTGATGAGCTAGAAATTGTTATGATTTTGAGATTAAGAATGAAGTTTGTAATGAGATCCACGATTGACAAAATTTGGAGAAGATCTAAAGGATGAGATTGAAACGTGTTAATGGAACATCTACCGAGGAAGGTTTAAGAGGAAAAATGGACAAAGGAGATTAAGCGGAAAAATCTAATGGTTGATAAGAAAATGGTTTACTTGTCTATATAAGAGATATGAGTTTTATTATTGAAACATGTAGAAAAGAAGAAGATTGCAGAGATTTCACGTGAAGAATTTATTCATGAATACCTGATCAAATTGGTTAGTGATGCAAGGGAGGAAGGGGAAGGGTCCAAAAGGCACTCCATAGCCAAATCCACCTTGTAGAATAACACGTAGAAGCAACAACACACAATAGTGAGAGAGAGAATGCAGATCCTTTCATATATTATTCTTAATTTGATTCATACATGCCGGGTTGTGAGGCCTTCCTGGTTTCAGCTAGATATTAGTATCAAGTACAGAAGTCCTTAAACATATGAGGATCTTCCAACAATCTGTAATTTTCTATGTTCTATCTTTTATCCAGGCTCTACCTAAAACTCTAACCAAACAACTACATTTATACAAGAGGCTACCGACCCAAGTCGGCCTTCAGATCCACAATCAATGGAAGGGATGAACAGATCTAGGTCAACACACTTTCCAATGATGAATACCAACATTAAATCCATGACCCAAATTAAATGCACAAGTCGGCCTCAAAAGAAATCCAAGACAAACAACTCGATAAGCAAGGAAATTGAGCGCTAGATAGATAACCAACCAACATCAGCGATCAAAGAAAACCGAGCAACACCAAACCACTCGGTCAAAGAAGGAACCAAGAAACATAAACAAAATCAAATATGTTTTTGGTGACACGGTATTTCCAAGGACCTGAGATGATCCTGCATCAGTTAGTGAAAGAATCGAGACTACAGACATTACCGAGCATCAGAGAACTATTTATCGAGTGAAAGCAACTTGAGAAATATTGAGGAAGTGAATTGATTAATGATCAAAGGATATTTGTATGGGCTTAGCATAGATTTGAATATTTTCAATTGAGTTGTATTTGAATCAAATTAGTACTGTATTAGTTTAACCATTGATTCATAAAATCTCTTAACCGACTGGACTTAACAGTCTTATGTTCTACCCTATGACATTCGTTGAATGTAAAGTGTTATCTTGTTGACCCCATGGTGAATGTTGGTCAAAAGTTAATTATTAGTGATAAATCCTCTAACCAGGTCACACCTAACAATGTGCATTGTAACCTTTAATAGGGTTGGCTCTTCATTGATCTCACTTTAGAAGAGTGAATTATTTTTGGGTTACCGATCCTAGGTGGTTTTTCCCTTAGAAGGGTTTCCATGTTAAATCATTGTGTTATGTGTTATTTATGATGATTGTTTTGCTATCATACTTTACATATTACATAGTTGACTTAGTTGGTAATCACGGTTGGATAAATACTAGTAATCGGTAAATTGGACAGACATATTGATATTTTATGTTACCGAGCTACATAATTTGTTGGAATTGTTTTATAAGGTACATCTTTGTATTTGGAATTGTAGGATAGCTGATCTAACTGATTCAACCCCCCTCTTAGTTATTAGAAGAGCTAGGAGAGCACCCAGTGCTACTACGGTTGTAGAGTTGTAGAGAATCAAAGGTCTTCCTTGAACAGGCGGCACCGACACTGGTGGATTAGCTAGATATACCTTGAGTTGTTCAAAATCCTTTTGACACAAACAGTCCCAAATGAATTTAATATCCTTTCTTAGCAGGTGAGAGAATGGATGCAACTTATTTGCTAGTTGTGACACAAACCTATGGATGGATTGAAGTCTTCCTTGTAAGCTCCTTAATTATTTCAAAGTTTTAGGAGGTGGCATCTCCAAAATGGCTTTCACCTTCTTAGGATCCACTTCTATTCCCCTCCAAGAGACAATGTAGCCTAAGAGCTTACCTGATTGTAAACCAAAGACATTTCTTTGGATTCAATCAGACCTTATATTTTTCCAATTTGTCAAAGATTGTAGTAAGAATGGAAATGTGTGATTCTCGTGTCTTGGATTTTCCTAAGATATCATCCACATAATCTTCCATGATCACATGAAGAAGGTCATGAAATATGGTCATCATGGCTCTCTGGTATGTGGTGCCTGCATTCTTGAGACCAAAGGACATGACCTGATAACAAAATGTACCCCATGGTGTAGTGAATGCACTTTTATGCTTGTCTTCCACTGCTATGCGAATCTGATTATATTCAAAAAAACCATCCATGAAGGACAACATCTCATACCCAGTAGTCAAATCCACTATGATGTCAATGTTTGGAAGTGGAAAATCATCCTTAGGGAAGGTGAGATTAAGATCTTTGAAATCAATACAAATTTGGATGCCCCCAAAGGGTTTACCTACTGGTACAATGTTGGAGACTCATTCAGGATAGTCTATGGGCCTAATGAATTATCCATCTATCATCTTTTGTAATTAAGCTTTAACCAGGAGTGCTACTTGTGGATGCATCTTGCGTAATTTTTTCTTGACAGGTTTGATTTTAGGATCCACAATGAGATGATGCACAACCAAGTCAGTATCAAGTCCAAGCATATCCTTATATGTCCATGCAAAATTAATGTGGGATTTCTTAAGGAATGTAGTCATGGACTCTTGTTCTATCTCATCTAGAGAGGTTGCAATGTAGGTGATCTTAGAATCTATTTTTGTGCCTAGATTAACTACAATTATTTCTTCTATGAGGATATAAGATTTCTCTAATGGTAATTACATGAATGGAAAGTCAACTTCCCCCTCCTCTAGCACCTTAGAGAGGTTTTCACTAGAGGACACATCCTTTATTTTATCTTTTTCTCCATCCAAAGGTGCCTCAGAAAGGTTTTCACCCAAGGATGTTTTATTATTATTTTTTAATTTCTTTTTCTTCATTTTTGTGACTAAGGGAGTTAAATTGGCAACCGAGTACACTTTCTTGCTATAGTAAATATGATGTTCATTATCTTCGATATTTCTTAGTCTAAAAAGTGCTAGAACTACCTCGTCTGAATCACATATGTCTAAGGCAGGTGGTGAATCTTTCTGGTCCCAGTCGATTAGTTCAGGATTGGTAAGGACCGGGAAGTTCAGGCGAGAAAATATCAGATTGGTTGATATGGAGGACATGAGTATCAAGGTCATCTTCAATGTACTAGAAAGGAACTTCGAAGAACTCTTCCTCGGTGTCTGACTCAGATTCAATCAAACAATAATCATTGGAAAAGGTTTTCTTAGTTTCTATGGAACCCAATCCTCTTCCTTGGGGGTATCCAGTTGCTTTTATGAGAGTTTTTCCTATTTCATTTTCTCCAAGGTCATTGCCATGATATCCCATACTTTCAACAATGTGTGTGTCTTTTATATACTTCCCTTTAGGAATGTCTATAGGTTTGTCTTCTTCTTCATCAAACAGCCAAGATAGAATATTATGCTCCATATGGTCATCTGAAAGAGATCCCCAATGTTCAAATGTGAATTTATTACACCTCATGGTTTATTTATTTTCCTTAGGGAAGAGTTTTGAAGGTTTTCCATAAAACCTAGAAGAGAGGGGGAGTTGACCAATGCACAGGGAATTTTCAAACTTGTATTACCCTGGGCCTTGATCAATGAACCTAACTTTCTTTTCAGGCTCAATATTCTTTTCTTGGGTAACCTTTTCTTTTCGCTTGGCTTGCTTAGACAACTATTCTTCAGAAGAACTATGCTAGATGAGAATCTCTTGTTAAAGTGGACAAACATATTCATTCAATGGGTAGTAGTTTGATTTATTTCCTTCTAGCATCTTGTAATATTAAAAGGGTTCATGATCTCCTGGAATGGTTATTTCATCTCTATTGTGTGGGAATTTCAAACACTGGTGAAATGTGGATGGGACACCTAGGATAGTGTGTATCCATGGCCTACCCAAAAGGATATTATAGGGCAGATACAAGTCAAGCACTTGACAAATAGTTTCAATAAGGGTTGGGCCCACTTGTAAGGGGAGTGCAATGAGACCTTTACTCACCCTTTCTCTGTCATCATATTCTTTTATTGTTATTCTTTTATTTACATCAATGAGGTCCTCAAAGAGACCAATATTGCATATCATGCTTAATATACAAAGATTCAGACCAGATCCATTGTCTATAAGGACTCTTTCAATTCGGGTGTTATGGACAGTGACTTGGATGTGCAGGGGTTTATTATGGTGAGGGTCAGGACCTTGGAAATCTTTGTCGGTGAAAACTAGGTGTTGTTGGGCAGCCAAATTTCCAATCATCACTTGGAATTGAGAGGCATTGATATTTTCTAGGAGGTGAGACTCCATTAGGCCATTCTTAAGGACCTCTTTGTGAATGGGGGATGTGTGTAAAGCTCTAGTATGGATATCTATGCAAGGGTCTTCTTGAACTAGAAAAGAAAGTCATAATGTGAGGTAGGTCATGTTGAGGTAGATGGTGCAGTAGGTGGATCCACAACAGGTGGATTGGCAGCAGCTTGTATAGTGACGCGGAGGAGGCGAGTAGTAACATTGGAATCCACACTCTTTAAAGTCAATGTGTTTACATGAGTTTCAGATTGTTCATTGAATAATCATAAGAAAAGCCCTTGGATGTGGATGTGTTGTTTTGATTATGTTTTAGAAAAGGTTTAGAATACATTTTTAGTTGGGTGTTAGAAGTAGAGGCATTTTGTCCTTCTACTTCAATTTTACCATCATCGATCAAATCTTGCACAAAATGATGAAACTTCATGCATTTTTTAATCTCATGCCCTTTTATGCGATGATAATCATAGTATTCATTATCCTTATACCAGTTGAGTTTAGATTGATTTTCATTGAAAGGTCTGGTGTTAGGGTAAACCATCATCCCTTGATCGACTAGACTTCAGAAGATCACATCAAGAGAATCTGCCAGCTGTGTAAATTGTCATAGTTGTTATTGTCGATTGTTGTTTTTGTTTCCATTATATCATGAGAATATAGAGCCATGATAACCAGATCCTTGATTTTGATTCTGGTTATTCAAATTATTTTGATTGCTTTGATTATTCAGATTGGTTTGATTATTGTTCTGATTATGATTGTTTTGATCATTGTTGTTATGATTGCCTTGGTTACTGTTGTTGGATGCTTGAACATTTTGGACATGTTTAGCATATGTTACCCCATCATTAGCAACACCTTTGTTCTTAGACCAGAACTTGGGTTTATCATTAGTATTGTTAGATGAATTAGGGGTATAGTGTTTTATTGCTCCTTTCATCAAAAGTCCATCTTCAATAGACTTCCCCTTTTTAATGAGTGCCTTGAAGGAATCTAGAGCATCCATCTTCATCTAAAATGACATTTTTGTAACTAGATTCTTAGTAAACATATCAACTAGATGTGAATATGGAATTTTCCAAGGCATGCGATTGATGAGATGTCACCACCTTTGGAGAAAGTTGGCAAAGGTTTCTCCATTTCTTTATTGCATGTTACACAAATCATTGAGGGATGCTTGATGTTCCATGTTATAAGAATATTGTGTAACAAATTTTTCAGTGAGATCATGAAAGATGGAGATGGAACTAGGAGGGAGGTTCAATAGCCACTCTAAGGTTGGTCCTCCAAGACTCCTAGTGAAAATTGTTAGAAGAAGATGATCATTGTGGGAAACCTCTTGTGTCACTACATAAAATTCTTGATATGTTGTGCAGGGAATGAGCCTCCCTTGTATTTATCAAATTTTGGCATTTCAAATTGGCAGGGAATGGTTGGAGAGTGATTGATTTGTCAAAAGGATAAGGACGTATTTCTATAAAAGAAAATTCCTTCTTCTCACCTTTCTACATAGCCATCATCATAACTTTGAGCTCATTTATTTGTTGGACTAATTCAGGAGGATTAGTGGTGATCATATGGACTTGATGTGTTCCTCCTCCTGATGATGCATTATGTCCTCCTAGAGGGGGGGATTGGTGTTGTTTGTTTGTGCAAATTTTTTATTTTTTAGGACTCCACTAGGCTTGGAGAAAATAGAAGTAGAGCATCATCTTGAGGACCCTAGTTGTTGTTCAGGTGCACGACCTACACTTAAACCACCATTAATCACCCCATTATTTGAGTTAGGCTTGTTTAAAATTTTTCATATTAATTCAAGTGTATTAGAGGGAGGTTGAGTTGTATTATCAGATGTCGATGGCATTATGGGTGCTACTTTTCTTTTGTTGGTTTGAATCAAGTTGTTTTCAAGAAAAGTTTCATCGAGATTATCAGGGAGGGTAACACCCCTTTGGATAAGATTCATGAAGATGTTGGAACTGTTGTCTTGGATTAGGTATTCCACTAAGATGTTAGAACCAAGACAACAATTCAAAAGGTTCTAGGTTTTTGATTTTCCCACTTGGAGAAAAGAGCATAATCCCCTAGCTAATGAATCATTATCAAAAAAATAAACTTCCTATTTAATGCTAGGTGCCTACAAAATCATTAAGAAAACACAATGTTTGATTGAATCTCCTTGGCAACCTACAAAATAACTTTGATAAGTAGTTTAATGTGTTTGGTCTTCTAACAACATCCTGCAAAACAAAAAAATTAGTAGTCTTAGAATGTTCAAATCTTGGTCAATGTTCTGCAAAATCACTGTTAGAAGTCACAAAATGTCATTATCTTCCAAAAAATTTAGATCAACAAACTTAATGTACAAGATATTATGAAAACATGTTGATATCAGATAGAGATGCCTGTGTATAGGAAGAGATGCTTGTCTAGAGGCGGAGACACTTGTTTATAGATAGAGAACCTGTCTATCAGAGATGTTTGTTTCCAAGTAGAGATACTTGTGTACAAGAAAAGACACCTATGTATAGGTAGAGACGCTTGTCTACACAGAGAAAAGATTAACCACCGATGTTTTAAAGTTTTATGCTCTCATTAAGTTACAAATGCATAAAAAGGTTTCTTATGACAAAGACATAGTGATTTTTTTAACCTTAATATGTCAGAAAAATTTACTTAATCAGCTAAAAAAAGATAACACAAAGGAAACTCCCTTTTCTAGCAGAGACACTTGTGTGCATGCAGAGACACCTATCTACACAAAAACAAAGATTTTATTAGTTTTATGTATTTTTCTTCATTTACAGATATAGTTAGGTATTGTACTAATGAGATTATCAAATACAAGTTTTACTAATTAAAACAAACTAAAATGAGAGAAAAACTCTTTTTTGGTAGAGACGTATGTCTGTAGGTGGAGACGCTTGTCTACAGACAAAGACACCTATCTACAAAGATGCATGTGTCCAGGCAGAGACACCCATCTAGAAAATTCATGGGAAACATTCACAAGATCAAGAAGAATACTTAGAAAATGGGATTGTGGGTCCCACCGGGTGTGCCAAAATGTATATGATGAAAACCTACTTGTTTAGAACAAGTTCAAGAATGCAAACATTAATAATAAAGAGCATATTCAATCTACTCTAACATATTCATAAACTTGAAAAAACATTAATCTTCACCATAACCTCGGATGAGCATGAAGCAAGTGCACCCAAGACTTTCTTAATTTAAGCTCTTAGAGAGGTTGTGGGTGTGCTCTCCCAACACAAGTGTGAATCCCACTATGAATGCAAGGTAAAATCAAGATTAAACTATTCAAGGAGGAGCTATGGAAGCAACCCTCAAGCATTCAATTTAAGAAGTCATTGAAGCTCAAGAAGGTGCTATGGAAGAAACTCTCAAGCTCAATGGCATGCAAGAATAATGCTACTAATGAAATCAAAGTAAAGCATGAAATCAAACTTCAAATCTACTATGCATTCTAACTACCAAATGGTTAGCAAAAATTTTAAAACAGAAATTCTAAGTCTAAACTAGCATATTAAATCTAATGCAAAAATGAATGCATGATTTACTTGAGGCAGGGGTCCTATTTATAGGATTTTGGAGGGCTAGGGTGAGGTGGCATCTATGTGGAATCCATATAGGTGCCACCAAGGAGACATATAAGTCATGCAAAGTCCAAGACTTGCTTGTACATGTGGGAGCAACTTGGGATGTGAGAGGTCAATGTGTACTCCAAGTACATGTGTAAGTGTGTGTAAGAGATACATGTAAGAGAAAAAGTTCATTTTCACAATTTCGAAAGGTGTAAGAAGTGTCATCAAAATTGTAAGAAGCCTTATTTATGCAAATTTTAGCAATTTTTGAAAAGACAATTTTTAAAAATTTGCTCACACGTGTGAGAAAATAATTAGGACTAATGGATGTAAGAATCCAAAAATTAGCCTAATTAACCTTAGTTAATTAGTGAGTAGGTTTATTAGATAGAAAATGATGTGTGTAGGATAGCATCTAGGTTGAATTTAGGATTAAATTAAATAAAATTTAATTTAATCATGGCTTAGCAGAAACAAAGAATGTGAGGGAATTAAATAAATAAAAAATTTATTTAAAAGGGGAATATGGAGGAACATGTATTAAATTAAATTTAATACATTATGAAAGGTAGTATTTAAATTTAATTCAAATACTATAATTAGTGAATTTATTTAATTAAATAAATTTAATTAAATAAATAGATGAATTTAACAAATATAAATAATTAAAAATTAACTATAATGTTATTAGAGGTCATTAATTACATTAAATTTAATTAATGTTAAAAGGATGAATTTAGGTGTCTACATCCCTATTTGTGTGCAGCTCCTAAGGTTGCCCCTAGAGTACTGGCACAATGATGTTTTTAGAGGAATAGCGAGCTCTTTTGGAGATCTTCTTTCTATAGATGCCTTGATGGATGCAAGGAAAATAATGGTGTATGGAAGGATTTGTGTTGCTATTGTTCATTCTATGGACCTTCCTGTCTCTATTGAGTTAATATCTAAGCTGGGAAAATGGGTGCAAGCTATTGAATATGGATCTCTACCATTTGTGTTCTTTGTGTGTAAGAAATTAGGTCACTGGGGGAGAAGCCTCTACCATGTTTCAAGTCTTGGAGAGGAACCTAAGGTTCAAATCCCCTAGCCATTATCCTCTAAAAATTTGCCATTTTTTGTTTCAAAGTTTTTTCCCTCAAACACTAAAGTGGTCAAATCTACTTATCTAGAGGAGTTGGGGGAGAAAAGTAAAACTTGAAACAACTTTGTAGAGCTGGATGAAAACATTGATATTGTAACTCTTTCTTCACAAAAGTACTAGAGTGACATGAAATTATTTGGGAAAGGAAACATGAGTTTTGAAGATACTGATCTAGAAGAGGAAACCTCGTCTACCCAAGTTGACATAAATAAAAAGAAGAACATCAAAGTTACTACTCTAAGAGTGTCAACAAGGAACAAAGCTAGAGAAGATGTTGGAGTGACCAAAAGCATAGGGAGAAATTATTCTAAGTGGAACAAGGAAAAATAATGCCAACAAAGAATTGTCGATGGGATCTAGAGAATGATCTCATATATCTTCCTGTACAGCTCTCCGAGTAAGAAATGAAATTCCTATCTTGTAATATTAGGGGGATCAATAGATCCCTTAAGCAGGATATTTTGCATAATGTAGCTAGGGATCATAAGTTGTATATCATTCTTATTCAAGAAACTAAGATGCAGACAGATAGGATTGAAAAAATTAAAGTTTTTAAGCATTGCAATGTGCACAAAAATAGTTTTGAGAGTTCCTCTGGGGGTATTTCCACTTTTTGGAACTCAAATCATATTAATAGTGCTCCATTTTGATAGGATAGTAACCATGTAGCTACAAGGTTCAACCATATTAGGGATGGGTTTTTCTGGATTTTCTCTAATATTTATGACCCTAACAAAAAACATGCTAGAAGGAAATTTTGGTCTAATCTTGTTTCCATTATAAAAATATATCTGAATGATATCTGGATCATTATGGAGGACTTTAACACTCCTCTTCAAAACAAGGATAAGTTTGGGGGTCATAGATTAGAATGGATAGTAAATTGGATTTATTGGAGTTTATAAATTAATGGGGCTTACATGATGTTGATCTTAGAGGATCATCCTACACGTGGATAAATAGAAGAAAAAGAAATGACTTAATTCAAGTGCTACTAGATTGACCCATGTTTTAAATTACTCATTTTTGGAATACTACTGCACTTTGAATGCCTTATCAAGGATTGGATATGATGGCTATCCCATCAGTTTTATGGCTCACTATATGAACATAAAAATAAATCTCCCCTTTAGATTTGGAAAGATGTGGATTTCACATCCCAAACTTTATGAATGCATAAAATATTGATGGGACATTAAAGTTTATGGTACTATGATGTTTAGGGTTTCCAAGAAGCTAAGAGAGCTTAAGGTTAATGTAATGAGATGGAGCAAAGACACCTTTGGGGACATTTTTTCCTTAAAATAATCTCTTCAGGTGGGACTTAAAGAAATTCAAGACAAAATCTAGGAGAAAGGCTATATAGAGGATTACCTTTCTCAGGAGAATGACATTCTTGAACTAAATACCATAATATCATTTCTAGAGAAGAGATCTTCTAGAAAAAATGATTCAAATATTTGTGGACCTCATCTAGGGATAGGAACACTCATTTTTTTCATATAACTACTCTCAAACATAGGCCAACAAATATGATAGATCCTTTCTTAAATAATGGTGTTATGATTGAGAAGGAAGATGAGATATGTAAGAGGTGGTTAACTTATTTTCTAATCCCTTGACATAATATAATACTTTGGATGGTGATGCTCATAATTATCTTCTAGATACTATTCCAAAAATATTGAATGAAGAACATAACAAAATGTTTGTGGCTATCCATTCTAGAGAAGAGATTAAGAAAGTAGTTTTTTTTTTTTTCTTTTGAAGGTAATAAGGCTCTCGATCCTCACGTGTTTCCCTTTTTATTCTACCAATATTTTTTGGATATTGTTGAGAAGGATGTAGGGAATGCGATTAAATAATTCTTCGAGTCAAGAGAGATCCTTAAATAATTAAACTCTACTTTTTTGGTGCTTATTTGTAAAGTGTCAAGAGTAGATGTTTTGGATTCCTTCCATCCTAGATAATTCTCTGCAATTCCTTTTAAAAAATCATCTCTAAAGTTTTGACTTCTACGTTATTGAGTGTTCTTCCTCTTCTTATTTCCTTGCAAAAAAAGGTTTTGTGCCAGGTAGATAAATCCTTGATTTAATTATTATTGTTCATGAAAATATTTGTTCTTTGGAGGCCTCTAAGAAACAAGGTTTCTTGTTGAAGCTAGATCTCTCAAAAGCCTATGATCTTGTGGATTTGGGATTCCTCTTGAAATTAGTGAGGACCTTTGGGTTTTATGATAGACTATTTCAACTCATCTCTACTTCAATAATTGTGGTTATTGTTAATGGGTCTCCTTCATATTTCTTTAAAGCATCAAGGGGCCTTAGACATGGTGATCCAATTTCACTTATCATCTTTATTATCATGGCTGAAAGCTTGGGCAGATTTAAGCATAAATAGGTACTTAATGGTTCCGTCAAAGGCCTTAAAAATTCTTCTACAAAAAAAATAGGCACTCATCAACAACTTTTTGATGAAACCATTATGATGGGAAGCTCTACTATTATAGAAGCTAAATCCATTAAGCAATTTTTAAACCTTTATGAGAAGACTTCTAGTCAAATGTTGAATAGAACGAAGAGCTCCATTTTCTTCTTCAACACTCCCAAGGCCAAAAGGAAAAGGATTTTTGATATCCTAGGATGTGTGATTGTCTCTATGCCTTCTACGTACCTTATTTTTCCATTCTACGTGAAACCCCTTGAATATTTTTGGAGGACTTTTGTTGATAGATTTGATAGAAAACCAACGGGTTGGAAGGGTATTCTACTTAGTTAGGAAAGTAAAATTCAACTTCTTAAATATTCTCTTCAGAATCTGCTTGTTTATTCTTTGAGTTTATTTAAGATACCCTCAAAGTTTGCAAACATTATTGAAAAGCTTCAAAAAAAGGTTTCTTTGGTTGGGGTGGAAGAGAAGAAGAGAATCTCCTTGATTTCTTAGAAGTTTGTTTGTAAGCCAAAGATATTAGTTGGCCTGGGTTTGAGGAGTATTAGAAATTTTAATAGGGTTCTTACCAAACAATTTTGGAGAGCTTTTGGGGACATTACTGAATAGAACTCCATTTGGCACAACAAATATCTTTACAATATCAACTTTTTTAAGGAATTTCTCAACTCTAGCAATCTTCCTAATGGATCTTCACTATATGGAATAATGTTATTAATGCAAGAGAGTTTGTGTCCAAGGGATTTTTATAGAAGGTTTTTTTAGGTAAAAGAACCTTATTGTATGAATATTGTTGGCTGGAGAAAGAACCTCTTTGTAACATTAGTGATTTTGATCAATACAGTGCTACATGTAAATTTAAATTTGGAAAGTTTGTTGGTGACTAATATGGGATTGATGGTTGGGTTGATTTAAATAGCATTAGTCCTCATATTCTTCCCATGTAGTGTTCCCTCAACTCATTCTTAATGGATCATAATAGAGGAGAGGATTTCCTAGTGTGGAAAGGCTCCCCATTTGGTATTTTTTCTATCTCTTCTATTGCTTCTATACTTTATCAATATTATCTTCCTCCTCCTTTTTAGGATAAAGTTTGGAATAAGGATTTTATCTGTAAAGTGAATATCTTCACCTGGATCCTTCTTTAGAATAAACTTCTTACCACTGATAATCTATGCAATAAGGGTTTTTCTATTTCGGATAGATGCTACTTGTGTATGGTTGAGGGTGAGTTTTCTCTTCACCTTTTCCTTTACTACCCTTTTACTTCCAACATCTGGAATAGGGTGTTGAAATATTGGAATCTCAATTAGGTGCTCCATGGGTGTTTGCAGGAGTTTTACTCTCAATGGAGACCTCTGTCTTCCAACCATGTTTCAAAATTATGTTGATCCTTCATCTTCCCACATGTGGCCTGGGGCATATGGAAGGAGAAAAACAACAAAAATTTTAGTTTGATAGGTCTCTTCTAAAATTGTTTTTTGGAAAATCTTGAGAGCCATTAGTGAAAAGTTAAACATTTTAAATACTTCCATTAAAGATAAAGGAAATTTGATTTGTAAGGACTATGACTAGTGGGTGGCTTCTAATTAGAAAGTTCAATTGGACATTTTGATGACCCTTAAACCTTTCAAAAGC
This sequence comes from Chamaecyparis obtusa, assembly GCA_027943335.1. NCBI lineage: Eukaryota > Viridiplantae > Streptophyta > Pinopsida > Cupressales > Cupressaceae > Chamaecyparis > Chamaecyparis obtusa. Next base: position 233,684 of record BSBK01007944.1, read on the forward strand.
TCTAGAGATGGTTGTGTCTAGATTCCTTCACCTTCTAGCTGGGTGAAACTTAACTTTGATGGGGTGGCTAAGGGTAACCCTAGGCTGACTGGGTGTGGGTGAGTGATAAGAGATGAAAATAGGATCTTCATTTTGGTTGTGGAACTCCCCATGGGAAGCCATATAAACCACTTAGCCAAAGCCATTTGCACCTACCATGGCCTCTTGCTTGATGAAGAGCTTAATTGTAAAAAGGTCTAAGTGGAAGGGGACTCAAATAGTAGTATCAGTTGTATTAAAGGTAATTACAAGTCCTCCTAGACTATTGAAACATGGATTAATAAATTAAAAGATATAATTTTCTCTTTTGATAAATGTTGTATTTCTCATACATACCATGAGGCCAACAATGTTACTAACTATTTTTATAACAAGGGTCTTTTGGGAAAGGAGAGGCATATGTGGAATAAATAGAATAGATTGGATGTTGAGGTGTCCTCCTTATTACATAATGACAATATGAATTGTGCTGACCTAATAGAAATTTATTGCTTAATAATGACTTTTAATTTTGGCAAGTGGAGTGGCAGTATGATTAATTGGTGGGGTGCAAGTTTCAAATATTTTTCTTGTGCAAGCACCTTAAAGGATAATAATAGCTCCTACCACTCACATGGATTATGTGTATTCTTTAACCTTAGTTTGAAGTTTACCCTTTGTGTTCTAGTTATGCTTCAAAGCCTTGCAGAAAAGGATATTGTAAGTGATCAAAGACATGTTGAGCTCATGGACTGTGCTAGACTTGAGAGAAAGTAGAGGATATGGACTATTATGAAAGGGAGGTGATCTTACTCATTACCTAAATAAACTCCATGGTTGGGACCCCAACATTACCGAGCATTTTGGTAAGGGTTCAAGGGAGGAACAAATTGTTCTATTTGGAAGGAAGGTCACCATAGATGAGAAATTAGTGGCTGAAGTTACTGGATTGCCAATGCAAGAAAAAAATTCTATAGAGACCACAAATATTTGGAGCTTTCTATTCGTAAATTTACCAAGATAGAAAAGTAATAGGATGATCTAGAGGAGTGTGGTAAAAAGAGAAGCTATGACCTAGCTAAGATTAAGCATATTTGGGGTTAGGTTCTTAAGGTAATAATGGATTACATTACCCTAGATGGACATTTCAGTAGGGCCTTCAGACATGATTTTTTTCTTCTTAATCATTCTTGGCAACACATTGCGATTTCTATTCTTTTTTATTTATTGTCCTCTCTCAAAGCTAGTATCAAGGATCATCGCAAGAACCTAGATAAAAATCTTGCATTATACAAAGGTATTTTGGTGTTGATTTATGAGCATTTCAAATCCCTCCCCACTCTGTCCAATCTCATTTCTATTTCTGAAAATGAAGATACTAAAGTTGAGGAGTTAGAAGAGGAAATCAATGAAGAAGGGGATACTGATTATGATAAAGAAGATCTTATGATTCTTCTTTGGAAGTTAAAAGAACTCCAAAGCCTAAATAAAAATTCATAGAGAAAGGAAGGGTAAGAATAATTACTATGAGGAGGAAGATTATGTCCCTTTAACTAAAATTAAGAGAACCCCTAAATCTAATCTTAGGGCTAGTGGCTCTAGGAAGGGTAAGGAGAAGGGTAGTGGTTCGCCTACTCTAGTTGCTAGGAAATATATGGGTAAGAAGGATACTAATTTGTCCTCCCCTATTGGTGAGAGTGTTGTTGCTATAACTAAAAAAACCCAAAATTGGTAAAGGGAAAGAGAATAAATTTTGTGCTGCTAAGGAGAACAAACTTGTCATTTAAAATCAAGCTCCCCCCTCCCCTATTGCTAGGTCCACCCCTTTGCAAGGGGAGGCCTCCGATAACAAGTATGGTGCTAAGTCTCTATTGGAACTTAAAGTGACTCTCATCATCTCAAGATGGATTGTGAAGACTACTATGATGTTTTGGGTTTGGTAAAAGAGAATACGATTGATTTCTTGTCCTTGTTCAAATGGTTGTTTCATGAATTCAAAGTAGAAAGATCTTGGTAGAAAACTAGATGTCTTGGATACCTCAATTGCTGGTAAAAGTTATGATGATACCATAGGGGATAGTTTTGGGGTTGGCATTACCATAGGGCATAATTTTTGGATGATTGAAGAGAAGAAGTTTATGGTGTATTGTCTTAAGAAGACAATAGATTCCCTTAAGAAGACAATAGATTCCCTTAAGAAAATGAAAAAGGATCATTAGCTTAAAATATCTCAGCTAGAGGAGAAGATGAATAGTTTGAAAGATGTCCTTTAGATTGCCATGAATTAGAGCCACAAGAGCATAAAGAATACAATAGAAACAATGAATAGGATGGTCAAGTTTCTTGACAAGGAGCATGAGGAGAAGCTAATTTTTGAGATTTATCTAGACAAAGGTCAATAAATTTCTAGACCCAACAAGAGGACTAGAGGAAACCTTAAAATAAAAGTTGAGAACTCCCATTTAGAGCTTAAGGACCTAAAAAGGACTTCACTAGACATGACCAAGCTGAAGGCATAGGTTTATGAGGTTCTTAAGAACCTAGCTTAATATTTTTTGTATAGTCTTTGTTTTTCTTGTTCTATTCATTTTTTTAATTTGTTTTCTAGCTTTTGGTTACCATTTTCCCTATCTTTCTTTTGGGTAGCCTCTTTTTATTTTGGCATGTGATGCCTTATCTTTTTTGATGGTGCATACTATCATATATTTTCTCCACTTTTGTTAAAGTGTTGCGGGTCCCTTCAAAATTTCATTTTACCATAATAATTTTTTTTTGAAATTATTATTTAAGATTATCTAATCAACATCAAAAAAAAGTTTTGAAATATTGATCTAGGTAGGACCAATAGGTGTAGCACTAGGGTTTCTTTTGTAGAGGAAGTGGAGGACGGTGGTGATTCAATTGATGGTGATTCTGTGGGGTTTCTCTTTGGGTGTGGTAAAATCTCTTTTGGTGTTCTGGTCGCCCATGGGTTGCTTAGCATTTTTTGCTCTGTGGTTTTGATTTCTAGTAATGGTGAAGTATTATCCTTTTCTATGTTGATCCCTAGTTTGGGTAGTTTCATTTTTATTTTATTTTTTTATTTGTTGGTGTTGTCTTTGAGGGTGGATCTATGTCCTACCCTTCCCTTTTTTCATGTCTTTTTTGCGTTCTACTTTGGCATTGAGATTGTTCCAATGAGTGCGCGAAGAGGTGAGGTTTCCTCTATTTTTGGGTTTTATGTTACATTCATTAGTTTCAAGTTTGAATTTGTCAATGATGTTCCTATTCTATGTGGCTTGTCTCCATCGATCCTATTGAGAGAGAATTGTGTTGAGATGTTCTTTGCTAGAGGTTGAGTTTCTTGGATGGGGTACCTTGTGAGGGGTTGTTATCGTGTCCTTTCTTTTTGTTCTCTATTCCCCATGTGTTTGGATGTTTGAGGTTCTCTTTATCCTTTGGTTGGGCCCTTTTTGGACATTTTGGTTTTGTCAAACTTTACCCTATTTTGGGCCTAATTATGTTCTCGGTGCTTCCTCCTTAATTTTTAAGGGTTTTGGTGCTAGTGATGATTCTTTTTCTCCCCACTATGGGTTCATATTTCTTTGGTCCCTGTGGGGTTTTTCTTGTGCCTCTCTTATATTCTATGTAATAGATCTTTTGAGTAGTGTCTTTCTAGAGTTGGGGTTATGGTCACCCCTATTGAAGCTTGGTTCTTTTTGCTTATATTTCCTCTTATGAGGGCTCATGTTTTCCTTCCATTTGTCCTTCCTCGTGAGATTCTTATCAACAAGCTTAAATTGTCTATGATGTAGAGAAAATCATTAATGGCGTGACCCATAAATATGTAGAAGCAACAAACTTGTAAAAAAATTTAATAGGCTTTCAGGTCTGTTGATCCTAGATTTTTCATTTTTTTAAATTGTTGGTTATCTTTTAGTTGGCTTCTGGTACTTTTATTGTGTTGGCATTCTATTTTGTAAAGGGTTTCAAGGTCCCTTCAAAACCTATTTTACTTTAATAGAAAATATAATGAAAGCTTGTAAAACATTTTCTAAGATTGTTCATGGACAAAAAGAAAGTGGAATGTTTTGGATTAAGGTAAAAACATGTTTTGAAGGGGCCCCAAAATCCTTTACAAATAGATTTTCAGGGGGATCTGGAACCCTATTAAGAAGAAACATTTAAAGAGATAAGATATTGTTAACCAATAGCCTAGAACCAGCAGACAATCAACAATAGAAAAAAAAAAAAAAACCAGAAAAAATACCAGGTGCCCAAAAAATTAGAACACAAGGCCAAGGCCTCACATTAGATAGATAATCTCCCGAGCAAGGAGAACTTAGGGTTTTGAGGGATAACCCAACCCAATCCTAAACCAAAAAATTCATAGCTAGAGCTAGGCCCTTGAAAATTGTCAGCATCCAACCAAACATCAAACAGAAGCATGAAAAAGAACTAGTTGAAAACAACCTGGCAATTTAGAGGATTCCCTTAACCATAACCTTATGCTATGAAAGAAAGACCATTCCACTCTAGCAGCCCTGTACCAGAATAAAAATAGTAGCTTGAACACATGAACATATTAAGTTTCAACTATACCAAGACATTAGGGTTTTGAAAGGCTCCCCCAAACTTCAAGAGAGAAACAAGATTTTGGAAGGCTCCCCAAATTATGAAACCAATTCCTACCAGAAGAAAGAAGATACAAGCAAATTTACCTGGCAAAAAACACTCCTTCCAACAAAGACCTTGCCTAGCAACAACACTCCTCCCCACTTGCAAAGGTGAGAAGCCCACCTCAAGAGGGAAAGTTGAGACAATGAATGTTGAAAGAGAAAACCCAAACAAATTCCAGCCAGCCTCCATACAACCAAGTGATAGAAAAGACCACCAACTGCCACTTCCCACCTCTTTCAACCAACAACGAGCCACCTCAATAGGCTGAACCTCCATCTCAATAGGAACTTCCACCTCAATAGGAAGTGGGAAAGAAGAGAGAAGAAGAAGAGTAATCTTCAACTGCCACTGAGCCATAGAGTGAAACCCCAGCTCAATAGGGATCTGCACCACAACATGGAACTGCCAACCATAACTTCCAAAAGAAAGTGGAATGTTATTGTTAATCATTTTTCCTACTTTTTACTAGTATAATTAAAGTTTGTAGCACATTTTCTATAATTTTTCATGGGCAAAAAGAAATGGAATGTTATAGTTAATCATTTTCTTACTTTGTGTTAACATCATGAAAGTTTATGGCACATTTTCTAAGATTGTTCATGGGTGAAAAGAAATGGGATGTTATCAATTGTTAAACATGTTTTCTAAGTTTTGTAAATATAATGAAAGTTTGTAGCACATTTTCGAAGATTGTCAACAAGCAAATGAAATGGAATGTTATTGTTAATCAATTTTCCTATTTATTGTACATGCACAAAAATAAATGAAATGTTATTGTTTTTTATAAAGAAAAGCAGCAAGAGGGTGCTGGCCCTTGGAACAAACAACTAGGAGCACATTAATAGCACAAGTCTGAGAGAAAATAATCAACAGACAAATATTGTCCAGTCTACCTCTATCAAAGATGAACTTAAAGATCATCTTGGGACAAGCCCCCACAAAAGCTACAAGCTTTAACCAAAAACAAAACCAAAGGACCAGAGTGAGCCCTTTAAAATTGTCAGCAATCACTCGATCACAGGAAGGAAAGAAATTGAAAGAGAGAGACACTTTCATGACTATAAAACCAAAGAAGCAAGCTCAGGCCACAAATAGCCTGTCCATCTTTCTCCGTAAAAAACAAAGGTCCAGAAACTACTACACCTCCAGCGCAGCCCAACGCTGTCAAAGATATTCCAACCTGCTGCAAACTCCTTGCCCACCTCAATAGAAAAAGGGTCCACCTCTATAGGAGCAGAGAGGAATAAGATCCAAATAATAAGGCTGAAGCTATAACATCTCCTTCCATTAGCACGACCACAAGAGGTAGCCCAGAAAAACTCCACCTCAATAGGAGTCTCCTCCACCTCCAAGTTCACGAACACAATCTCCACCTCAATAGGAGACTGCTCCACCTCCATAGAAGACTTCCACCACTCCTTCGCAAGAAGAGCACCCACACTCAACATCTCTTCCAGCACCAAGAGCATTTCCCAGCTTTAAACTAGCAACCCAAAACAGTCCTTGTTACTCATATTTCCTACTTTTAATTAACACAGTGAAAATTTATAGCACATTTTTTAAGATTATTCATAGACAAAAAAAATAGAATATTATCTTTAATCATTTTCCTACAATTTTTTTTATCATATTTGTATGAAAAGAAACTATATTAAATTTTTATACATTTTATTTAATATATGAAAAATACTTTAAAAGTGTTTTTTTAATCATATTGTACATTTAAAAAACAAAAAATGCTAAAATTCTATTTTACATCCTATTAAATTTCAAATTGTCTAACTTCATGAGGATGATGCATCATGTTCTAAGAAACTTCTAAACCTATTTAAATTTAGTATATAACCATTTCTTTCAACTACATCATTCCCAGAGTTCAGACAATGCTTGTGAGCCACCGGAAAACTATTTTTTTACCTTAAGGGAAGGCATTAATTCTGCATTTTTTTCCGTGATGATCATTTTTTTTCCTACTTTGATAGTTTCCCTAGTATATTCCATAAAGCTGGAAAAACCAGTTCTTTTATACTCCACACAATTACCTTTATTTACAATTTTAATGTCAAAACAAAGATGTGATATCATTTTATATCAGTAATTCTAGGTTTCTTTAAATACATTTAAAGAACACTGAAATGTTAGCACAGAGAGCTTTTCTAACCTTTTTCATATCTCAGTAGTACAAGAATGTTATTGCCTTTATTTTTCTTAAAGATTATGCAGGAGTTTGTGTTTATTCTAAGCAATCACTTATGTGCCAAACCCCCATGAATGAGATAATGATGAATACAATATGTGAAAAAGCCATGAGAAGCTAATTTAGATGGATACATTTGATAAGTGAGAGAGAAGCGACAGGGAACGTGGGGGACATTAATCAGTTTGCGAAACGAGCTCATGGTCGTCAAACATTTTTGTGTCTGCCATGTTCTCATCAACTCTCGTGCATTCAAAGGTTGTTTGGAATGTTTGTAAGGGACAATCAGAAATGTTTGGATAGCGTAACCTAGTCTTCAATCTTGTCTCTATTTAGGGGCATCTTTGTTATATCACGTGTAAATGAAATGTAATGTAAAGGTGATGAACAAATTCCGTAGAACTCTGATGAGAATTTAAAAGATCAATATGTTCTTTATATATAAGATTTGTAGGTTCATAGTATATAATAGAATTTCAGACATTGGGATGAGACCAAAGCTGAATCGAAATAGGTATATATAAGAAAATATAGTGCTTAATAATGTCTCTAGTGTTCTTAATTGAAATGCTTGCAATAGAAAGAATTTTTATCAAAATATAATCTTCATAGAATGAGGTGGTCTTATGAACTTTGTTTTTGTTTTATAATAAATTATTTTAATTGATTTATTTTAGTTTAAATAGTCAGTAGTGACATGTTGTGATGTTTAATTTGTTGTGTTGTTCTTGTCATCGCGGCTCAAATCCCGTTGGAGATGAGGTTCCCCATTTGTGGCCTCATCGGTTCATAGCTCCTAATCAAAGTGTTTACCTCTTTTAGAAAAAATAATGCACATGAATAAGTTTTTACTTGTCCCCCTTCAAAAAGGAAGACAAAAATAAGTCTCTACATAAAAAAATAATTCATTAAAAAGATTTTGTAATAATCATTATAACGTATTTGATATTATTTTTTTATTGGAAAAAATATATATATAATGAAAAACAAATATTACAATACAGTGTTCTTTCAAGATACCAATTGTGAAAAGTGTGGTGAAATGGAAGAGAGGGTGGGGGAAGATAGGAGGAATTCCGTGGGTGAGAATTCTAGTTCACCTAGTCAATCTATTCTTCTATATTTCTATTGTAGATAGGTTGGTTCTATTCTACATTAATTGACAAAAAGACAAGACAAAATAAATATCCATACAAATTTTTTTATTCATAGATCAAATTTTGTAGAAATCATATTGATCTATAAATTTTGAATGAAATAAAAATAATAAAAAAATTAATATTATACAATTTACTTAATAGATCTATAAAATAATTAGAAATCTAAAAATAAAATATTATATTTCAATTGTTTATGTGTGGAAAAAATAAAATAAAATGAAACTTATAACTCATTTTGTAATCAACTTAAGAGAGTTGTTCTCCATATTTATATAAGCAAAAACAGTCTAAAGTCTAACCAATTAAGAAATGGCTATACAGAAATCAAAATATACTATTGAATAAAATATTTAATTGAATTAAAAATTAAAAATAATAATATTTTTATTTTTAAAATATTTAAAATATTTTAAATTAATCAATAATTCTAACTTTCTACAAATAAAAAATCAATTCTGACTCCTGATTTTATTACTTCTGTCATGAACATTTTTTATCTTCTCCTTATCAAATATAGTTGCTAAAGATCTGATTTTGAACATCTGTATAATTGTCCTAGATGCCTTGGTATACCTTATACTCATGAAATATTTTATCTCTACTAATATCAAAAAGTTTTTCATGTTAAATCTGCTCAAAACTTAAAAAACATACGGCTGATAAAATTTCGGAGCTCACGTATCGATAAATCTTGCTTTTCATCATGGAACATATTGTAAAAGACACCCACAGGGCCATACTTATTGTTATTCCTTGTGTACATATACTTCACGTTTTTTTGTTTTTTTTCAACCAATGACTAAAATTTCTCAAGTCGATATGTCTGTGGTATTTGACATTGAATATCATACATTGAAGTTAAACAGGATTCCATTGTTAGGGTTCATATTCTTTTAGCTGTGCATATGCAATGATGTTTTAGCTAATTTGATTGATGTTTCTTTATGTAATGTTTCGAAAGTAATAAAATATATGCATAGATTTTTATATTCTGTTAAATCTATAATGCTATATCAATTGTTTACGTGGCACAACTCTTACATGTAAAAAGGCCACACCTTAATTATAACCTACAGGATCTTTGTATGAAATGGTATTTTAAGTATGATGAAGTTATTTCTATATAAATCTCTCAAATTAACGAACATATATAAACAGTTCTAATGTTAATGTTTATGCTTTTTTAACTCTAACGCACCATTTATTGAAGTAGTCTTACATGTAAATAGGTAATACCCTTAACTCCAATGTTTTAACTATTTTGATGTTAAGAACAGTGAATACATACATATTGATAAACATGAAAGGCTTTGCAGTAGATTTTCTTCGAGGTGGGGACCTATGCGCATAGTCACGTCGAATTTGGAATAATTTCGAAGGACAGTCAAGTATGGGTTTCGTGTAGCGTAGGCCCAGGCAAGTGGCCCGGGGTTTCATAGCATGTCTTTCTGAAACAGCGATGTATTTTATTTTATATGTTTCTGAATGATTTTTTTGGTTCAAATTTGAAAAGCCAAGATTGAAGGGTCTATTTGTCAAATTCATTTTTACCATTATATTGGATTCTTTATTATGATTTTGTATACATTGAAGATTTAATTTTTCATAGGCTTAGTTAAGACTTGATTTCTGGAATGATCAAAGATTTTTTAACAAATTTTAATACATTTGAAAAATAAATTTTTAAAATTTTTAACAAAATAATTAAAGTTTAAAATAAAATTATATGAATTTTTTAATTTTAGAAACATTTCAAATTATTATTTAAGATTATCTGATTAACATAAAAACAAAGAAATATTATTTTAAATCCCATCAACTCTTCAATCTGGAGCTCTTGATTATCTATCTTTTGTATGAAGTGAATCGCATTTTAAAATGTGGAAGGCACCAATGCAAACTTTTTTTCTCACACGAGGACTTGTGTTTTTTCTGGAAACAAATAGGGAGTTCATTACGAACTTACGATGGTGTGGGGGACTCCACTTACATTCGTCTGCTTCATTTTTTTGCTGCAGAAAGCAAACCATTTATGTACTTTTTATTGACAAAATGATCATATATATTATATGTTCTACAAGATTAGATTCCTGCAATATTTTTAAATTATATTTATGACTAGCACTTGCACCAACAAGGTGCAATGGTTACACCAATAGCAAGATATTCTATAAGATATGTCAATAAAATAATTTTGAAATGTTATAAATAAACTTTGTGTTAACAAATAATGACACTTTGGCGAGGAGAAGATTTTAGAATTCCTCAAAGCAGGGAGATGTGCACAATAGAAATAGGTAATTGTGAAAACCTCTTATGCGTCTTTGGTGTCCTTGGGGATGCATCGACGTTGAGGGCATCACCACAAGTTAGGTGGGGGAGGTTGTAGTGGCCACAAATTTTTTACTCTTGTCCGGAGTTCAGAGCACTGTGAAGACTAAAAAGAATGAAGGCATATGGATCACTCTGGTTGTGTAATGGCCCAAGAATGACACGGATAATATTCTAATGGATGGAATGAATAAATTCAATAAGGCACATATAGATCTTATGGGATCTACAAAGATGTCAATTTCAAATAGGTATGGATATCTTGAACAAGGTACTCGACACGGATCAAGAGAGTACTTTCCCCAAAATATGTGGAGGTTGCCTCCTCAAGATGCAACTATCGAGCATCCTATTACGACAAGCTCGAGTTGTCATTGGATAAGTCCATGAACCTCAAATTGCTCCATTGGGATAGTGACAATCGTCGATGGTGAGTCAAGTTGGAAATGACCTCCTCCTCCTCCTCCTCTTCCTCCTCCTCCTCCTCCTCCTCCTCCTTCCTCCTCCTCCTCCTCGTCTTCTTTGTCTTCTTCTTCCTCCTCCTCTCCTTCATCTCCTCCCTCCTCTTCTCCTTCTTCCTCCTCTTATTCATCATCTTATTTCTCCTCACCCTCCTTTCTCTCTTCTTCTTCCTCCTCAAACTAACCAAGTTCAATGAATGCAAATTATGTGAGCACTCTTGCTCTACCCCTTAGTTAAATATAAAAACATAAGTTTATGACATACATGTTCACAATGAGCACTAACATGCTTTATTATCCAACTCTTCCAACTAACCAAACTCAATGAATGCAGATTATGTGAGTGCTCCTACTCTGCACCACAGTTTCACATAAAAACATAAGTTTATGACAAACATGTTCACTATGAGCACTGACATGCTTTAAGACAATTTTTTTGTTCACTACAAATTCATCCTCCTCCTCCTCCTCTTCTCCTTATTTATTTTCTTCTTCCTCTTCTTCCTCCTCCTCCTCCTCTTCTTCCTCTTCTGCATCCTCCTTCTTCCTCTTCATCCTCTTCCTACTCTTCATCTTCCTCTTCTTCTTGTTCTTCATCCTCTTCCTCCTCTTGATCTTCCTCTTCCTCCTCCTCTTCTTCTTCCTCCTCTTCTTTCTCCTCCGCTTCTTTATCTTCTTCTTCCTCCTCTTTCTCCTCTCCTCCTCCTCCTACTCCCCCTTCTCCTTCTCCTCCTTCTTGTCCTTTTCCTCCTTCCTCTTCTCCTTCTTCTTCCTCCTCTTATTCATCATTTGTTCCTTCTTTCTCCTCTTCCTCCTTCTTCCTCCTCCTACTCCTCCTCTCCTTCGTCTTCATCGTCATCTTCATCTCCTCCTCCTTCAAGTTATTTTTCTTAAATAAAAATAGTATTAGATTAAAAATTACATTATAATATATCAATTTTATTATTGAAAATAAAGAGACCTTAACAATAAAATTAAAATCAAATAAATTGACCTAAGAATATCAAAATAATTTCAATAATTGATGATTTCTATAGACAATTTTTAACATTTTTCTAAAGAAATAATTGTCACTGCAAAATTGTGAAATTTTCTTGACAAATATGCCATTAAACTCAAATTTTAATAATAGAGTCCCTGACAATTAAGCTATTAAACTAAAAAATAAAATAATGAAATTTCCTGACAATTATGCTATTAAACCCCCCAAAAATATAAAGATAAAATTCATGGCAAAAGAGAAATCACAAACTTGGCATATTTCCAAAATCCTCTTACATAATGATCATAGTCCTTGAAGGAGGAGTGAAATCTTGGAATTTTAAGAATCTCACACAGTGATCTTATAAGTATGGAAGAAAAACCAAAACACTGTGAAAGCCTTAAACATGCAATCCTACATTTATTTACCTAAACACTTGGAGAAATTATCTCATCTTTTCTATTGGTTGAGATTCAATTCGAATTTGGTTTCAGCAGATTGCTCTAATGTTTTCACTGCATCTTCAATAGTCTCTGTTACATGCTCAATGGTCTCTATTACATATGCACATGAGATTCTTCAACCTGAGTTACAGCTGAATCTTCTCCATGATAGCCTCATCAGTTCTTCAACCAGACTTTCAAGAGCCTTAGCAGATTCTGCAGTCTGACTTTCAAGAGCCTTACTAGATTCTTCCATTTGAGTTTTAATAGCCTCATTAGAATCTTCAGCCTGACTTTCAAGAGCATGACCAGATTCTTCAAGCCCGTGGGCTGCATCAGATGGTTGTTCATTTGTAGCAATGCTGCTCACATCCAAGCTTCTTGGTGTTTGCCCTCTTGTTGAGGATGTTGTTTTACTTATTACGTCTCAAGAAAGTTGCTATATAAATATCTTTGTGATTATCCTCTCCAACAAACATTATTAGGCAGGCGTTGAAGATAAAGTATGCTAGAGTTAATGGTTATTTTTGCATAGAACTTTCCAGCACAGGGAATCTTCTATTAGGTTCTAGATTTTTATTTTTAATTTGGGGCTTTTTTTAGCCATTTTAGCATTGTCCAGAAATCTATATGAGGTCTATAAATTCAATAGTGTCATCATTGTTAAAGAAAGAAACAACAACAAACACTTATGTAATCTAAGTGCAAATAATATATTTTCAAGTAGCTTTATATTTGCTCTATTTTATACTTTTATTTTGTTTGTTCAATAAAATGTGGCCCTTTTTCTGATGACGATTATTTCTCTCTCTGTGTGGGTTGATGGATGGCATTGTTTCAGTCAACTTTTTTGGTTTTTGTTTCTACTATGGTTGATTATATGCTTTTTAGTTTAGTTTGTAGTTGGCTTTCCATGAATGCTTTCTGTACGCCTATCCTAAAATTTGTATTTGGGCATCTTTGGAAAGTCTAGTTAGTGTTTTTGATTGATACTGTGAGAATATAATCCCCCAAGGTCACTTTTATCCATCAAAAATATTATTTTTCTCAGTAGTTGAGTTATAGACCTTGGTGGTTAGGATATTAAAAGTGTAGGTGTATTGTATTTAAGTGATTACTCACAAATTGATAAATTATGGGAGTATTATAGGGTTGAGTGAGTGAAATTTATGTTTCGATATAAAATTGGACAGACTTTTAACCCCTTAGTCACATCCCCTTTACTGCGAAGGGGCAAAGAAATATGACTCAAGTGTAAGTCAACAAAATGGATACAACCAATCTAGAAAACATTCACAACAACACTCAATGCAGACACCTGATTAAAAAAACATTGTGGTATTTGAATTGATTGCCAGTGTGAGGTGTCTTTTGAGATCAAATTTGGCTTCTCAACAGGCTCCAAGGCAAAGAGGTTTCATTTCTGCATATTGCAACCTCTGCCCAACATGAGATAAAAACTCATACAACACCAGTCATCTCCTTATGATATGATATTTTGAATATCTATATTGAAAAAGCCTCAACAAAGCCAAGAGATAATAGTAGTAAATATCAATAGTAGAGTATAAAGAAAGAAATGACAAGATAAGATATTTGCCCCCTTATGGTTGTGGCCCGTTGCAGGAGCTAGACAAAACACCACCACTAGTACATTTGACCCACTTTTTAGACCAACATTTCCGACCAAGCATTAAAATAATTTTCCTTGGTCGGTTTATAGAAGGAAAAGTTTGATTTTTTTTTAATCTATTCTTGTGTTGGTCAGAATTACGACCATGACAGGTGGTCATAATTCCGACCAACACAGGAATATAACTTTAAAAAAAAGGCACAGACTCATTTTATTTCATTCTGCAATTACTTCACATGCAAAGGAGAGGTGAAGGAGGGAAGGATGAAAGGAGGGAAGGAGGGAAGGAAGTCGAATTCAATCAGCAGCACGCATTTTTGATCATCTCTTCACTGGTTTCATCTCTTAACCCTAACCTTATCTAATGCTTATTAAAACATTGTCTAGATTATCAGTTTTCTTATCTAATGCTTATTAAAACCTTGGATCTTGCGAATGGATATGAGTTTGTCTGATACAAAAAACTTGACAGCCCTAGTTTATAAACTATACCATGAACCATAGAAGATGTAAACCCTCATTATTTTAAACTATATTATGGACCATAGAAGATGTAAACCCTCCATTTTTGTGTTAACTGTCCCTGAACAGTGAGCAGGGGTCACTGTCACTTGGATTGTTGCAATATTGGATTGGTATGATCCTCCACTTTGGGTATAAATGAGTAGGATGGATTAGAACAAAATGTATTAGAAAAACTCATATCCATTCACAAGAACCATAGAGAAATGAGTTACTTTACATCTTCTATGGTCCATAGTATAATTTAAAATAATGAGGGAAATAAAAAATGTATTAGACAAACTCATATGCATTCACAAGAACCATAGAGAAGCATTTTTACCATCAAATCCTTTGACTATACCCTCATGGGTTATGCCTAGTAGAATACACTAACTTTACATGATTCTCTATGGTTCTTGTGAATGGATACGAGTTTTTTTGACATATTTTGTTCTTTCCCTCATTATTTTAAACTATACTACGGACCATAGAAGATGTAAAGTAACTCATTTCTCTATGGTTCTTGTGAATGGATATGAGTTTTTCTGATACATTTTGTTCCGATCCATCCTACTCATTTATACCTGGAGTGGAGGATCATACCAATCCGATATTACAAAAATCCAAGTGACTGTGACTGCTGCTCATTGTTCAGGGACAGTTAACACAAAAATGGAGGGTTTACATCTTCTATGGTCCATAGTATAGTTTAAAATAATGAGGGTTTACATCTTCTATGGTCCATAGTATAGTTTAAAATAATGAGGGAAAGAACAAAATGTATCAGAAAAACTCATATCCATTCATAAGAACCATAGAGAAGCATTTTTACCATCAAATCCTCTGACTGTACCCTCACATGTTATGCTTGGCAGAATACACTAACTTTTCATGCTTCTCTATGGTTCTTGTGAATGGATATGAGTTTGTCTAATACAACAAAGTCGACAGCCCTAGTTTATAAACTATACTATGGACCATAGAAGATGTAAACCCTCATTATTTTAAACTATACTATGGACCACAAAAGATGTAAACCCTCCATTTTTGTGTTAATTGTCCCTAAACAATGAGTAGGGGTCACAGTCACTTGGATTGTTGTAATATTGGATTGGTATGATTGTCCACTCCAGGTATAAATGAGTAAATGCACCAGTGTGTGCATTGGTCTAGTGTATTTCAATCTTATTCTTTTCTAGATCAAATCTTAGTGGATTCCTCTCAGGGAGAGCATATTGAGTTAGTAATGGGGAGTTTGGCCCTTTTGTCATTTTTGTGAAAGAGGGAGAAGAACTGAAGATATTAGAACTTTGATGTTGATATATTTTGATAGTAATTTTTTTGCCTTGTTATTAATGAATGTTATCAATGAAGAAGGGGGAGATTTTTACAATGTGAGGTTTATATTATCATTATTGTTGTCATTAATGGTTTTCATTGATTTCAACATATTCTATGCATAGATGTGGATTGGTTGTTATGGTGCTTTAGTAGAAGCATGCACTAGATGACATGCTTTAAATATTTACCCTTATTTGTATCATTTCTAGTCCCATTTATCATGCAACATATTATGGAATATTGTTTGTTTGGGTTCAGTCCTATTTAGAAAGTGTTCATTGTGCTTTGGTCAATATAATTGCAATGTAACATATAGATCCTATCCATTGGTACTGAAGATCTCAGTGGTGGTGTAGCATGGTGTTATGTGCGAGATGTACCATGTATTGAGCAAGGTATTCCATGTTTCATTCCTTTCCACTTTGGGAACACTTTGGTGTGACCTATTTCAAATTGGACCAGGTCAACCTTGTTGTTAGCATGAGATGGTATAAGGGAGTGATGATTTTATTTGTTGATGTATGCACATATGCGAGTATATGTGATCGAATGAAAATATGACAAGAAAAGATCTATGTGTTGATGTGAGTTGGTGCAATTGGTAGAAGACTGCCATATCATTTCTGTGTTGTAGAGCATCAGTGATAGTAACTTTTGTGGTGGATCCATTTTTCATTTCTTATATTTTACAAGTGAGCCTATTTGTATCTACAATTAGACTTTATTATTTCTTTGTAGTTAGCCCAACTGGAAGTGAGGCAACCAACAATGATCCCTTTTTGAAAATAACCTCAACTGGTGTTCATTTTAGGAGAATTAGATTCTCCGTGGTTTTTCCCATCTTGGGTTCCCATGTAAATTCTGGTGTTCATTATGTTGATGGTTTTGTTCTTTCATGTTCATTTATGTTATAAGTTTATGATTGGTTTAAGTATTTAAAAAATTAATATAAGTAAAGAAAATTATTTGATAATAAATTATTCATCCCCCTCTCAGTTATTTGACCTGTTCTACATCTCCTTTTCATATCACCAAAAAAACCATCAATGCCAAACTTTAACACTTGTTTTATATAAAATTTTCATTTTCTTTACATTTCATTTGGGAATCTTAGAAACAAGTTTGCAAGATCTTAAATTGGGAAAAATATTACTTGCAACATGGTTTCAATTTGATAACAGATTTTGGTTGAACATTCTTGTTAAATATTATGTTCAATCACTTGTTATTTCTTTCTCTAGCAAAGTTTAAATTATTTATTTAGAAAAAAAGAAATTTTATAATCCAGTAATATTTGAGATTCTCACACTTTGATTTGACTAACGATAGGTTTAAAGAGTTTTTAATATTTGTGAAATCACTCGTTCTGTTCGTATTAATTGTGAAACTATGCACACCTATACAATACAATGCCACAACTTTATAAGTAACAATTCTTTTGTTTCATCTTTAGAAAATCTATTTAAGTATCAATTTTAGCATGTCATTTAATCCAACACTTACCCTCAAATTGAAACATAGGCATCAATAAAGATGTTGACGAATTTGAGTGGTCGATTATGGAGGTCTTATTTGATTTTAATTTTCAAATTTATCTTAGAAAATTGGACATTACAAATTTTGGCTTAGAATTTAACATACATTACAAATTTTCTATGTTGGATAGATTAAAAAGTATGATGATTCAATTAGCTTAGTTGTATTTTTGTTAAGATAATGAAATTTCATAACACATTTTCTATTATTGTTCATAGGTAGAAAGAAATGGAATGTTATTGTAAATCATTTTTTCTACCTTTTATTAACATAATGAAAGTTTGTAGCACATTTTCTAAGATTTTTCACATGAAAAAATAAATTAAATGTTATTGTTAATAATTTTCCTACTTTTTGGTAACATAATGAAAGTTCGTAGGAGAGCAAAGGGAAATCCTAGTCCTGGTGGTTGTAGGGGAGTGACACATGATCATAATGGTAGGTTTGTCTTGATGGTAGCCCTCCCTTTGGAAATTGTGACAAACCATTATGACAAGGCAAACATAGCCTATATTGGAATTAAATTGGTAGTCTCTAATGGATACATGAGAATTTTCCTTGAGAATGACTCTTTAAACTTTATAAATTGTTTAAGGGGTGTTCAAACTCATAGTTGGACAATCAAGAGATTAATCCTCAATAGTATTAATATTCTTAATTCTTTAGATCATTATAAAATATCCCATGTCTTTCATGAAGGCAACAAGGTTGTTGATGCATTTTATAATTTTGTAGTTAGGCAACCTAATATTATTTGGTGGGGGACATATGATCAAATCCATATAGAAAGTAAACTTCATATTGATGATGATATACGATCTTGCTAAAATGCCAAATTTCTTGGTAATGATGGCTCTTTACTCTTGGCGCATGTGATTGACAAGGGTGAGATGTCCTATCCCAATAATGGGAAGAAAAGGCAGGTCTTTTGCATACAAGTTTTCTTAGACCAAATTTTGTTCCAAATCAGTTTCCTTTTGTATTTTTTCTTCTTTTTTACCCTTGCATTGTCTTTAGTCCCTGGCTTGTTCGTACAATAACATGGATAGTGAAAGAAATAGCATCGAGTCCCACTTTGTATGAAAAATGGCAAGACAATCACCTTGTTTGGGAGAAGATTTTGGTAGGTGACATCACTCCTTATATGGAGAAACTCCATAGCCATGACCCTTAGGTTACTAGTGCATTTCTTGATCAGTTGGAGAATGCAATCTTGAAAGTGTACAGGGTTGAAAACCCCATCAACGAGGCCTCACCTTAATGTTGAAGTTATTGGAATGCTAGTGGAGGGAAAAAATATTTACAAGGATCATAAAGTGTGAGACAAAGCTATAAATATATTCAAAAATTAAGAATGGGAGAAGGTCTACAAGATCACTGATGCGGGTTACAACCATGCTACAATTAAACCCATATGAGTTAAAGTTAAAAAAATCATCACGAGGTATCTAACCCCCTATGGATGCTTTACAACTTTTTTTAGCCACCACTTCATGATTTTAAACCATTTCAGACATGATATATGGATATCTCTCCCCTTCTATTTTTTTAAGATTCTCTCTTCAATAGGATTAAATTTTATGAGAAAAAAAAACCCAATTCTTTAGTTTTTTATGAAGCCCTCATTCTCCTTATCATGGAGTATGCTAAAGATATTTCAATTTATCCTAAAGCCTCCAATTCAAAATTAAGAATCAGGGTTTTCCATAATTTCCATAAACACTACTTTGATTTCTCTACCAACCTTGAAGATGGGTGCTATCATATTAGTAAATGCAAACACCCTAAGAAGGATGATTTGACTCCTAATCAGCCTTGTGGATATGAACTGATATTGAGGACTCTAATTATATGTCCTTGGAGGATATGTGTCATATTTACTTACCCTTATCTCTACTAAGAAGGGTAACTATCAAATGGTGGAATCCTCCATATCCTCAAAGTACATAAAGGGTAAAGAGAAGAGAAAAGGCCCTAACTTTTGTTACTCTATGACTGGAACTCAAAGAAATACTAGATCCCCTCATGTAAAGAAGCCTTTAGAGAAATCTAATGACAAAAAGAAGATTAAAATGGAAGCAAGGGACAAGGTTGACATCCAAGATTCTAGTATGGACCCTCTAGGGATCAATTTCCATATAGAGATCCCCATTAAGATAGAGAGAGATACCTCTAAGTTATTACAGAAAATGTTTCCTTTACCACCAAAATAGGAAACATGTTGAGGGTAGCAATGGGTGTGACAGATAGACAAAATAACATCTTCAAGTGGATGTTGTCTGGAATTAAGCTAGTTAAAGGTAGGGTTAATACCTTTAATGATAAAATAGACTCAACATAGAACAATGTGAACAAAATCTCCACTTTTGAGAATGTTGATAAAATGCTATCTCTAGTCCAAAATCTAGCCAAGAATGTAAAAAGTATAGAGATGTATCATGAAAAAAATATTAGGAACCTTGAAGAAACCATTGATAAGGTACATGGTAAACTAAGGGTAGTTGTGGCTATGAGTAGAACTACCATATCAAATAGTACAGATAGGCTCAAATAGTTGAATGACTAGGCACAAGCTCTTCAAGATTTATGTAAAGGTAACTCTAGTTCTCCTTTGATGGCTCAACATGACATGGGTGTTGGATGTATTCTTGGTCCTTCTACTAGAACATTTAGCCATGATAAAGGTAAGAATGATCAAGCCTATATTGTCCATGATGTTCTGAAATTCAATGAAGGAGTGATACAAAAAAATGTAGAAGCAACAAACATGTTACAAACTCTTTAGTAAGCTTTCGGGTTTGTGGGCCATATTTTTTTCTTTTGATTAACTATTGGATAGTTTCTCATTTTCTTATGGTTCTCTTCTACTGCTACCAAATTATTTTGTAAAGGGTTTAGGGGTCCCTTAAAAATTTGTTTCACTTTAGTAAAAAAACATAATAAAAGTTTGTAGCACATTTTCTAAGATTGTTCGTGGCTGAAAAGAAATGAATTTTTTTATTGTTAATTATTTTTCCTACATTTTGTTAGCATAATGAAATTTTGTAGCACATTCCTAAGATTTTCCACGAACAAAAAGAAATAGAATGTTATAGTTAATTATTTTTCCTACTTGTTAGCATAATGAAAGTTTGCAGCACATTTCCTAAGATTGTCCATAGGCAAAAAGAAATAGAATGTTATTGTTAATCATTTTTCCTACCTTTTGTTAACATAATGAAAGTTAGTGACCGTAAAATTTCAGACAATGTTGTCAATGAGTTTGTTAGAAATGACTAGGAGAAGAAGGCTATCACCAAGATGGGAACTTACTACTAGCTCACGAGCTTGAAGATGAAGTGGCAGTTTGTTCTCAAGGCACTCATTTCTTACATCACTCTAGATACCAGGTTTGATAGAATTTGCACCTACCATTTTTTCTTATTGAATTACTTTAGGCACAAAAAAAATATTTCCATTCCATTTTATCTCTTCTCTATAAATGAGAATATTAATGGCTTTAGAGAGAAAAACATAGGTAATCCCACCCTGCATGAAGGTTTGTTACTTTTACTTTATGATTACTTTAAAGCCCAAATTCTAGGTAAGGAAATTGCGGACAAGAAAGCTATTAGCGAAGATTCAAGTTCAAACTACATCCCTTCGGGTAACTCTGAGGACAATCTCTCTGTGGAAAGTGAGGAAGAAGAGCAGCACATTTTGAAAAAGGGATCCACTTCAAAGAAGAGACCTCTGAGTGCTGTCAAAATTTAAAAAAACCCCAAAAAAATAGGACAGAAAGGAGATTAACTTGGATGACGATTACAATGAAAATGAGGAAAATATGGATACTGATGAAGAGGAGGGCAACCAAAAAATGGAAGCCACAAAAATGCCAGATCAGGTCAAAGGGGAAAACCTCAACACCATGAGGGACTGCTCGGGTCACCTCTCTGTTGACCTCATGATCAATGAAGATAACTCCCTTCCTCCTCAGACATCACTTGGCACCAAAAATGAGACTCAAACCCCTATTTTCGAGGACCTCAAAGGGAAATCCTTCCACTCAGTCTCCTATAAGGCTTGAGACCTCTGAAGATAATTCCAGAGGGGAGTATCACACTTCCGGCAAAAGGGAAAAAGGTCTGGATGAGCTTCAACATCAACACAGTGAAAATGGGGATCATAAGGGAGGTTGTTTTCCCCAAAATCATGGAGGATATTGAAGGCAATGTCCACAAGGAAGAGTTGATTGATCCTGCGTTGGTGGTCCTAAGTGATAAAGCTAGGGAAATGGATTTGGACTTCCTCAACAACACTAAGAATAGCATGTTGGATCAATACAGGTCCTTCAAATGGCTCTTCCATGAAATCGAAGACCTCAAAGATAAAATTCAGAGTACTGATGGAAAGGATCACCAAACCACAGAGCGAAAGCAAAGCCTAGAGGCTAGGGTCCAACACCTGGAATAAAAAATGATCCGCTTAGAGGAAACCCTGAAGGGTATTGCTGAGCAAAACTTTAACATTCTCAAAGCATCCAATGACAACATAAAGCTTCTAATCAACAAAATGGAAGAGAAAATGGACAGTAGGGGTGATAAGAGGACTGTCGTGGAAGGGAAGAAGAAGCCAAGTGAGGGCCCAGGTAAAAGAACCAGAGTCAGAACAAAGAAAAACAAGGAGAAGGAAGGCTCCCATGATTCCCAAGACATCCAGAATGTTAAAGAGGTAGTAGAATTGATGGAGGCTCTCAAATGCAATGTTGTTGTCATGCTCAAGAGCCTGGCTTAACTCATTCCATGGTCCTTGTCTTTTTTCTTTGTTTTGTCTTTCCTTTTTTGTGTGACTATTTTATGTTTGGCCTTTCTGTAGCCTATCCCTTGGATTGCAAAAACTAGCTTTGAACTGATCTTGTTTATCTCTTTTTAATTACTCTGTTGTGGGTTTTAGGCACCCTGTAAAACTTGTTTTACTTAATCAAAAACATAATGAAAGTTAGTAGCACATTTTCTAAGACTGTCCATAGGCGAAAAGAAACGCAATGTTATTGTTAATCATTTTTCCTACTTTTTGTTAACATAATGAAAATATATAGCATAGTTTTTGAGATTGCTCATTGGCAAAAAGAAATAAAAAATTAATTTTAATTATTTTCTTACTATTTTTTATCATGTTTATGTAAAAAGAAACTATCTCAAATGTTTATACATTTTATTTAATAGGTTAAAAATACTTTGAAAGTGTTTTTTAATCATATTGTACATTTAGAAAACAAAAATACTAAAATTGTATCCTATTAAATTTCGAAATCTCTAACTTGATAAGGATGATATATTGGGTTCTAAACAGCTTCAAAACCTATTTAAATTTAGAATACAATCATGCTTTTCAGCTACATCATGTCCATAATTCAGGCAATGCTTGTGAGCCACCGGAAAACTAAATTTTTACCGTAAGGGAAAGCATTACTTCTGCATTTTTTTTTTCCAGTGATGATGTTTTTTTTTTCTACTCTGATAGTTTCCCTATTATATTTCCATAAAGCTGTTTTTAATCTTCAAAACTATACACAGTCACCTTTATTTAAAATATTAATGTCAAAACAATGATGTGACATCATCTTATATCAGTAGTTCCAAGTTTCTTAACATACATTTAAGGAACATTAAAATGTTAGCACAGAGACCTTTTCTAACTTTTTCCATATTTCAGAAGCACACGAATGTTACTGGCTTTAGTTTTCTTAAAGATTATGCAGGAGTTTGTGCTTATTCTAAGCAATCACTTATTTGCCAAACCCCCATGAATGAGATAATGATGAATACAAAGTGTGAGACAACCATGAAAGCTAAATTAGATGAATATATTCGATTAATGAGAGAGAAGAGGCAGGGCACGTGAAAGGGAGCGTGGAGGACGACACACATTCTGCAAAACGAGCTCATGCTGGTCAACATTTTTGTGTGTCTCCCATGTTCTCATGCATTCCAAGGTTGTTTGGAATGTAATTTGGAAGGGACAATCAAACATGTTTGGGTAGCGTAACCTAGTCTTCGATCTTGTCTCTATTTAGGGGCCTCTTTGTTATATCACTTGTAAAAGAAAAGCAATGTGAAGGTGATGAACAAATTCCATAGAAATCTGATGAGAATTAAAAATATCAATATGTTATCTATATATAAGATTTGTAGGTTCATATTATATAATACAATTTGAACCATGGGATACGACCAAATGTGAATCATAATAGGTATATAAAAGAAATGCTTGCAATAGGAAGGATTTTCATCAAAATATAATCTTTAATTAAAAAATAGGTTTTCTTATGAACTTCTTTTCGAAAAGCTAAAATATAAAAAAAATCTATCCAAGATTTTTAGTGCGAGTACAATTTTTTAATAAATTATTAAATAATTAATTTCAATTTTAGTTAAATTAAAATTATTGGCAAATTAATAATACACATAAGTTTGTTTTTATGAGATCCCCTTCAAAAAGGAAGACAAAAAAATCATTAATTTTTTTTTGAATATTACAATAGAATGTTCTTTCAAGATAAGAATTGTTAAAATTCAAGTGAAATAGATACCATTTTCATGAGGAGAGGTTGGGAGAAGATAGGAAGGACAAATTCTAATTGACCTAGTCAACATATTCTTCTCTACCTTTACTATAGATAGGTTATTAATTGACATAGAGGCAAGACAAAATAAATATCAACACATTTTTTTTATTCATTGATTAAGTTTTGTAGCAAGTCACATTGACCCATTAATTTGGAATGAAATAAAAATGATAAAAAATTAATATTATATAATTCATTTGATAGATCTATTAAAAATTTAGAAATCTAAAAATAACCAAAAAAGAAACTTATTTATGTGTGACCAAAAAAGAAACTTATGACACATCTTGTCAATTTAGATCTATTATTAATTATTTATGTGTGACCAAAAAAGAAACTTATGACACATCTTGTTTTCCATATTAATATATTTTAATAATTTAATAATCAATAAAAAACAGTTTTTTTATTTGAAGTAAGGCTCTTTTCAACAAATAATAAATTGAAGCAATATTAGAAGTGTACTTAGCTGAGAAAACTTTCCATCTTAGACTTAACGTGGCAGTGTGAGTCCTTTGTTGATAAAAAAAATTCCATCTTTAACATAAGCATGACTGTGGGAGCTGAAATAGTCATTTGTGTATTAATCGCTCTTTGTGTCACTGATAAAATTAAATGAACTCTGATATACTATAAATAGAAATGAAATGAAAGTTACCAGTCAGTCTATGGGATTCAGCAGTGGGAACTGAAACTACTTGAAATAAACAAAAACAGTCTAAAGTCCAACCAATTACTTCTTGCAGTTTTCTGACTCTGCTGATTTTGCTTCTTCTGTTATGAATTTTGATTAGATAGGTTGCTGTTATGTTATCTTCTCCTTATCAAATAAATCTGATTTTGAACACATCTGTATAATTGTACTAGATGCCTTTGTATGCTCATGAGATAATGTCATTTTATCTCCACTATTCCCAATGAACAAAAATAACAAATCTTATTGTCCCACTCCTCTTTGTATATGGGAAAAAGGTAATATAACAAAGTTTTCAAAAAACATCAAACTTTTTCTTTGTTAAATACCATCTAGATTGAAACGATTGGAGAATACCCAAAAGTCATCGGTTACAAAGAGCAAGTAATGATCGGGCTTCATGTAGTGTAGTGGGAGTTGTTAGTAGATTTTTAAGTAATTCGGAAAAAACTTATTGGCAAGTAGTTCAATGGATTTTTCGGTATTTGAAAGGTATTTTTCATTATGTTTTATATTTTACTGGAAAGAATATTCAACTCCGTGATTATGTTGATTCTGATATGGCTGGAGATTTAGATAAGAGAAGATCAACTACTGGTTATGTGTTCACTTTTGCAGGCGCATTGATCAGTTGGGTCTCTTGTAAGCAACAGGTAGTTGTTCTTTCTTCCACCGAGGCTGAATACATTTCTCTCATTGAGGGAGACAAGGAGATGATATGGTTACAATAGTTGTTAGGAGATTTGGGGTGTAAGCATTCAAATTTTACTCTATTTTGTGATAGCAATAGTGCTATTCACTTGGCTAAAATCTCTGCTTTCCATAACAGCACAAAGCATATAGAGATTAGATATCACTCCATTTGTCATGCTCTTGAGGAAGGCAAGGTACAGGTAGAGAAAATTGACACCAAAATCAATTAGGCAGATGCATTAACAAAGGTTGTCTCACGAGAGAAGTTTGAATTTTGTAGAGCTTCTTTTAGCATTGTGACAACATAGCCATAAGTTCTAAGTGAGGATATCTCTGTACAGCTCTTCCCGAAGCACTGATTGGACTTCAAGTGAGAGATTGTAACGGTTCTAATAGAATCTGAAGCGCAATCATTACTTGCTCTTTGAAACTGACGACTTTTGATATTCTCCAACTGTTTCATATTCCAGTTTTGAGCTGCGAATGGTTCAAGATGTATTTGGTTCTTCTTTGAAGATAGAAGATTATTAATTAATGGTGTTGTACATTGTAATACTGAAATTACTTGAATAAAAGAGAATCCTCTGCTTGCAAAGTGGATGTGGTCCATTTGGACGAACCACTATAAATCTCTGGTCTTTTCTATGTGTATTTCTTGCATTTAGTCTGATTCTTTATTTTTATCTGCAATTTCTTTAACTCAACATAGATTACTTTGAATGCAATAAATCAGCGATGGAGGAATGCCTGTTTTTCGGGTAGTATCGGCTCAAAACTTGAAAAATATATGCTTGCTAAAATTTCGGAGCTCATGTGTCGATAAATCTTGCTTTTCATCATGGGAGCATATTGTAAAAGACACACATTACACGCCCATAGTTATTCTTATTCCTTGTGTACATATACTTCATGTTTTTCAGAAACTCTCAACCAATGACTAAAATTTCTCAAGTCAATATGTCTGTGGTATTGACATGACATATCATGCACTGAAGTTTAAAAGGATTCCATTGCTAGTGTTCATATTCTTTTAGCTGTTTAAATGATGGAGTTTTTATATGTAAATAAATGCTTTAATTTGTTTATGCAGCGATGTTTTAACTAGTTTGATTGATGTTTCTTTATGTAATTTTTCGAAATTCATAAAATATATGCATAGATTTTTATATTCTGTTAAATCTATAATAATATATCAATTGTTTACGTGGGACAACTCTTACATGTAAACTGGTCATAGCTTAATTCTAACCTACAGAATCTTTATATGAAATGGTATTTAAAGTATCATGAAGTTATTTTTATATAAATCTCTCAAATTAATGAGCATATATATAAATAGTTCTATTGTTAGTGTTTATGCCCTTTTAACTCTAATGCACCATTTATTGAAGTAGTCTTACATGTAAGTAGGTAATACCCTTAACTCCAATGTTTTAACTATTTTGATTGAAGTTTCTGTATAGAAATCCAGCATAAACTTATGCAGCAAAACTGTAATCAAAACACAATATACTAAGTATTTATGTGGAAACTACCTCCCATTACAATATCATTGGAACACATATATGACAGAGCACATAAAAAGATTAAAAAAAGGGCAAGACCTCATGTTCAAATGTCCAAAATCTTCACTATATACAAATTGCGAGCTACGCTACTTGGGGTAAACAATACATGACTCAACTGATACAGAACTTGAATTCCATTTCCCCGTGTTCTATTATTGCAATTCCATGATCAATTGTTCAATCTCTGCCTTGGAATTGTTTCTGAGCAGGCAGAGAAGATTGTGAAAGATAAGGGGGTCACAGGGAATAAGCAGAGGGCCTTGGTGCCGGAATCCAAACTGCTCTTCTGCCTTGTCCAGCAAAGCACGGAAGAGAGGATGGTTAAGAGCTTGAGAAGGGATAACAAAGCGTTTACTCTGCTCCAAAATGCCCACGTAGACTGCCAGGTGGCCCTTGGGCACATCTGAAGGAACCCTCGCTGACTTACTCTGCACTTTGCTTCCAAGTCTCTGCAAAATTTTGCTTGCCTTTCTAACCTCCATGACTGAAGGAGATCTTTTCCAATGAATGCGTAGAGCAAGGAACTTTTATGAGCAATTATGGCAATGGAGAGGGGGATTTAAGGGGGCGCAGGCTCAAACAACCGACACGGATTGTGAAGGGGCGGTGGTTCGCAAATGGGTTTGTGGTCCGTACGGGTGACATCTGCACACAATTCCTGATTGTTAATAACAGTGAATATATATTATTGATGCCTAAACATGAAAGGCTTTGCAGTTGGTTTTCTTTGAGGTGGGGACGTTAGTACCTAGTCACGTAGAATTTCGAATCATTTCGAACGACACTCAAGTATGGGTTTCCTGTAGCGTTTTATGGCTCCATTATCACTTTCATGTTGTTAGATAGAAGTACAACAAATTCACACGCTACTCAAACTCAACCTTGTGAACTTATGTGTATTTGTTTTGGATTTGATATTTTAAAATAAGAATTAAGTGAAATTGATAAATAAATGCCAATGTGAAAGTATATTATGAAGTTGACACAAGGATAAGTTCAAGAAATGGGGAAGGATATTTTGAAGCATATGCCACATGCTTTTCTCCCCTTCAAATATTTTACTTCCCGCTTCTTATGTCATAAAGAAACAATTAGACAACTTGATTAGAAACATGTAATTTAAAAGTTTAATTATCATTTCTTTTTCATATTCTACATATAAATCTTCTAATGATGAAGAATTTGTACTCTTAAAAAGAAGTGGAACAATAAAATTGGACAAATGTAAAGGTAATAGAGAAGTTCTGCATAAATTCAGTAAGGATCAAAATATCAACATCTTATTTAAATGTACGATTTGTGGGTTCTTCCTGACCCATAGAATTTTGGGCAATGCAAAAAGATCAAAGCTGATCAAAACATTTAGCAGACAAAATTTAGTGGATAATAAAGCCAACAGTTACATATGCAGTTTTCAATAGAAAAGTAAAGAAGGCGCCCATAGCTTAAAAGCTTGCAACACAGACAATACTCATCAAATTAGAATCTTCAACAGAAGTACATTTTACACGAGCTCAAAGTTTGAATTATGTTTTGACTCCTGTTTCTTTGATTAATGGTGGGGTCTGCAAACTTTCATTCTCACTTCCATCACATAACTAACTTGTTTTTTTGGGTTAATAGTTTAGTGTGTACTGGCAGTACGCAGGTTGGACACGGCTAAAATACGGTAAGTAGAAAAAATAATAGATATTATAAGATTATGTATGATGTGATAGAGCGAGATATACAAGCTATGTATAACGTAATACACGTGAGATCCATAACTCAATTTACATGAATTCCGATGCACTCTTGATAAAAAAAAATACAATGCACTCAATTTACTTATGAATTGAACCATGAAGTATTTTCATTATTAAGACATATTTTATTATGGATTAACATGTAAATTTTGATATATTTTTTAATTTAAATTTTAGACTAATTAAAATAGAAATATAGCAATCTTTAAATTTTGAAAATTTTAATGAATTAATTAATTTTTATATATTTAATTATTTTAGAATTCATTTATTTGGTGATCATAATTAGATTGATTTTATTTCTTTATAGTTAGAGAAAACAATCATGTTATTTGTTCTAAAATAGCACTTAATTTATCATATAACAAAATCAAGAATAATAAATAATTTATAGTATACAAGACTTATTTTCTGGATAATTATATTTTTGTTAACAACAAATATAGATTATAATTAATATTCAAAGTGAATCAATAAAAATAAATTTTTACAAAATGTAATTCTCTTTATCTCAGGCAAAAAGAAATTGAACGTTATTGTTAATTTGTTTTCTTACTTTTTGTTAACATAATGAAAGTTTGTAACATATTTTCTACAATTATTTATAGGTGAAAAGAAATAGAATATTATTGTTGATCATTTTTCTTACGTTTTATTAACATAATAAAATTTATAACCCATTTTTAAAAATTATTCATTAACAAAAAAAATAAAATATTATTTTTATTTATTTTCCTCCTATTTTTAATAATATTTATAAAAAAGAAACTATCTTGAATATTTATATATTTTATTTAATATGTGAAAAATACTTTCAAAGTATTTTAAGTTACAAATTCTCTAACTCCATGAAGATGATATATCGTGCTCTAAGCAGCTTCAAAACCTAATAAAATTTAGAATGTAATCATGTCCTTCAACTACATCATTTCCAGAATTCAAACAATGCTTGTGAGCCATCGGAAAACTACATTTTTTACAGTAAGGGAAAGCATTTACTATGCATTTTTCTCAGTGATGATAATTTCATTTTTATACTCCGATAGTTTCCCTAGTATTAACCATAAAGCTGAAAAAAGTAGTTCTTTTAAAGGTCTTCTATACTCCACAAAATCACCTTTAAATACAATTTTAATGTAAAAATAAAGATGTGATATCCTTTTATATCAGCAGTTCCAAGTTTTGTAACATACATTGTGAGAGCACTGAAATGTTAGCACAGAGACCTTCTCTAACTTTTTCCATATTTCTGAAGCACACAAATGTTAGTGGGTTTAGTTCTTTTAAAGATTATGAAGGAATATGTGCTTATTCTAAGCAATCACTTATTTGTCAAACCCCCATGAATGAGATATTGATGAATACAATATGTGAAAAGACCATGAGAAGCTAATTTAGATGGATGTATTTGATAAGTGTGAGAGAAGCGACAGGGCACGTGAAATGGAACGTGGAGGATGACGTTGATTCTGCAAAACAAGCTCATGGTGATCGAACATTTTTGTGTGTCTGCCATGTTCTCATTCAAAGGTTGTTTGGAATGTTTGTAAGGAACAATCAAACATGTTTGGGTAGCATAACCAAGTCTTCAATCTTGTCTCTATTTAGGGGCCTATTTGTTATATCACGTGCGAAAGAACTGTAATGGTGATGAACAAATCCCATACAAATCTGATGAAAATTAAAAGGATCAATACGTCCTTTATATATAAGATTTGTAGGTTCATACCATAGAGAATGTCGAACAATAAGTAGCATCAAAGGTGAATCGAAATAGTTATATAGAGAAAATGGAGTGGTTGATAATGTTTCTAGTTATGTATTATATATGTAACTAGCAATTGCATTTTGGTATATAATAGGTATGTCATGCCGAAGATATGTGAAGAGTAACATAAAATAAGACAAATTTTGTAATGCTTTTAACAAATTTAAGTAACATAAACAATAATTTTTATTTTTAAAAAAAGTTTAAATAAATAAATTGTATTTTTATATAAAAGCATGATGAAATTTAATTTAGTAATTATTTAGTATATTAAATTTATATTTATGTTTATTATTTTTTCTTGATAAAATCTATTCTATTATTTTTTCTTGATATCTAATATCTGTCGTTCTAAAATTTAGTTTATGAAGAGAAGCTGTGGCATTTGGCCAAAAGTGCATTTGTCTTATTCCCTTCCCTTCACGCAAGACCTCTGTATACATTCTTTTCTTTTCTTGTGGTCTATACTTAAATTCCTGACAATGTTTTTTCCATGATATCTCGATCTTTTTATTTTTTCTCTATCGGATAATGCCTCAAAGAGATGTCATTCCATGGAGGAGTGGGAGGGGGAGATCTGTCTTCCTCAACTCTGCATAATACAAATACAACACTGAATGAAGCATTTTGGACACAGCAGAGGACGTCACCGACGTCGAGCTGCTCAAGGGCGTGTGGAGAAATGAGAAAGTGGGCCCAATTTTTCCGTCATTCATTTTCCTCTCTGCATTTCTCCCGCCATGACACAACTCCGATCACATTTTACATTGTGTAGCGAGTAGATTAATTATACATCATACATGTCTGGATTAATTATATATCATACACATCTTCACCATTCTGAGTAGTTGTAGCGGTGAGCTGCGACCAGAAAGTTTAGGTAGTCAAGCAGTGAAGATTTGGGGGGTTTTTCATTGTGCAATTTCAATCATAAACAGAAAGTTTGAAATCTTTTATTTGTTCAGATAACGTTTTAAAATTTAAATAGAGAAATTGGGTATTAGTGGCTGCCACGTCTGATCAATCTGCTATGGCTGTGATTTTGCGTTTCACTAATTTAGTCGGTTATGAAGAAACTTTAGCTTTGTTTTAAGTTGCAAGGTTTCCCTTTTGAAGAAATGCTGTGTGAATAGCAAAAGATGCAGTCGATCATCCTTTTCTTCAATTTCTATGCGCACAAATAGAGGCATTAGATTTAGTCCTCTGTCTGCACGCCCAGCAAGACCGCCATTCTTGGGCCAAATCCCGTGGAAGGCGGTCACAGACTAGGGAATGCCAAAGAATTTGTTTTGATATTGTTTTTTTTCTCACTGTCTATTATTAACCAGTTTCCAAGTTTATTTACCGGCTTTTATCTGACCCAAAATTTTATTGTACAGGTGTGCTTTAGAATAAATCCGGCTCTAAGTTCGTAGTGTTTTCTTCTTACATCCGAATGCCATTGTTTTCAATAGATCATAAGAAATTTATTTTGTTCCTTTTTTTTTAATGAGCGGTCATATGCTCTTCTTGACTGAGGTCTTCATATTGTTTTAACTTTTTAATTCAATCCTCTCTACCCAACATGGGTGCACTCTTATTGCCTTCAATAAAAAACATTATTGCCGGCGGTTAATTTCATCAGGGTTAACTTTAGGACGGATGGCAAAAGCTACTCCTCTGGAAACTTTGCACGCCCCGCAGCCCGCTTTTCCATCCATTCTACGGCCTCTGTATGGTCATTGCTCTGGGGCAGTCTGTAATCTACTGACACAATTATTTATTTTTACTACAGAATAAAATAAATATAAAACCATGGAAAATTATCAACCGCTTGAATTGTTTCAATCATCTTGCACAACTATTGGAACCTGTGCACCATCGATGGTGTTAACCCAAGTAGATGGTTCTCATATAAGAAACGTCTTCGGCGTAATTATCTATGAAATTAGACTAGATGTACGTAAGTGAAATGTTTGTAATAGAAAGAAGTTCCATCAAAATATAATCTTAAATATAATGAGGTTTTCTTATGAACTTCTTTTAGAAAAGCTAAAATATAAAAAAATCTATTCAAGTATATAAGTACAATTTTTTATAATAAATTATTTTAATTAATTCAATTTTACTTAAAATAAAAATTATTGACAAATTAATAATACACATAAATATTTTTTAAGGAATTCCCTTTCAAAAAGGAAGACAAAATAAGTCTCTACATAAAAAAATTCATTAAAATGATTTTGCAATAATCATTGTAACTTGACATTAATTTTTCATTAGAAAAAAGTATATAGGAATGAAAAACTGAATTCTGATAAAAAAAGATTTTTTTATCTTCACAAGACCAGTAAATTTATGAGATGGAGGAATTGGAACTGAAACTACTTGAAATAAACAGAAGCAGTTGAAAGTCCAACCAATTGATTCTTGCACTTCTCATCTGAGCTCTGTTGATCTTAATTCTATTATTATGAATTTTGATCAGATATGTTGTCATTTTTGCTATTTTCTCCTCATCAAATAAAATCCCTAAAAATCTGATTTTGAACATATCTGTATAATTGTAACAGATGCCTCCGTATGCCTTACACAGTTACAATCACGACATGCCATTTTATCTCTACTAATCCCGATGAATATAAATAAAAAATCTTATCGTCCCACTCCTCTTTGAATATGAGAAAAATGCAACATCACAAAGTTTTCATAAAACATCAAACGTTTTCTTGTTAAATGCAACGAAGCAGTGCTTGAGGAATACCTGTTTTTCAGGTAATATCGGCTCAAAACTAGAGAAACGTTTGCCTGCGAAAAGTTCGGAGCCCACGTGTCGATAAATCATGCTTTTCATCACGAGAACATATTATAAAAGACACCCATTATAGGCCCATATTTATTCTTATTCCTTGTGAATATATACTTCACGTTTTTCAGCAACTCTCTAGCAATGGCTAAAATTTCTCAAGTCAATATGGTATTGACATGACATATCGTACATTGAAGTTAAACAGGATTCCACTTTAGTGTTCATATCTTTTAGCTGTTTAAATGATGGAGATTTTATATGTAGAAAAAATGATTAATTTGTATATGCAGTGATGTTTTAACTATGTTGAATGAAGTTTCTTTATGTAATTTTTCAAAATTAATGAATATATACAAAGATATTAATATTAGCGTTTATATTCTTTTAAATGTATAATAATATATCAGTTGTTTATCATTTTGGGTGTTCTTGGTCATTCAAAAAAACCTTTTTCACACTTCTTGCTTGCTTCCCCAAACTCTTGCCAACATTTTAGAGCTCATTAGTCATCCCACTACATAACTCCACCATCTCCGTTGCATACTAGCTTATTCTCACCTTCATTCAAGTGAGCTCTCACTTCTTAGATTTGAAGGGAAAATGTCTCTCATCTCACACTTGCTTGTCTTCATTTTAATTAAATTATACTAGTAGATTCTTAGTCTTTTAACTATTATTATTTATCATATCTCTATATTAACTATACATGGAGGTGGAAACACTAAAAGAAAGGAGAATGCATTTTGAAGCATAGGACACATGCATTCCACCCATTTATATAGTTTACTTCCCAGTTCTTACGTCGCAAAATAACTATTCGGCCGTTTTCTCCTTGCATTGTAAATCAGATTGGGTAAAATATTTTTAAAAATGTTGGTCATGGAGCACGTAAATTAGTCCACAGGTATTGGAGAAGTTCTGAATGAATCCGCTGAGAATCAAAATATCAACATCTACTTTAAATGTACGATTTGTGGGTTCCTTGTAACCCATAGAATTTCTGGGCGACAAGAAAAAGATGGAAACATTTATCCGACAGAATTTAGTGGATAATAAAGGTAACAGTTATATCTGTACTTTTCAATGAAAAAGAAAAGAAGGCGCCCATAGTTTAAAAGCTTGCAACACAGACAACACTCATCAAAATAGAATCTTCAACAGAAGAAGATTTTACGCGAGCTTCAAGTTTGAAGAAAAGTTTCCATGAATTATCTTTTGACTCCTGTTTCTCTGATTTCTGGGGTCTGCAAACTTTCGCTCTCATTTACATCACATAACTAATAACTATGTTTTTTTTTTTGGTTAATAGTTTAGTGTGTACAGGCAGTACGCGGGATGGCAACGGCAAACCTAAAGCCTTACAACAAAACTAACAGTGAATCTAGAAACAAAAAGCTATACATGAGGAAGGAAATATCCACATAGGAGCCTCTGAAACATGAGTAACCTTTGTCTTAGAGTACCGGATTTCCTTGTGCTCCCACTAATGTCATCATCCAGTACAATTTGAGTCTTGTACTAGATCTATGCCACAATGCCAGATCATGTATTAACTGCCTAATAAAAAATGGCTAAATCGGTTTTAAATTCTGGTAGTGAATGTGATTCGTGGCAACCTGACATAGAATAGTCAACCCAAGCATAGTTTGAAAAGGCTTCATTGGCTAGGCAAATTTTTGATGTGGACAACATGCCGCTTGTCATGTTTTCACCATCTACCTTAGGAATGCTCTAGCAATATCAAAAGGTATAATAGAAAGTTGACGGATGATCCAAATCGTCTCATTTGTCCTAGCTGGCATCTGAGTTGTCTTACATTATTCATCCTTGATTTGAAATGGCTTTCTGTTAGAACCATCTAGGAGTTCCAGTGAAAACTACCTTTTAGCCACGTAACCCTCCACAACATTATTTATAACTTTTCTGGTAGAGTGCTGGAGCCCTGGGAAGGTTCTGGTGAACAAAGAAGCTCTAGTGGGATTAAAACCTTTTGTCATGACATATGATACATGGTGGACTG
Organism: Chamaecyparis obtusa; assembly: GCA_027943335.1. NCBI lineage: Eukaryota > Viridiplantae > Streptophyta > Pinopsida > Cupressales > Cupressaceae > Chamaecyparis > Chamaecyparis obtusa. Next base: position 268,832 of record BSBK01007944.1, read on the forward strand.
TCTTTATGTTGAAAGTAAATTGCAGACAATAAATAATAAAACAGAATACAGAAGATGAAAGATTAAAAGCACACAAACACAGAGACACATAAATTATAGTGGTTCAGCTATTCTGGATTACATCCACTTTTCAAGCAGGGCATATCTCTGTTACTAAAAATACAGTGTGTTACAATGTTACAGTAGCTCTTGGCTCATAAGCCTTTTACATTGCATGGTCAAATAGTCTCCTATCATCTGCAGAAGTTAGAGAATAATTGGTTACAACGGTAGGTGAAGATTGGACTTCACCCACTGCCGTAGCCATTACATACAGAGGCATTACAATCTCCCACTTGAAGTCCAATCAATGGTACGAGACGAGCTGCTCAGAGATATCCCCCACTTGGTGCTTATGGCTATGTCGTCACGATGCCGAGAGAAGTCCTACATAATTCGAACTTCTCTTGAGGTACAACCTTTGTAAACGCATCAGTCGGATTGATCTTTGTATCAATCTTCTCTAACTGTAATCTTCCCTCTTCAAGAGCATGATGTATGAAATGAAATCTGGTCTCAATATGCTTTGTGCGACAGTGGAAAGTTGAATTTTTGGCCAATTGAATGGTGTTGTTGCTATCAAAAAATAAGGTAAATGTAGATTGTTGAAATCCCAACTCTCCAAACAATCACTGTAACCATATTAGCTCTTTAGCTCCCTCAGGGAGAGCAATGTATTCAGCCTCGGTGGAGGAAAGAGCAACCACTTTTTGCTTTCGAGAAGTCCAGCTAATTGTTGCTCCGACAAAAGTAAACACATAGCCTGTTGTAGACCTCCTTGTATCTAAATCTCCAGCCATATTAGAATTAGCATATCCGCAAATATAAGGGGCCTTACTGTTAAAACATAAAACATGAGAGGAAGTGCCTCTCAAATACCGAAGAGTCCATTGAACTTCTTGCCAATGAGTTTTACCAGGATTACTCATAAAGCCACTCACAACTCCCACTGCTTGAGCAATATCTGGACGTGTGCTAACCATGGTGTACATCAAACTACCAACTGCTGAAGAATAAGGAATACAAGCCATCTCTTATTTTTCTTCCTGAGTAGAAGGACACATTTTTTAAGACAATTGGAAATGATCAGCCAATGGAGTGGCAACTGATTTTGAATTTGTCATATTAAATTTCTCTAAAACTTTAAGAATGTATTTTTCTTGAGATAACTTGATTTCTCTCCTATGTCTATCTCAGATTATATCCATCCCAAGAATCCTCTTCGCTGCCCCTAAACCTTTCATGGCAAAACAAAGAGACAAATGTGTCTTCAACTCATGAATGACTCTCATACTATTGCCAGCAGTCAACATATCATCAACATACAATAACAAGATCACAAACTCGCCAGTCAGAAGCCTTTTGAGGTATACACATGGGTCTGATTCGCAGTGAGTAAAACCTTGTTGAGTCATGAAATTATCAAACTTTAAATACCATTGACGAGGAGCTTGCTTCAGCCCATAGAGACTCCTCTTTAATCTGTAAACTAAATGCTCCTACCCCTATTTTACAAAGCCTTCCGGTTGTTCCATATATAATTCTTCAACAATGTCTCCATGTAAAAATGTTGTTTTGACATCGAGTTGCTCAAGCTCAAGGTCCCATGCTGCTACCATACCAAGTAATAAGTGAATAGTCTGCATTTTAACCACAGGAGAAAAAATCTCATTGAAATCTACACCTTTTTGTTGAGCAAATCCCTTCACTACCAATCTGGCCCTGTATCTTTTCCATCCTCCATCTTCCTCTTGTATGCGATAGACCCATTTATTTTTCAATGCTTTGTGGTTTGGCGGAAGGGGAACCAGATCCCAAGTCTGATTCATGTGTAAAGAATCCATTTCATCTCTCATTGCTTCCATCCAGAACACTGAATTAATATCAAAACACGCCTGTTTAAAAGTATGTGGTTTTGCCTGATCAGAACACAAGGAAAATAGTAGCTCATAGTCATCGAATTTCTTGGGACGCTTTTTCTCTCTGGTGGATCTTCTCAGTTGGATGTTAGGATTTTTATCAATGGCAGTAGTCTCTATATTTGCAACCTCTGTATGGGGTATGATAGGTGTCTCACCAAAATTTTGTCTTGCCTCACATGGACACCCTTCCTCCCTTATAGTTTCTGGCGCGGGTGAGTGTGAGATAGATTTCTATAGGGAATGACACAAGGGCGTGGGCTCACATCCTTGAGCAAAGGCCCTATCATGTATTGCCACGGGTGTGTGTAAAAGGGGCAAAGTTAAATTTTCAAAGCGTGCCGCAGGTTGAGATTTGTCCATGCACAGGGGAGACTCCACATGAACTGCCGTGGAGTCCACACAAATTTCAATGGAGTCCCCTTGTTGTCACAGAGTAGGTGCCAAGTCTGGCATATGCTTTGCCCACGGAAAAGAAGAAGAACGTGGAAGAGAGGAGAGATGCGGCAGGGAGGAAGAACGCTACAGAGTAGGAGCACTTGCAGGTTTGAAGATGTCTACCTACGATAAAGTTAAGTGGGCAAGCTACATGGGATATAGAGCAGCTTGCTCTACCATGGTTTGATGATCAAACAAAAGGGGGGCATGTTGCGTGGAACAATGCTGGATAGTGTGTTTATTGGAATGGGCATTGGAGTATGGAGGGAATTTGTGGTAGATGGTAGGTGAGCAATGCTGGAGGTAACAAATGTTGATGGATGAAATGTGACCCAGGGTACATTCTACCATGGAATTCCATTATCAGACATATCAAATGGAATAAAATTATCAGAGGAAGAGTTCTGAGATTGCAAACTAGAGAATGAATTTTCATTGAATACAACATCTCGGCTCCGTATCACTTTCTTGGTGATTGAATCCCATAGACGATAACCAAACTCATCCTCACCATACCCAAAAAAAATGCATCTCTTGGATTTGAAATCCAACTTTGTTCTCTGCTCCTTATTAATATGAGCGTATGCATCGCATCCAAAAACACGCAGATGAGAGAATGAAATCCTCTTACCAGCCCACCTTTCTTCTGGAATATCAAAATCTAGATGTAAAGAAGGAGCTTGGTTTATTAAATAAACTATTGTATTACATGCCTTTGCCAAAATTCCTTCCCCAAACTAGCATTAGACAACATACACCGAGCTCTCTCCAAAATAGTTCTATTCAACCTCTCTGCTGCACCATTTTCTTGAGGTGTATACGGGACTATTTTAATCCTCTGAATACCATGATCTGCACAAAATTGATCAAACTCTGAAGAGAAAAACTCACCACCATTGTCCGTTAGTAGACATTTTATTTTTCTTCCAATCTGATTTTCCACCTTAGCCTTAAAGCTTTTAAATTTTGAAAAAACTTTTGATTTCTTATTCAGCATGTAAATCCAAACTTTGCGAGTGCAATCATCAAGAAATGTGACAAAATAATTTGCACCACCGATAGAAGTTACCTCCGTAGGACTGAAAACATCGGAATGAATGAGCTCCAATGGAGATGATTTCTTCTCATGACCCGTCCTTCCGAAGCTGGTGCGATTTTATTTTGCATAAAGGCAATGCTCACACAATGTCAAATCAACCGATTTTAGACCCAGAAGTTGGTCTCTTTGAAGCATGACTTCAAGACCTATTTTTCTCATATGACCGAGCCTCTTATGCCAAAGTTTGGCATTGCTATCCGCAACTGCCATGGCTGCTCCCACTTCACGATTACACTCTAATGTGTATAAACTTCCAATTTTCTACCCTTTTGCTAAAATCAATTGACCTTTGGACACTTTCCAAGAAGCTAAATCAAAACTAACATTGCATCCTTGTGTATATAACTGACTAATAGAAATCAAATTACGCTTAAGCGTAGGAACATGCCTAACATCTTTTAAAATCCATTTACTTCCATTTTCAGGGACAATGAAATATACCCTTTGCCAACTATATCACATTCTTTATTATCCCCAAGAAAAACTTTGCCAAACATACCTTCATGGTAATTTTTGAAAGCACTCTGGCATGGAGTTGCATGAAATGAGGCACCAAAATCAAGAACCCACGAACTTGAATCTGTGTTAACGGCTGCAAGTACCAAGGCTCCATCAGTTGCAGCATTAACACCAAAATTAATAACATTATTTTGAGCCCTTTTAAAGTTCCAACATTGCTTCTTTGTGTGCCCAAATTTTCCACAAAACCAACATGTGCCATTTCTTCCTCTCGATTTCTAGTGATGACTCGATCTGCCTCTTCCATTTTTATTATTATTATTTCTTCCTCTCTCATGACTTCTCCCTCTATTGCTTGTGCTCACGGCTGTTAGAGCATCTCTGGAAGAGGGCTCTTGATGTTTTCTTCGCATGTCTTCACTAAGTAATGTGGCTACGACTTCATCAAATTTCAACTTGCTCTTGGTTGGAACTGAAGTGCTCACAGCCATTACAACTCATTCCCAACTGTTCGGAAGAGAGCTTAACATTAATATCATCTTTATTTCATCATCTAATGTGATACCTATTATACACTGAGTTTGCACCTTTGTCTCAAGCTCTCTTGGTCTTGATAACTCAGTATAACATGGGAATCATCTCTAGGTTGTGGGACCTTTGCTAACTAAGATGAAACCTCCAGGTTCTAGGCTGGTTCCTCTTGGATAATCACCTTAATTTTCTTCTTGACATGAAAGTAAAACTTTTGGAGGGAAAGGGATAGAAGGAATGCATGAAAGGGAAATAACTTCAAAGCAAACTACCTACTAGGTGATACACCGAAATTAGGGTTTGGATCTCAATATGTAGGAATGAAATCAATGAAAAGCTCGGGTCTAGTAGGTCACAACTTACTAAATAGGCTTGCATAAGTATTTCATAAGAGGGCCTGATAATAAGACATAACTTATGACCTGCAAACAGACATTCACTTCTACAACTCGGTGTAGAGACAAGACTATTAAGGGGGTTGAGGTATACCCACAAGAACATCTAAATCAAATCAAACACAGTAACACACAAAATTGTAGAAAGCAAGAGGGATTAGGAACCCTAAACTATCATTGAAAACATGCACATACTTTGATCCAATAAGAGATAATCAAAACAAGGAAGCATAGGGACATGAAGGATTGTCACAAAATACCTTTGCAATATTTGAATCATCAATGGGAGAAATACAACTGTATGAGCCAAAGGGTAGAAATGATACCATAGATAGCCTTTAAGAAAAAGGTGAATTTTCTTCTACAAATTGTCCAACTCTTCTAGCACTAAAGGCTCCAAAACAATATATACATACTCAACTACATGCAGGCAGGAGTCAAAACTAACCTAACTAGGGTTACAAGATTTTACAAAAAATATCAAACCCTAGGTACACTGATGACCCATCACGAAAATCATTGAGAACCGATCATCAGATCAGATCCTTCTCTTTGCGTGTTGATCCTAGACTAAGTCCACCTACAGACACAACAACCTCGACTTATCTACCCACCTGCAACTCCACTAAGCCATGAAGGCTTCAAATCCAATCCTGGTATGATATCTTGATTTAAAATGATTAACCCTGCAAAGGTGGTGCCAAGCTCATTAAAGCTTCAACAAGATGTCGTACCCTGCAACGCCGGCCAACAGTCATCTCCATCACTCTCTCAACCATAACCATCCTAAGAATTGAATTTTTGAGCTAACTGACGTTCTGCATGGCCAAAAAGATCAAAACCCTAGCAAAAACCTTCGCAGGAAATTTGAATTTAAAGGTTAACGGCTAGCCTGGTCATTTTAAAATGTGACCGTCGATGACAAACCCTTCCCGGAAAATGAACGGCCATGACATGCTGAAAAAAAATGACTTAAAATCCCCTCTGACAAGTCAAGACCACCGTGGAAGTCAATAGCCAATGAAATGTGAGAAAATCAGCATGAGGACCCACCTTGACTTTTCTCTTCTTACAAGTCAAGAAGAACTCTTTTAAACCCTGGACCCAAACCTGCCACTTGGCAATCTTTTATTCACTCCGACTGCTTTGTAAGCATACACCTCGGTAGTTCTCTAACAACAGACCCACAATCTCCAAGATTCCAATCTAATGGCTAGTCTCATCTCCTCATGACCTCGGAAGATTCTTTCAGATTATACGCCTACCGTAGATTTCATTAAGCCGGGACCCTTCTGACACATCAGTCCACCTGGGAGTCCTCATCAATATTTGGCAACCAAACACATTCGAACATATCAGAAAACTTGGCAACGCAGTCCCACAATCCTCTATTCACTTCAGCCAATGAGAAAATGACATGTCACCTTGACCTGGCATCAGACCCACCTGAAAGAGCCTCGAACACTTGGCAAATCTGACGGCTATCTTATAATCTCATGTGTCATAAAAACCCTTCGCAAAGATATGCCAGCCATTGATCTTCATCCTTCTGACATCCATGCAGACATCTGACACAGCCCCACTGCAGCATCCAAGTCATCGCTATGTGGACCAATGAGAAATGAGCACATCATCATTTGAGGACCCACCTGCAAGGCTCTGACAAAAAGAAAGATCAACGGCTAGTCTTATCCCCTTATAGCTCTGACAAAACCCTTGCTAACTTAAGACAGTCGTCGATCCTCTGACAACTATCAGGACCTTTGACCGCTGAAAGAACCTGGTCCTACTGACAAAAAGATGACTCGATACATGTGGACCAATTAGAAGCTACTGAATTGGATGAGGTGGCACCCGTCCTACTAACACACTGTAGCACTACAGACTTGGAAGATCCAATGGTCATCTTAAGATCTCATGCTCTGACAATAGCCTATCCGAAGATATGCCAACCGTTAGATCCTCATAACCAGGACCCCACAAATTTAGACCGCTAGAAGATTTAGCAATTACGCGACTGAAGAGAAGTTAACATTCACTAGGTTGCAAGATATTATGCGGTGACCGGGAAACACTTAGCGATTATGAGAATTGATGTATTCACTAAGTCGCCAAATAAAAAGGGGACCGCCGGAAAGAAATAGAGAACTGGCGACAGGGCCAATAGGAAATTAGCACACATGGGAAATGTAAACCTTTAGTGGCCAAAAAAGGTAATGAAGAATTATAATGGGCCAAAGGGTTTTGAGGGTTTTAAAAGGTTCCCAACACAACGACTAGTTTTATGAATATTTTGACCTGCAGATCAGGGACTTGAAATAATTGTAGAGGCCAGGAAATAAAACATGAGGCCATGAAATTTTCAAGGGAACTTGGAAAGGCCAAAACAAGGACCTGGGAATAGGTTTAGCCAAATTTGCATGGACATGAAAATTAGGATAACATTTTGGCGATTTCTGCTAGATGTCAACCTGCTAGACATGGAAAATGAGTGACCTTGAACATCCATTGGGCATGGGGACATCAAAATTTTCAAAATTCTCACAGGGAGACGGAATTGGAACTGTGCTCAAAGCACTTCTTGAAAAGTAGGAAATTAAACTAGAAAGCAGGAAAGCATTATTACAAAATTTACAGAGAGGGATTAACCTCAAAACAGGGCTTCAAGTGGATACCATTGACTGAAATTGGCAGGGCATCTCCCTCCATATTTGATAGTTGAAAAGCATTGGAGCCCCTGCATTCTATTATAACAAATGGCCCACCCCAAAAGGAGTCAAATTTTGTGTGCCTGCCAGGTTTGGATCTGAACTCATCCCACTTGAGGACTACATCCCCAACCTTGAAATTTCTGACTCTGGACCTTTTGTCAAAACTCCTCTTTGTTTGATTATGATGGAACTCCATATCTTGCATTGACTTTCTTCTAGGTTCTTATAATTCCATCAGTTGAGCATACCTGATCTGTAAAGGATCCTTTTCATCAAACAAGGCATATTGAGTAGCTAAGTCCAAAGCTAGCAATTCAGCTGAAATGGACAACTTAGCTCCTTGCCATACACTAACATGTAAGGAGAATTACCAATGATTTTTTTGGGCGTAATCCTGTCTAACCACAAGGCAGATCTGAGCTTTGTGTGCCAATCTCTCTAATTCTCTTGAAGAGTCTTCTTCATTATCCTAATCAAGTTCTTATTAGTGGATTCTGCCAAGCCATTGCCTTGGGGGTAATAATTTGAACTGGTATTTAGATAGATGCCATTCTCAACTGCCCACTCTGAGACTTTGAGGCCTATGAATGCTAAGGCATTATCTGAGATGATGGAATCAAGAGTGCCAAACCTATGAATTAAATCATCATAAAAGCTTAGGACAACACTCTCATTGACTTCTTTCAATGCAATTGCTTCTATCCATCTAGTGAAGTAGTCAGTTGCAGTAATTATCCATTTATGGCCTGCACTAGATGGAGGATTGATCATTCCTATGAAATCTATGCCCCACTTCATGAAGGGTTGCTCTGTTCTGACTAGTTGTAGGGGCAAGGTTGCAAGCCTTTCTTTTCCTACAAACATGGCACACTTGATGCATTTTCTCACATAATCATGACTATCCTTAAAGATAGATGGCCAATAGTATCAAGCCCTCATGATTTTAAAAGCAGTAGTCCTAGGAGAAAAGTGACCTCCAGAAGGTCCATCATGAAACTCAAATAGGATGTCTGCTACCTTTTCTGAATCTATGCATCTCAAAAGGACACCATTGTGATCTTTTCTAAAAAGAACCTCATTTATCAACACAAAAGGAATAGATTGTAACCTATAATACTTTCTTTTTGCTGAATCCAAACCTGCAGGACATTGCCCTGTCTTCAAATAATTGATCATATTAGGCAACCAGCTTGTTGCCTTGGCTTGTTTTTCTGTAGAGTGCACCACCAGAGATGCATCCATTTGCTCTAATTTCTTTGAACTTTCATCCTCTGCCAAATGCTCACAAAGACCTCTTCCTCTAACCAGCTTGGTAATTTGAATATCAATGTCATATTCCATCACCTTGGTGATCCAACCATCTCTTTTCTCATTTAGGTCCTTGGAAAGCATAAACTCTTTGACACTTGGATGAGTAACTTTTAAATGTACCTTGCTATAGGTCAGTAGATATCTGAACTTTTTAAGGCTCTTCACCATAGCAAGTACATGCTTTTCTACAAAAGAGTATCTCTGTTCATACTCTTCCAAACCTTTGCTAAAGAAAGCAATAGATTGCTCCAATCCATCTGAATTTTCTTGAGTCAACATTGTGGATATAGCATCATGACCCCCATAAGCATAAAAGATGAAATCCTTACTAAAATTTGGGTTTAAGAGGGTAGGAGCTCCTATTAGGGCCTCTTTGATGGCTTGGAAATTGACTTTCCCTTCTTTGGTCCAACTAAAAGCTGAACTCTTCTTTAACATGGTTGTCAAAGGCTTGAGTAAATCTGCAATGTTAGGCAAGAATCTCCTAACAAAGTTAATCTTTCCTATGAAAGATTGGAGACTTTTCTTGTTATGTGGTAGGGGTAGCTCTAGGATAGCTACAATTCTCTAAGGATCCACTGTAATTCCTTCTTTGGATACTACATATCCTAACAATTTTCCTTCATGAACTACAAACACACATTTCTTGGGATTAAGAGATACCCCAAATTCTCTACACCTTTTAAAAATCTTCCTCAGATGTTTGATGTGGTCTACTACATGCTTTGAATAGATAGTTATGTCATCTAAGTAGACCAACACAAACTTGTACATTAGGCTCTTAAAGGCCATATCCATTGCCTTTTGAAATGTAGCACCTGCATTTGACAAACCAAAGGGCATCTTTTGATAAGCCATGGTTCCCCACTTGGTTGTAAATGCACTCTTGTATTGATCCTCTTCATTTACTAAGATCTGATTGTATCCTAAATAGCCATCCAATAATGAAAATCTCTCAGATCCAGAGACACATTTTAAAATTTGTTGCATAGAGGGTAGTGGATGACGGTCCTTTAATGAGGCCTTGTTAAGATCTCTGAAGTCAACACATAACCTCAGCTCCCCATTCTTCTTCCTGATAGGAACAAGGTTGGAAACCCAACTAGTATTTTTAATGGGGTAGATGATACCACTCTCTATCAATTTAAGCACTTCTTTATGCATAAGTGACTCAAGTTTAGGATTAACAGGCCTTTGCTTTTGCCTCACTAGTTTGGCATTAGGTTCTAACTCAATAGTGTGCTGAGCAAGGGCAGGATCAAAACCTTTGAGATCCTCATATTGCCATGCAAAAACATCACTAAATTCTTTGAATAACTAAGTGTAAGTTTTCTTTTCTAATTCAGTGTTTACCTTTCCAAATTGTAAGCTCTTACTTGGTTCCAACTCTAGTTCAACACAATGTTCTTGTTGGACTACCAGGCCAACTTTTCTTTTCTTGACCTCATCATCCTTGTTGAAGATAGTCTCCAAAGTAACGAGACCTCTAGGCATCTTATTAGACTTGAGTTGTATCACTTGATCACCATAGCTTTGTGATAGCCTATCTTGATTATGTTCTAAAAAAATGTCTTCTTCAAACAAGAATTGCATAATTTGTTCATCATTGTCAAACACTTGCCAATTGACATCATTATCTGGGATAGATGGTCTGACAATCACTTTGATATGTTGTTGATCTATTTCTCTTGAAATGCTATTTGGAATATCATATTGGGATCCAATAGCAGCTAATCTATCTGCATTTTGATTTAACTTTCTAGGGATGGCAACAATATTGAAAGCATGGAAATCTTCAATTGCATCCCAAACTCTATGTTTGTATGCTTTCATGGTGTCATTTTGGTTGCACTTATCCCTCTTACTTGGCTGACAACTAACTCACTGTCACCACAAACTTTTAAGGCGTTGAGCCCTCTTCTTCTAGCCCATTCTAGTCCATTGACTAGGCTTTCATACTCTGCATTGTTGCTAGTACAGGAGAAACTGAATCTAAAGGCAGTATAATACCTTTCTCCTTTTGGGGACACTAACATAGCACCACCACCAGAACCATGTCTACTTCTAGCCCCATCAAAAAATAGTCCCCAAACCTGATTGCTTTGATCTTCTGAATCAGTATCCTCCTTGAGAAGGCTTGGCTCTATAGCAATTCCTTTCTTGTATTAAATAACTTTGCAAACCAAAATCCCAGATCAGATTTTCTTGGGCCTCTGAAGCTCTTTCATCTAGAAGGATATCAGGGATACTCTCTATCTTTGTGCTTGCTTCACTAATGGTTTGGAAGTCATTGTCATCAAATATAGGGCAGTTTACATTGATGGCATTGGACACATATGGCTCTATATGGTGTGTTGCTAATGCTTTTGAATTAATGGTGGCCTTGGTCCCATACCTTGTATGAAATAACATGTGAGACCAATTAGAAGATAGATAGCCTCCTATCTTGGCTATAAACTCCCTTGAAAGACATAGAGAAAATAATGCAGGGAGATCTATGATATATATATCAAGGAGGATTGAAAAATTAGGACTAGCATGCAGGATTAGACTGGTATCCCTAGCCACATCTATAGTATTGACTGAGGATCTATAAGTTGGGTAACCTTCTTTTGGAAGGGTTCATATTTTAGTCCTAACTGGTCAGCTACTTTCTTGGGCATTACATGCTAGTAGCTCCACTATCTACCATACAATTATGTACTAAAGATTTTCCAATGATTAAAGATACATAAAAGGGGGGTGGCTTTGAATTCCTACCTTGTGTGGCATTGCCTTTGGATTTGCTACTTGGAGCCTCCTTTTCTTGATCAGTGTTGACCAACACTAGCTTTGCAGCTTCTTTTGCAAGTTTAAGAGTTTTTACTTCTGACATGGCCTTCTTCAAAATTTTAGGTTGTCCTGGAAGAGCCAAAGAGTCCCACATGGACATGGTGATATTCACCTTCTTCATGTTGTCTACAATATTGAATGGTGTCACAGTGTGTACTCTTTGTTGTATCTTTGGCATGATGGGCTCTACCTATTTGGAATGCTAGCCTTCTTTGCTTATAATGACAGGAGCCTCCTTAGGTGTGATGGGAGTAGCTTGCTGTAGTGGCTCTGTAGATGTAATAGATTTGGAGTTGGAATCCACTCTCTCCATGTCTTGAGCTCTTCTTTTTGCTCTTGTAAAGGCAACAAAAGCAACCTCATCATTGACTCCATTGAAGTCTAGTTGCTCCCAATTAAAGAGAGCAGTCTCATTCTCTTGCGATTCTTGTTGAGGCACTAACCCACTAGATGAAACCTTTGATTGAGCTTGTGAGGCATTTTGAACCATTAGAGCTTGGTTCATCCATCCATTTGAACACGTAGCCTGATTATGAGGCTAATTACAAAGAAAACACCATTCATTCTCCATAGCCACATTGTTTTGACTAGTAACCATATCTCTCACTAGATTAGTAGAATTTAGAGGTACAGGGTTATATGGTTGGAATGGTCTCTGATTAAAACTTTGTCTTTGTCCTTGATAGCCTCCTTGGTACGGTGGCCTATTTTGTTGATAAGGTTGTCCTTGATTTTGACATTGTTGATTAGGACCTTGGCCTTGTGTTTGAAATGGTGGTGTGATTCCTTGACCTTGCTTCTTTATATTTGTGACCTCTTTAGTCAAGGTTTGCAACAAGTTGGTCATTTCTTGCTGACTACTTTGTTGACTACTCTTTATTTCTTGTAACTCTTGAGAGAAACTAGCCCTCAGCTCTTGACCACTAGTACTAGCTTGGGGTGCCAATATGGTGGGAATAGGGGCAAATGGGGGTACTTGGGTAGCGCAATGGGCTAAAGGCTAGGAAAGATGGGCATTGGAGGCCTTCTAGCAATCATGCCTGCTTGGATTAAACCATTTTCAGCCCTGACAGCTATGTCAAAAGCTTGGGGTAGAGAAGTACCACCCATAGACTGGATCATGACAGAAATTTGACCATTTAGGCTTTGTAAATAGTAAAGGAAGGTGTGGTCTGCTGATGGTCTCACTGAGACTGGGATTCTATTCCATGTTTTAAGGAATCTACTATTGTAATCTGTCATTTGTTCTTGAGGGTCTCTCTTAATAGTTGTTAACTACTCAACTAGAGACAAGTTATCTGATTTATCCTCAAAATGTTTACTTAATGCATCCCCTAACTCATCCCAAGAAGTAATAGAACCAATAGTTAGGGTTCTAAACCATTCCAGAGCCTTACTTTTTAAAGAGGCTACTAATAACTTTATGGCCACATCTTCTTGAGTAATGTTGTGTATGCTACATATGGTGGTCACATCTCTTATGTGCTCAAAAGTAGTTGTTTTCCCCTCACCTGTGAAATCAGGTATACTCTTAAGTGCCACCAAGGGCACATCATTATGTTGAGCAAAGGCCAATGGGCTGCCTTGGTTGAATGGTGCAAAAGTAAACTGTCTTGCCATTGTAGGAGCTGGAATCTGAAGATTGACAGTTCTATATGAGTTGTATTTGCTGCTTGATTGGAATCTTCCTCTAGATCTCTGGTTAGAGATCTACCTCTTCTTCTGGAATGGAAGGGAATAGGTCTCCTTTCTGAAGTATCAGGAGGTGTGGATTGAACTCTCCTTGCAGGGGATGTCCTTTGAGTTGTCCTGCCTTTGTGACTTCTTCTTGAGGGCAACTCTGAAAATTGGGTAGGCTTTGAGCTCCTAGTCTCAATCTTTCTCATAAAACTTTGAACAAATTAGCCTTGATCTTTGAAATCAGTGGAGTCACCAGATATACTTGATAGAATGACTTCTAAAAGCCTGCACTATGCAATCTGCATATCAGAGATAGCATATCTTTGAATTTGAATAACTTCTAGTCCCACCGGGCATGCAAGAAATGTTATACACTGAGTTTGCACCTTTGTCTCAAGCTCTCTTGGTCTTGATAACTCAGTATAACATGGGAATCATCTCTAGGTTGTGTGACCATTGCTAACTAAGATGAAACCTCCAGGTTCTAGGCTAGTTCCTCTTGGATAATCACCTTAATTTGCTTCTTGACATGAAAGTAAAACTTTTGGAGGGAAAGGGATAGAAGGAATGAATGAAAGGGAAATAAATTCAAAGCAAACTACCTACTAGGTGATACACTGAAATTAGGATTTGGATCTCAATATGTAGGAATGAAATCAATGAAAAGCTCAGGTCTAGTAGGTCACAACTTACTGAATAGGCTTGCATAAGTATTTCATAAGAGGGCCTGAGAATAAGACACAACTTATGACTAGCAAATAGACATTCACTTCTACAACTCAGTGTAGGATTGAGACAAGACTGTTAAGGGGGTTGAGGTATACCCACAAGAACATCTAAATCAAATCAAACACAGTAACACACAAAATTGCAAAAAGCAAGAGGGATTAGGAACCCTAAACTATCATTGAAAACATGCACATACTTTGATCCAATAAGAGATAATCCAAACAAGGAAGCATAGGGACATGAAGGATTGTCACAAAATACCTCTGCAATATTTGAATCATCAATGGGAGAAATACAACTGTATGAGCCAAAGGGTAGAAATGATACCATAGATAGCCTTTAAGAAAAAGGTGAATTTTCTTCTACAAATTGTCCAACTCTTCTAGCACTAAAGGCTCCAAAACAATATATACATACTCAACTACACGCAGGCAGGAGTCAAAACTAACCTAACTAGGGTTACAAGGTTTTACAAAAAATATCAAACACTAGGTACACTGATGACCCATCATGAAAATCACTAAGAACCGATCATCAAATCAGATCCTTCTCTTTGCATGTTGATCCTAGACTGAGTCCAGCTGTAGACACAACAACCTCGACTTATCTACCCACCTGCAACTCCACTAAGCCATGAATGCTTCAAATCAGATCCTAGTATGATATCTTGGTTTAAAATGATTAACCCTGCAAAGGTGGCGCCAAGCTCATTAAAGCTTCAACAAGACATGGTACCCTGCAACACCAGCCAACAGTCATCTCCGTCGCTCTCTCAACCATAACCATCCTAAGAATTAAATTTTTGAGCTAACTGACGTCGTGCATGGCCGAAAAGATCAAAACCCTAGCAAAAACCTTCGCAGGTAATTTGAATTTAAAGGTTAACTGATAGCTTGGTCATTTTAAAACGTGACCGTCAATGAGAAACCCTTCCCGGTACATGAACGACCATGACATGCTGAAAAAAAATTACTTAAAATCCCCTCTGACAAGTCAAGACCACCGTGGAAGTCAACAGCCAATGAAACATGAGCAAATCAGCATGAGGACCCACCTTGACTTTTCTCTTCTTACAAGTCAAGAAGAACTCTTTTAAACCCTGGGCCCAGACCCACCACTTGGCAATCTTTTATTCACTCCGGCCGCTTTGTAGGCATACACCTCGACAGTTCTTTGACAACGGACCCACAATCTCCAAGATTCTAATCTAACAGCTAGTATCATCTCCTCATGACCTCGGAAGATTCTTTCAGATTATACGCCTACCATAGATTTCATTAAGCCAGGACCCTTCTAACACATCAGTCCACCTGGGAGTCCTCATCAACATTTGGCAACCAATCACATTCGAACATATCAGCACACTTGGCAACATGGTCCTACAATCCTCTATTCACTTCAGGCAATTAGAAGATGACATGTCACCTTGACCTGGCATCGGACCCACCTGAAAGAGCCTCAAACACTTGGCAAATTTGATGACTGTCTTATAATCTCATGTGTCAGAAAAATCCTTCGCAAAGATGTGCCAGCTGTTGATCTTCATCCTTCTGACATCCCCGTAGACATCAGACACGGCCCCACTGCAGCATCCAAGTCATTGCTATGTGGACCAATGAGAAATGAGCACATCATCATCTAAGGACCCACCAGCAAGGCTTTGACAAAAATCAAGATCGATGGCTAGTCTTATCCCCTTATAGCTCTGACAAAACCTTTGCAAACTTAAGACAGTCGTCGATCCTCCGACAACTATCAGGACCTCTGACCGCCGAAAGAACTTGGTCCTACTGACAAAAAGATGACTCGATACATGTGGACCAATCAGAAGCTATTGAATTGGATGAGGTGGCACTGGTCCTATTGACACACTACAAACTTGCAAGATCCAACGGTCATCTTAAGATCTCATGCTTTGACAACAGCCTATCCGAAGATACACCAACCATTAGATCCTCATAACTGGGACCCCACAAATTTAGACCACCAGAAGATTTAACGATTACATGACTAAAGAGAAGTTAACGTTCGCTGGGTAGCAAGATATTATGCGGTGACTAGGAAACACTTAGCAATTACGAGAATTGATGTATTCGCTAAGTCGCCAAATAAAAAGGGGACCCCCAGAAAGAAATAGAGAACTAGCGACAGGGCCAATATGAAATTAGCGCACATGGGAAATGTAAACCTTTAGTGGCCAAAAAAAGTAATGAAGAATTATAACGGGCCAAAGGGTTTTGAGGGTTTTAAAAGGTTCCCAACACAATGGCTAGTTTTATGAATATTTTGACCTGCAGACCAAGGACTTGAAATAATTGCAGAGGCCAGGAAACAAAACATGAGGCTGTGAAATTTTCAAGGGAACTTGGAAAGGCCAAAACAGGGACCTGGGAATAGGTTTAGCCAAATTTGCATGGACATGAAAATTAGGATAACAATACCAACTGAAATTAGCTGAGTAACTAAAATATTGAACTCATTGAGATGATTCGCGATCACTCCCCCTTCTTTCATTTTTAGATTATATAATTTCTTGATGATGAATACTTTGTTTGATGTTGAAGCTATCTCATATAATGAGGATAACTTATCCCACAGCTCTTTCATTGTCTTCTCTGTGGAAACATTGAAGAGTACAGTGCTTGATAAAGATAAGATGATCATTGCCTTTTCTTTTTGATCGATCTTCTCCCAATCTTCATCCGACATCGAACCCTTTCCTTTTGTTTTTCCAAGTAACACTAGTTGCAAATTTTTCTTGACAAGTATATATTCAATCTGTACTTTCCATAATCCAAAGTTCTACCCTGAAAACTTTTCAATCTTCCATTTATCTACTTCATCCATGGCGCTTGCAAGACCTCACCGATTTCTAAAAAATTGAACGAGCTTAACCTGGCTCTGATACCAATTGTTGAAACTAAATTGCAGATAATAAATAATAAAATAGAATACAGAAGATGAAAGATTAAAAGCACACAGACACAGAGACACAGAAATTATAGTGGTTCATCCAGCTATTCTGGATTACATCCACTTTTCAAGCAGGGCATATCTCTGTTATTGAAAATATAGTGTGTTACAATGTTACAGCAGCTCTTGGCTCATAATCCTTTTACATTGCATGGTCAAATAGTCTCCTAGCATTTGCGAAAGTCAGAGAATAATTGGTTACAACAGCAGGTGAAGATTGGGCTTCACCCACTGCCGTAGCCGTTACATACAGAGGTGTTACACTTTATATTTGAAATGCCATGAAATCCATGCCGATCTTCTTCATGTTCTCGCCGGAGAGTTGGAGCTCAAAAGGAGTTCAAATGATAGAGTAAGTTCCAACAAAATGATAATGCCCTATCAGGTGCTACGTAAGTTGCCACATCAACATATTTTCTTTCTCCACTAAGGCATAGGAATCTCTGAAAGGTCTCAGCAAAATGATAGCTTTTGACAAAAACCAATTTGTTTTGATGTACGTGTATGTCCATGTAGGATATAGTTCTTGTTCCACTAGTCTGTTGGTACTCAAAATAAGTTCTAGCGGGAGAACAATGCTCCAATCGAATGAAAAAATTAACAAAGCTCCTAGTATGTCAAATTCTACTAGGGGGTTGGAGCCTCACCAAGGTTACAATGGAATGATAAGATGCTAAAAAATTAAAACCTTGCTGATATGGATGTCCACATAGGACAAAATTATTTCTTTGTGACTCATAGGTGTTGTGATGAGGCTTAGCCATCCTAAAAATTGCTTTGGAGAGTGGAAAATTTCTTGCTAAAGACATGATTTCTCCCACTTATGCGAAGTGAGTGCAAAGTGCATCCATTTGACATGAGACATAAATCACCTATAGAAAGAGATACTTGATTAAAATCTAAAATATTTCCTCTTTTAGAATAGAAACCAAAATTGGATCAGCTATCAAATAATCATTGACAAAGTATTCCTTGCCAAACTCAAGGTTGCATTTTTTTTCCCAAATAATCAGTCTATCTGTTCACTTACAGTATATCTTAATAAAGAATTAGTTGGAAAACATTCCAAACTTCTTTTATGACATATTTAATTTATTAGTTTCTAATTTTGAGCTTCTTAAGTGCTAAGATAATATTAATACAATCTCCTCCAATCAACAACATATCCAATTTTATATGCTTCTACTGATTCAAAGTTAGTCACTTTAATGTTTCGATTACTACATGAACTAAGTTTTCTTCACAAAATCCTCTTATTTCTTTCCCACAAAACAACCTAGATCAAAGTAGCTAGAGCAACAATCCATATAGCTTCAAAGCAAGATTTCTTATAAATAGTTGGACAAGATTGGAAATCACTAGTTAAATCCTTCTAAAGAAAGGAGTGCCAATGGAGTTTATTTAATAGTCATGCCCAAAAATAGTAAGACAATGAGCAATTAAGTAGGAGAGGATTACTAGCTTCCATGTGCTTCCCAAAGAGGACAATATTGAATGGAGGTCCAATACTAGGTGATGTCAATCCAACACTCGTAATAATTTTTCCTCTTAAAGATAACTAGGCAAGAAGCACCTGCTTTAGGTAGAATTACATATGACTAACAAAAGGTGTATAGTAGCTTGATGTCTAGGTAGAGCCTCTTGACTTCTTAATGATTAATAACCTTGTTTAACTATGCAATACCCTAAAGGCAATGAGGTCCAAATTAGATAGTCTTCTAAATTTTTAAATTGAATAGGCCTCTGTTTTAGTTTATTTATTACAAATATGCTTTGATTTAGGGATACAAGAATAATAGATAGATCCTTCCATTAGACTACTTGTATCCCCTCATATATTTTGTACAACCCAATAATTTTTTACTCTGTCCTCCCATGCTTGTCCTAAAGTTATCTTTGTCTCTTGTAGGTTGACATAGTTGGTTAGAGGGGACAATCCATTTGATGAATATTCTTAGAAGAGAGCCTTGTGTCCATCTTGCACAACCTAGGATAAGTGAGGGAAGATGATATCTCAATATTTTGTTGTAATGTTCTACATCTTAGATCTTTTTTAATACTTTCAATAAACTATTTTCTATATAGACTTCTAGGTATTTATCTAAGACTATTGATGTCCATTTTAACTTATAATGAGCTGAAGAAACTTTCTAGGCAAGCTTTTCCCCTAGTGCAATGTTTTTGGATTCTAATTTTGTGAATACACATTGCTCCTAAAGATTTAAAGGTGTTGTAGCATCTTAAATTTACATCTTGGCTAAGGTGTCCAATTTCACACTTACTTAGCCCACATTTTAGTGTGTTTTTTGTTCTTGCATGAATCATAGACTTTATTATACTTTAATTAATGAATTAATAAATATAAGTCCTTTATTAATTTGATGTTGTCAAATCTCTATGAGGTCCCTTATTTATAGGTGTTTCTATTTAATTATTTCATCCATTCAATCACCACTTGCACACATAGGCCTTGGTTTTATCATGTGTTCCCTTTTGTTTGTCACACCATATAATACATTTATTTTACACATATTTTGGGCATCCATATATCAAATTAGATGTTTGAATAAAATTAGAGCCCATATTGGGTAGTATGGGGTGATTGGGTAGGTATGCAGCGAGTTGGGTCACTCCTGACCTAATAGTTACCCCTGACCCCAAGAATTGGGCTCAAATTTGAATCAGATATTGGTCTTGTGGTTTAAGAAGGATCCCCAAATCCATGTTGGCCTCCTTTAATTTTTATACCCCAAAATGCTAGGTGAGGTATATAAGAGAACCGATCTTCCTCATTTTGGGTAAACAAGATTAAAAAGGTGACCAAGAAATCAAGCATTCAAGGCATTTCATCCCATCATATCCTTTATTGTAGAAAACTTCAACAACCATCATGCAAGCATGCCTTTTGTGATGCCCTTTTAGGTCTTTATGGAGTCAAGCTACTACATCAACACTTGTGATCACATTTCAAAAATCACTCGCATCATCAAGGTCTAAGACATATTGTTTCTCTTATCGATCCGCTGCTACATATCATCATGCTTCCTTTCCAATAATTTCAATTTGATTTCATGGTTGATTCCAAATCTATGGTTTGAACTTAGGTAAATCACTTTTCTAGAATAATTTATCCCCTTTTTTCTTTGTTCAGATATATATATATATATATATATATATATATATATATATATATATATATATATATATATATATATATATATATATATATATATATATATATATATATATATATATATATATATATATATATCTATATATATATATCTATATATATATATCTATATATATATATATATATATATATATATATATATATATATATATATATATATATATATATATATATATATATATATATATATATATATATATATATATATATATATATATATATATATATATATATATATATATATATATATATATATATATATATATATATATATATATATAGATATATATATATAGATATATATATATATATTATATATATATATATATATATATATATATATATATATATATATATATATATATATATATATATATATATATATATATATATATATATATATATATATATATATATATATATATAGATATATATATATATATATTATATATATATATATATATATATATATATATATTCATCAAAATATGATGGGTTAGATGTGACTAGACTCACCCCAGGCCTCTTGGTTATCCATGACCATCATGGTTGGCCTTGACCTACTATTTTGGGTTGAAACTTGGATAATAGGCTAGTAATTATCTTAACTTCCCCAATCCAATCTCAAAATTGGGTTATAAGTTTTCTATATGTTTGCATACATATAAAATCATCTATTCTTTCATTCCTAACATAGATCTTTCATGTTCTATTTTTTTTGCATAGTCATCTTCTATAAGAGTGAAGGATTATTACATCTCCCTCGGACTTGGGCCCTCTTGACCCTAGTGGATCATATTCCTTCTAATGTATGAGAAAAAATAGATGTGAGCTTCCTAGTTTGTCCATGAATTCTAGTGATTTCTCCTCTAGATCCCTAATTTTATTTCATTATACTTTTGTAAACGTGATACTTTCTTACATAGTTCTGATTTTCATTATTAGACCCGATTCAGGTATCTTTAATTTTGTTAATGGAATTTACTAAATCGGATTACTTTTGTATTTCCCATGATTACATTACTTCTTAGTTGCATTTATGAAAATGATGTAGTATATAATAGTTTCATCCATTTCATGTTTCTTATTTTCATTCATATTACTCTTGTATATGGAATCATGAGGATTTCAACTATTTTTCCTTCTTGCAAATTATTTATCAAAATTTTTATATATGTTGCATGTAGCTTTATAATAATGAACATCTTAGTGAAAGACGTGAAATGTGTAGCTTTCATAAGAGTCTTTACAGAAAATGATAATCCTAAAGATGCCATTGATATGAACAACATTAGTACCTCTCCTAGATTATCTTTTGCCAATGAGGATAGAATTCATACTTGTTACAATACCACATTAGGGAGTAATATATCCTCTTCTCCTAAAGATACCTTAGTGAAAGAGAGTAAGCATGTTCATTTAATCACCTCTTATAATCATTTTCCTTCTCCTATATATCATATCCTCTTTATCAAAACATTTTCAAACAAGATGATTTACTCCATGATTTATCTCCTACCATATCACTAAGTAAAGATGAATATCTAGACTAGCCTTGCTCTTCCCAATCTTGAGAGGATGGGAATAATGTCGATAGGATTCTAATTCTCCAGGTAGAGAGATCAATCCTCATACTATCCCTCCTTATACAATTCACTTCCACAAACCTCAAGATGAAAGTATTCCCCATTTCTTAACTTGAAGCTTATTATAATGTAGGATATGACATTACTCTTCAACAAGTATATAGTGGCAAAGGTCTTGACATTCAAGAACAAGGAATAAAGATCCCTTTATATCCTCTTATAAAAGTCACTAGAAACTTAGGTATATGATTTATACCCCAAGCCAACATTTCACCTTCTTCAAATCCTACTACTCTCTCTTCATCAAAACCTAAATCTTCTTTATGAATTATTTTACCAATACAAATAGATGTTAATATGACTTTAGATGATCATTTGGCCTTGGCTAAGAGAATATTTTGGAGGATTAACAATTATAGAAGTTTGATTTACTTTATGTAATTTTCCAAGAGATCAAAGATCTCATAATTATAATTTTCATTGTCTTTTTCATCATATAAATACAAATTATCTTGCTGATTGTACAAAATTTAGATAATTTATTCCAGATTTAGTAGACAATGTAAATAGGCTTTACAATGATAAATTGCACAGAAATTTAAGCTAAAATATGTAGGTCAATGAATTTAAGAAGAAAAGGTTAAATTATTAGTGATTCAAAAATTAAAGTTGCTAGTTATACATTAATGGCAACAAGGGAATAGCTACATACAAATTTGATCCAATGTTGAAGGGCTTCTTCTCTTGGAGTTTTCTCCTCATAGTATAGTAGTAATAAAATAATGCAAAGGGATTGTGTGCCTCGAATTAAGAGAAAATGAGGAAGAATATTTTTGAACTTCTTTTCTTATGTTTTCCAATGATTGTAAATCTTTGGTTAATTTCTAATTATTTCTTCATGTGCATACCAATCATTAGCTGTATAGAAAGGCAATGAAGACTTTGTACTTTGGTTCTTCAGAGTAAGTGGATGTGTTTTTAAAAAAATGTTTCATGTATTCTTTTATTATTGCACAATGATTGTATGTCCAATGTGTAATGAAGTTTTCATACATTTTGTGTGTTGAAAGATAAATCATTTAATATTTCTTTCTATTGTTGATATTGTTATGATGAACTCGAGAAATTTGTCTCTATTAATTTCTATATGTTATTCCTTTCTCTCTTTCCCTTCAATTATTTCTGTATTCTTTTAAAAAATCTTGCATAGTGTCTTGTGTGAGCTTGTCTAGGGTTTCTCCATGTATTTCTTATTTTTTCTTTTCAATTTCAAATCATACCTTTTTAGATAATATTATCAAACATATATTAAAACCTTCATCAAAAAAGCATCTCCTTGAACTATTGCGAACATTTATTATTGTCTATATAACAAATCCTACTAATTTTAGTAAAACACCATACTAATAAAAAAATAATGATAGGTGGGGATCACCCCGCAGCGCGACGGCAGTCACACGTCCTGTTGATAGAACGTCGATATGTTCAAATCCCACCCACCGATGAGATTTTTTGTTGATTATTTACTATGCGGTTGGGCTCTGTCCGACGGATCACGTGTTGGAGTGCTGACGTGGACGCTGTTGTTGGTGTTTGGCTTGCGACTGCGCGCGTGACGGTGCAGCTGGGAGGTGTGTGGGGAGTCACAATCAAACGTTGGCACAATACACCCAGCAAAGGTGTCCGGTGCAAAGCGTCCGGTGGTGACGTGGTCTGCAACAGCACTGGTGTGATTGGCGGGAGGATTTGGCACGGCAGAACAGAGGATAAATCATGCACTTGGACATGGAGGAGGATCGATAGACAGGGAGTCATAAGGTGTATGGCACGGGAGGCATAAGGTGTATGGTGTAATTGGAGAGATAAGGTGACGGCTCTGGCGTGTGAGGAGGGAGGCATAAGGTGGCAGTCAACGGTGGAGTGATAAGGTGGTTTGTTGATTGGGTGGTCAAGGCATTATAAATATAGGTGTATCTAGGAGGCGTTGAGGTCTTGGTAACCACATTCTCATCGGGGATGGGGTCCCTCTTAATGTGACCCTGCTAGTTCAAAGCTCCAGTCAAAAGCACTTACCAAAAAAAAAAAAATACTGATAGGTATTACTTTTTTGGACATTGGAAAATAAAAATAGGAATCATCAAACTCACTATTGATGACATCATCATGAGTCTTAAATTACTCAAAATATTTATTTTTAAATATACTATAGGTGTAGATAATAGACATCGTCACTCTTTTCAACCTACAATTACAAAATAAGATTTAGGAAAAAGAAATTACGTTTGATTTTATTTATGCTTTTAAATTCAAAATTAATGTAGTTAAGTTAAAAATAAATATAATTACTTATTCCTATGAGGATAAACCTTCTATTTGTGGCTAATGTGTGTGCAGAAATGAAAAATGAATCCATTTAACTTCATAAATGCAAAAAAAAAATCATTCTAATTCAAGTTGAAATAATAGAGAAGAGGCGTTTTCTCAAGAATACACTTTCAACAATAAATCAACTCAAAGCATTTTAATATTCTAAAAATGTGGCAAATATGTATTTAAAAATAATCTATAATGCGATAAAAGGAGATAAAGTAACCATGCACAAAAGGACTCCATCACTATTACAGGTTCGCACAAATACAAATTATATAATTACTGACAATTTTAATCTAGGGTTGCATGTGGATTCATATAATTGTTTTCACACAGATGAAAATGGAATGAAATGGACAATGTTGCACATACACAGTCAAGTGAAACATATAATACTTATCCCATATAAAAATTATTAAAGAAATATAAACAACCTAATATGATATAACTCAAAACATAATATCAAATCATCAAATCTAACTATAAAACATTGGTTACTAGAATGATCCAAGAATTAAGATCCATAATAAAAAATAATTCAAAATGATGAATCACATATAAAAATCACACCTATATCAAACATAATGAAAATAGTGAATCTAAAATGTTTTTGATAGAAAAAGTAGCAAAAGGGTGCTGGCCCGAGGAACATAAGGACTAGAGGCGCATTAACAACATATTAATGGCACTAGTCATAAGCATTTTAATGACAGTTTAACAGAAAGAACAAGGTCTAATATGCCTCTATCAAAAACAAACATAACAGTTCCTTTCAAAAAGATTAAACCAAAGTATCTAAAGCGAATAGTAGCAATTAAAGTAACAGTTATAAGCCATGCAGGGCTATACCAAGGACTAGGCAAAATAACCTTAAAACAAGAACTCAAAACGGAGAACTTAGGGCCATGCCCAAATAAAAATAAGAACCTCATGAGCAACAACAACTAATTTTTTCCACCCAAATGTTTGGACATCAGGGTCCTAGCCCACTCCTCCTGTAGGAAGAGGAAAAGATCCTTATTGTCATCATCCGCCTCCAGTTTTCTGCCCGCCAGTTTTTCCTGCACAGTGCAAAGGGTCATAGTTGAAGCATGCATGACCTTAAGAGAAAATGTTTTAGTCATCAAAATGTGATGCTTGAGTTCCTGCATGTCCTTCTTGATGTTAGCAATCTCTTTGTCCAATCCAAAAAACCTCAGCTTGAGGGTGCCCTTAAGCATGTCATTGTCATCCAGAAACCCAGGGTTATGCTCTGTAGTGGGGGGCTTGGTCTGGTGATCATGAGGGTTAGCTAGAGGCAGGGTAGGGCTACGGGGAGTCTCCATGGTTTGTTGAGGGTTGAGAGGGGGGTGTTACTAGTCCTGTAATAATATAAAGATATAAATACACAATACACAATGTAGAAAATTCCATAATGCAAAGTTCAAAATGTTGATTTCATTTCAAAACCTCCTTAAGGACACATCACAACAAACTTATTCAAAAGTGCTTACAATAGATCACAACACATATATCATGTAATATACTGTGAAAACACTTACATACACAATATAAATCAGATATCATATCTTGAAGCACTATTGATTTTAACTTAATATTTGTTTTTCTAATTTTTTAACATAATTTTAAAATATTTTAAAATATTTCATATTAATTTTTAAATAATTATACATTTATTTTGTACATGTCATATTTTTAAAATCATCTTTGATTTAATTTAGTTTGAATTTTATTTTGATATCATTTGAATTTAATATAAGGTACAAAGAATTTAAGGAAATTGATATAGTATTAAGTTAGGATACATACCTATTTAATCCACTTCCTTCCCATCTTTGTGTGTTATAATCAATACATGGTGGGATCTACAAAGAAAACTCTTATCATGTATCATTATAACCTTTACCAACATGCACTCTTTTTTAGTCATGTGAAGGTAAATTGAGGAAAATCAAAAAGTTATGACCATCATTTCTATGTGTGGAGAATAATCTATACGTGGTAGGATCTACAAAGAAAAATCTTAACATGCATCATTATAATACATGTCCGTATGCATTATCTCTTAGTCATGTGAAGGTAAATATAGAAAAATCAAACCTATAATCTACATCCATGCTTTCCAATAACTTGTTTACATAGTCTCTCTCCAAAATCTTTTAGAATAATAAAAGCTATTATTAAGAACCTTGATGAAACAAAATTTAAAATGTTAATTGCTATAAAAGATTCATTCTGAATTTGTAGTAAAAATGTTGCATCAATTATCAAAGCAAAAGTCAAACCCAAAATATAACCATTAGAATTAGTCAATAATAAACGTTCTTCAACATGGATACTAAAAAATACTCATAAGTTTTAAAAACAAAACAAAATGGTTTTAAATATGACTAACGATACACTAGAACTAAAATAGGAGAACATCAAACAATACAAAATCAAATTACAGCAAAGGAGCTTTTATGTAATGGCATGGTTGTACTCCTTAAAAATCAAAGATTTCATTACATTTCAACAAACGCGACTAAGCTCCCTACAAAATGTATCATTGACCAGATTTCAAAAACCAGAAAACATAATAGATTTTTGTGAAATTTTTAGCTTATATTCTTCATGATCTACATATTTTGTGGTCAAAAACTACAAAAAAAATTGCCAAAAAATCACTGTATTTTGACAAATCTGAAAAAAAAAACTTTTTTTTTCTTTTGGTGCTTTTGTAGGGAGCTTAGCCCATGCCCACTTCAACAGCGTAGCTCAGATACGTTGGCCAAAATGGTTTCTAATAACAGATGAAAGCAGCCACTCCATTTCCATATCCTTATCACTAACTCTCGTTACCATTTCCTCAACGTTGAGAATTTTAGCAGAATTTTCGCTCAAAAGACCGAGGATTTGCTGAAACAGAAAAGGATTGCAAGGAATAAGAATTGGGCCTCTGTGTTTGAATCCAAACACCTCTTCTGCCTTGTCAAGCAATGGGCGAAACAATGGATGATTGAAGTATATTGCAGGGACAACAAAGCGCTGTCTTTCACACCCATACCCAACATAAACAGCCAGGTGACCTTCTGGTACATCTGGGGGAACATCAACATCTTCCTTGGATTTAAAAGCAATACTCGTCAGTTTCTGCCATCGCCTGATAATTTTCGCCATCTTACCAACACTATTGAACCCCATTAACTGACACTGGGAATTGACAGTGTTTTGGGTTTAAATGAGCAGTGATGCGAAGATAATTGCATGTTGTGGGTATTGACTTTACGTGCTCGACCGAAATTCTTTTCCGCCCGTGACATTAGTTCATTGCTTCTATCCGCACACTGCATTTATTTACGCAAGTAGGAGCATGCCTGCGCCTGCTTCCGATAAAAGCTAGTTGTTAGTTGATGTGACTGTACTGGTAGAAGATGATGTTGGAGTGGATGTATCTCAGACCTCTATACAATCACATAATTTTCTCAATTGTTTTTTTATTAATTGTCCTAATCTCTTAATCAATAGTAAAATTTATCTAAAAGTCTTTAGATTCAGACAACTCCAACAGATGGATTGGTGATATGGTGGTTGTTTAGAAAGGAAATCTGCATTTCCATAGCCACTTCCTCACCGTAAATAGACGGCCCGTTGACCAGATCTTACTGTGAGGTCCGGATGAATTCGCTCGGATAGATTTGTCGTGTGCAGGCCGTCAAGTATTTTGGCTCCTTGTATGACATTTGTCTTTCTATTTGGAGATAGAAAGAGAGAAAGCAAGCGTAAACCATTTAAGAAGAAAGTGAGGGCTTATCCCAACTTGCTCAGAGACTTTCTGGGATAAGGAGAGAATTTTGGAACGCATGTTTTGAAAGAGCACAAACTATTTCATGAATTGAAGAACTCGAAGATATTTCGACTGATTTTACTTCTACAGTCTTGACAAAAGATTTAAGCAAATATTCCAGAAAGTTTAGTTGCACATTTCCTTTAAAGAAAGATCTCAATGGTAATGAGATTACTCCAAAGTGCAAAGCTAACTATTATATCTTGTCAAGAGCAGAACAGGAGTTATGTGAAAAGGAGATAGCAGATCTTCTTGAAAAAGGTATCATCCGATCTAGTCATAGTCCATTTTCTTGTCATGCTATGTATGTTCCCAAGAAAGATGAAAATGGAAATGAATTAGAAGAAAAAAGATTGGTAGTCAATTACAAGCCTCTTAATGTCTGCCTAGAAGACAATAGACATCCTTTGCCCAGCAAAGACTATATTTGGCAGCGCATTCAAGGTTGTAATGTGTTCTCTAAATTTGATTTGACTAAAGGATTTTGGCAGATTGCAGTTGAAGAGACAGACAGGTATAAAACAGCTTTCTCTGTTCCTCAAGGTCTATTTGAATGGTGTGTCTTGCCATTTGGTATAAAAACTGCACCCTCAATATTTCAGAAATGTATGGATTCTATTTTTGCACCATATGCCAAATTCATCCAGCCATACATTGATGATATCCTGATATTTAGTCAAGATCATAAATCTCACATGGAACATTTGAAGAAGTTTCTCTCTATTTGTCAAACTCATGGTTTATGTCTCAATCCATCCAAATTGAGTTGGTGTTCTGAAAGTTTAATCTTTATAGGAACAAAGATTGAGCCTAATGGTAAGATTTATCCTCAAGATCATCTTTTAAGAAATATTCAAAAGATTGAGGTTACTGATAAAAGGAGTTTGCAAAGATTTCTCGGCATGGTGAACTATGTTGCAGGATATTTCGAGAACATTGCAGAAGCAAGGAAAGAATTGAATAAGCTTCTGAAGAAAAATGCTCCACCATGGTCTGATGTTCACAATGAAGCAATTGCTAGAATTAAGCAGCAATGTCAACAATTGCCACCCTTGAAGCTACCTGGAAAAGGTAAGAAGATCGTTCAAACAGATGCTAGTCATTCTGCTTGGGGTGCTGTTCTTTTAGAAGAATCTGAACATCAAGATAAGAAAAGAGAAGAAATTGTTAGATATGAATCAGGATCATTTAAAGGATCAGAAATGAACTACCATTCCACACATAAAGAATTGTTAGCTGTAGTTCATGCATTTGAAAAGTTTCAATTGTTCATTGGTGATCAAAAATTCTTGTTAAGAAGTGATTTGCAGAACTTGCCTGGATTCTTTAAGAAAGAATCAAAAAACAAAGTTGTTAGAGCTCGTTTACTCAGATGGGCACAGTTCTTAGATACATTTGATTTTGATACTGAGCATATAGAAGGTACCAAGAATGTTTTAGCTGACTTTCTTAGTCGAGAAGGTTGTTATAATACTGTCAATGCTTTATCTCAAAACAGTATTAATGAGCTTGGTGAACCTTGTGTTATCCATCCTAATCTCAGATCTACAGTGTTAGACAGTCAACAAGATATCAGGTCTAATCTAGAAATTGTACTTGATAATGAACCTGGTACATGGGAAGAATGGATGAGAAGATATAGAATTCTTCAGCGTGAAGAAGAAATTGCTCAAAGACAAAATGCTCAAAATGATGAAAGACATGTAAACTGTCTTCAAGGTATAGTCCCTGATAATCTTGTTTTTCAGACTAATCTTCATACTGATCTAGAACATGATCAAGGAAATATTTTGATGCATTTATGGAATAATGTTGAAGACATTATAGATGGCTATGAAGAAGATAGATATAGAGTTCTTTTGAATGAATGCAATAATGATCAGAATGCTCATCATGTTAATATGATTTGTCAAAGGACAGAACAGCATAATTTCATCAGTCATATTGATTGGAGTACTGACAGTTTAAGTGTTTCAAAGGATATATATCTATGTCTCAGAGATCGTCATTTCTCTGCTGGAAGAAGACTTCTGACAAATTCACTTATTCAGAGAGAAGCCTGTCATCCTACTGACACTGAAATTCAAAGTTATCTGCACCATTCTGATACTAGTGCAACATCCTTTGAATGGCCAATCCATATCCTCAGTAGTACTCATATCCCTGATCAAATATCGTGGTTACAAAGAGAAAATCCCTTTTGTGATTTCTTTAGAGGAGTGTTTCCCCATTGTCATGATTTGATGCCCATGATTTCAAATTATGGTTATCTGTTTAAAATTACATTTTGGTCTCATTGTACTAATCCTATAAACAGATATATGTTTGATGTTTTTGGTCCTCAGCCACATCAAGATGGAACAATGGAATTGCGAAGCCTTCATCAATTTGTTACAGAAAGGATACCTGTATGGATCTTTACAAGTTTTCAGACTTTACCAGAGCAACATGATAACAAAACATTTGTCCGATGTACAAGAAGAATTCTTTGGAAAGAAGAAAGTCTTGAAGAGAAATTTGATCGAATAATGCAAAGATCAAGGTTCGAAAATGACAACTCAGATGCAGAAGATGAAGTCGATTGGGAATCTCATTCTCCCAGATCGCATGCTTACTAAGTGGGGTTGTCACTTAGCTGAGATACTTTCCTCTCAGAGAATAAAAGGAAGCATGGACCCTACCATGGTTTAAAGGAGGATAAGTTCTTCCTAAAAGAGCTACGTGTTACCCTTCACGTGTCAAAAAGATGCTTTGTGCTTATCTCTTATTA
The DNA here is from genome assembly GCA_027943335.1 of Chamaecyparis obtusa. Taxonomy (NCBI): domain Eukaryota; kingdom Viridiplantae; phylum Streptophyta; class Pinopsida; order Cupressales; family Cupressaceae; genus Chamaecyparis; species Chamaecyparis obtusa. The sequence goes on from BSBK01007944.1 coordinate 299,693, forward strand.
CTGTTCATCTCATTCCTGGCGAGATTCTTGTAAGAGATAAGGTCGGTTGAATAAAGTAGATGCTCTGCTACGTGTCAAGTTCCTATGGACGGATTTCAAAACTATTGTAAGATGATTTGAAACCAAAAGACGGTTCCTCCTCTATATAAGGAATGCAGTCCTCACTTCCAAATCATAAGCTCATCCCATAACTTCAGAAGAGCAAGAAGTAGCAGAGATAGATAGAGTGTCTAGTCTAGTTTGCATAGTCTTAGAAAGAAAGACATAGAGAGTATGCTCTCTTCCTTTCGGAAGATCAGAAATCAGACTGTCAATCTTTTAGCATGTCTGCAGAGTCTGAGTCCTGTAAATCAGTTTGTTGTGGTCTTGTTATAATCCTGGTCATGATAATAGGTGTTATTATCTATGTATGCATAAAGCGCCCGATTTAATGAAAGATAGTCTTGTTCTATGTTTCTCGGAGCTTGTTTAAAAATTTGGTATCAGAGCCAGGTTGTAAACATTTGTTTCAAAAACTTTGCTTATCTTACAGTTTTATTTTAAAGTATTGAGTTCTTTGGTCTGGATATCTATTCTTGAGTCTTTGGTGTTCTGGTTGGATTCCGCGTGAAGTAAGACCTCGTTGTTGAAGGCGTGTGAAGCCATGTTAGAGGCAGGGAAGGTAGCGCTGATATAATCCCGAGTAACAGAACGAACCAAGATGACAGAATCCCAGACTACTACGAACAGTATCAATACTGATGAAGAAGAACTTGTAAGTCTAAGCTCCATTTTTGATCAAGTGCAAAATGTTAATATAGAAAATCCTTTTCAGTCAAATGATGCATTAGAATTGCCTAGTGAAAGATTTAAACTTCCTACGAAGAAATGGCATGAAATATACAGTGATTTAGGATTTCTAGCATATAAGTCTAAAGCTATCTGTAAGCTCATAGAAATGCAAGTTGTTGTTAATAGTGATAAGCCTCATAGTTTCATAAATCTCTTATCTAATAAGGAGATTCAAAATTTAGTCAAACAGGCTAAGAAAAAAAATGGTTATAAGTATTTGCATATAGGTCATATCATTTGTGGTATAGAACCTCTGTACAGGAAAGGCATTCCTGCTACTGCTTTCATGACTCTTCTTGATGCTCGACATAATAACTATTCTGATATGATTATGGGAGGTATTTCTGCCCCTATGGCTGCTGGAGCCACTGCTTTTGATGTTGTTCCGAACTTTGCAATAAGTCTACTTGATGACCATCTAGATAAAATACTGATGTTTCAATTCGGTACTCAATACCTCAACATGAAGCCTGGATCAAGAACACATGCATTGTTCTTTGCCCTTTATGGAAGGTTGTTCAACACAACTATTCCTATTGTCAAAGATCCAAGGAGTGATAAATCCCAAGTTAGGTATTCTCTGTTATGGAAAACAGATACAAAAGGAGCACAGCTCACAGTTCCTAAAATGGTCAGTCTATCTGAAATCAAAGTTCCAAAAGAATGGATTGTAGATGTCAGATCTCTTAAACAGTTAGATTCTCCCAAGAACCTTACTGTCATATCTCAAGTTCATGAGACTGCAACTGAAGCTCGTATATCTTTTGCTTCTGAACAATTATCTGCATCTAGCTCAGCTCGATCTAGTTTTACAGATCATCCATTCCAAAGATCAGGATCTATCTTGCAATGTAAGCCTTTGCATTCTTGTTTTCATCCTGATGCCATACCCAATCCAAATGGATCTCTGTTTTGTACAATTTGTAAATTGTCTTTCGATGAAAGTCCCTTTGTTTCAAATCCCTTGACTCAGCAACTTCCTCAGTGTCCTCATCCCCAGTTTACAGAACTTGATGATGGAAGTATGCAATGTATTCACTGCTCATTTGTGAAACCAGTTTTCCATGTTCACATGCTTATGTCCGGTAATAAAACCAGCTTTACTGAAGCTAACTTTGTTGAACCATCTGTGCCACCATTACATGATTTCCTGCTAAATGATGATAAGTTTTCTATCCCATTTTGGCCACATCATGTTGTTGCTCCAGGACAACCTGAAGCTACCACACAGACAAAGATGCTGAATTATGCTAATCTCTGCATCCGCAAAGCTTTGGTCTTACAAGCTGACATGCACCAAAAGTTCATTCAAGTTGAACTTAACCGCCATAAAGCTGAAGCCAGTGCCAATACTAATTTTCATAATATCCTTGCTAGTTTACATACTATTGAGTCCAAACTCAATGGATTTGTGAATTCCTCAATGGCTAGTGATTTAACCATCCTCAAACGTGACTATGCTGCCTTTAAGCAGACTGCTGAAGCGTGGTGGGCCAATAACCCTACTATTCCTATTTCTCAGATTCAAACAGCCACCCAGACTACTGCTAGGATTGAACAAATAACTACTCAAATCCATAGTCAACAGTTATCTGATAGCCATGGAATTTCTCAGATTATTCCTACTGTGGTTTCCCGAGTTGAACAGGTTGTTAATTCCTCAACTCTCTCCAAATCTTCCACTCCTACATGTAATTTTCCTGACTCCTCATATGATGTCGCAAGACTTCAGAGTCAATTAAAAGATAAAGGCTTAGTTCTTCATACTCCAAAGCCTAAATTGGAAGAATTTGATCCTCAGACAGGAAAATGGAAAGTTGTCAATATGTTGCAACAGCAACATGAACCTCTGCAGGTTTTCTCAGAAACAGTTCCACCTCTGGTTAATTTTGATAATTTTGATCCCATCAAAAACAAAGCCACTGTTGATGCTTTTCGCACATGGGTTGATAATGCTGTACATGCTCAATCTTTAACCCAGGAACAAGCATTAAGGAAAGCTTTAAATGCTTTGACTGGTATAGCCAGAACTGCATGGGATACTCTCAAGCCAGAATATAAAGATGAATTGATTCAAAAAGGTGTGAATGATGTCTGTAGAGCATTATATAGAATGTTTGTTGGTCAGTATGATAATGAACAGAGAGCAGCTCATAAGAGATTCACTGAAAATCATCTCTGTGATATGAAAAGACTTGATGAATACTGTTCTGAACAATATACTAATTTCTATTTATCTGGTCAGACCAATAATAATCAATGGATGTACAATACATTCTTAGAAGGATTTCCCTATCAAATGCAATCTTATTATAGGGAGAAGATTTTGAAAAGTATTCTTGAAACACCTGATATGACAATCAGTGATGTTACATTTCCTCAATTGGTTCAGTTTATTAAAGAAATCAATAGTGATTTATGCACTGAAAGAATCAATAGGAAAAAGAAAAAAGAAGTTATGCCTTATTTGAAAACAGACTTGTGTAATTGTAAATCAGATTTTGGTTGTTTGCACCAATCTAGGACACACAAGTATAAGAAGAAAAAGTTCAAACATTTTGATAAGAAGGCATACAGTAAGTTTTCTAAACCTTTCAGGAAAAAGAAAGTTTTCTTGAGAAATCAGAAGAAGGTTAGAAAGAAGAATTTTACTCCAGTTTGTTACATCTGTAAAGGGCCTCATTTTGCAAACAAATTCCCTGATAAAGAGAAAAATAAGAAACCTAAGCGAGTTAGGAGATTAACTCATGGTAATTTGGATTCTCTTCCTTTAACAGTTGTTTATGAGAATTCAGATTCAGAAGATATCAGTATCACTGATATTGAAAGTGATGATGAAGCTGATTTGCAAGTTTTCAATGTCCATCAAGGAAATGAAGAATCAGATACTGATTTTCATTCTGCAACATCTTCATCAGATTCAGAAATATCTTATTTCTATAATATGTTCAGATCTGGATTTGGTAGAGGTCAACCTCTATATGAACAAGCAAGACTGAGAGGTCAGTCTCTCACACAAATCAATCCAGAATGGATGAAACCCAGTCCTACTGAACAACTTCAACGATTGATGTTGAAGAAGGATGACTTAAATCAAAAAAGGAAACAATTTCTGACACCTAATCAACATGAAAAGTTGATGACTGAATTAAAGAAGATTGATTCAGATATAGAAAAATTGTTTGAAGAAAATCCTGAATTATCTGAAGTTTCTGATTTAATGTGTTTTGAAAGTATGACTATTTCACAGGAAAAGCCAAGTTCCTCACATGGCTATGTTTCTAATCCTGTTGCTCAAAGAGCCTTTCAAAAAAGTTCTCGTCATATTTGGTTACAAGATCATTTGGCATTCTTGTACACAGTCAGAACAGATGTTATCAAAGAAATTGCCAGTGTTCAGAAAGAGATCAATGAACTCTCTCGTGCAGCAATAAATCCTCTTGAAGAGTACTTATTTGATAAATCAAATAAGGATACAGAATCAGTACCTGCTCAACCAGAAGAAGAAGCAATTCAGAAACAAGCTTTTGCTTATTTAAAGGGTTTGTCTAATCCTTGTCCTGCTTTTCTGTTAACTATCAAATTGCCTGGTTTGAAGCCTTACACTTTATGTGCTTTACTTGATTCTGGTGCTGATTGTAATATTGCCCGTTCTCAATGTTTTCCACAAGATTGTTGGCAACCTACTGAAACTACTATACACTCAGTCAGTCATAAGGATAATCCTATTCGTTTTCAAGCTGTTGTCCCTATCCAGTTTCCTTCTACAACCTATAAAGCCACTTTTCTACAATATCCAGTTAAGCTTTATGATTGTATCATAGGAAGTGAAACCTTACAGCAATGGAGTCCTTACACAGTTGGTATAGCCGGTTCCCATATTACCTTTTCATTTGGGTCTGTTCCCCAAATTAATGAACAACGGATCTACTCTCCTAAGTTGTCTTTACCAACTCCTGCTAAAGTTGTTCTTCCTGGTTCCCGTGTCTGGTTTGTCAACCAGTCTCTTTTCACCCGGGGGGCATTAGAGCAAATTCAAGCTGATTTTACTTCTACAGTCTTGACAAAAGATTTAAGCAAATATTCCAGAAAGTTAACTTAGCACTTCTCTCTTTTCACTATACATATGCTTTTTTCTAAAGGGATTGTTTAAGAATTTAAATTGTGTTTTTAAAAGATTTTTTTGATAGGTTTTTATAGGTGTGGGTTAAGTTTCAGACAGAGTGTACTAAAGATTAAAAAAATTCAATTCTTTTTTTTTCAGATTTGAAAAATATAGTGATTTTTTGCAATTTTTTTGTGGTTTTCAACTACAAAATGTGTATATCATGAAGAACAGATGCTGAAAATTTCGCAAAAATCTGTTGTGTTTTCTGTTTCCTGAAATTTAGTCAACAGTGCATTCTGTCTGGAGCTTAGCCCTGTCCATTTTTATATGTGTGTCTGACACAAGTTTTTATATGTGTGAGACTGACACACGTTTGGATAGTGATTCTAGATCAAAGTTATAAACCTTCGCAAAAATGTTTTTGTAATTATTCTATTGATATAGATTCTAAGGGTGTTAAAGTTTAGAAGTTAGATTAAAAAATAAAAAAACTATGTGAAGCATAGATAAGCTCAATAATTCACTGGTACTCCCTAATCTAGAGAAAAAGGAAGAAGTGGAAGAATTGAAGCGTAGATAAGCTCAAAAATTCATTGGTAGTCCCTGATCTAGAAAAAAAGCTACTCTATAGAGGTGATAAAATTTTGTAGAAAAGATTAAGCAAATAGTGCTTCTAATGTTTAAGGGTAATTTTTTGGGGATGAAGATATTGTGTATTTGGTTTTCTTATGAAGGTGTTTGAATTTGAAAAGACAAATAACAATGAGAAGAACCAATTGTTGAATGCTATATCCTTGTTGAATTTGAATTTTTTTGTGACCACGGAGAGAGCATGTGGCTATCAACAATGATATTGTGACTTGGTAAATGTTCAAGGTTAGTTTGAAAATACTAGTTAATAAATGCCATCTCAAATGAGTAAATGTCATCTCAAATGAGTAAATACCACTCTTTGAATCAAATAAGACATGATATTCATGAAATAAAATTCTGAACTCCTAAGACTACTAAAATAAAAATGACAAAGACATTAGTGAATTGCCTCAAGAGATTAAAGGGAAGGTACAAACCATAGAGTAAACAATAAATTATTTAATCCAACATATGAATGGTAACTCATCTCTAGGAACACAAGAAATATAGTTGATGCTAAGATATTATAGATTAACTGTAGGTTTGAATCTACCAATTCGAGTAAAGATCTAATTGTTTGTTTGGACAAGAAAATTTCAGAGAAGAAAATATGAATGTTTTAGAGTGTAATCATCTAGAAAATATCATTCCCTAGAATCTCAAATAATTAGAAGTAAATAATAATTTTTGTAGGATCGAGTGAAAATGGAGTGATGCACAAGTAGCTTTCTTCAAATGTGGTAGACTTCATTAACTTATAGACTGTTGATGAAAAGCTGTAGCAAATAGTGAAAGACAAAGGTAACCAAAAAGAACTTTTGTCAAGATTCACACAATTATATGGTGATGTTTACTTCAAAATTAAGACATGATAATTCAGGCTCTACATAAGATTCAAACTAATATAGTAATTTAGTCAAGATCGAAGGGTTTTATCAAACTACCCAATCTTGTAACCTTAACATGCCAATTAGATGACTTGACTTGATGAAGGTATGATACCCTAAATCTTATGTGAAAGGTTAAATAAATAATAGAATCTTCCTGGTAAAATCTCCCAATCGGGAGAATTCAATTGATGGAATTTATTTTTGCACAAGGGTTAAGTACAAACATATTTGGAGAGAGGTATACTGTAATAATTATTTATCATGGAAGTACATGGCGTCTAAGGATCGGAGGAAAACAAATAATCACCTAGCAACCACATGGCAGGAGTAAAGAGGCTTTAATGGAAGCCATCAATCTGTGTAACAATCACTTTCCAAAGAGATCCTCAAAACCTTTTCTATCTTTACTTTGGGTTCTGGTTATGTTTCTGGTGCAGGAGCACCCTGGTGCATTTGCAATCAGCACCACCAAAAATAAATAAATTTCTCAGGCTCAATGTTCAGTTTTGGCTTGTTTATTGGTCATCATCTTTGCAATGTTTCACCACATTATCAGCTCCAGCACATGATAGAAAATTCGAAAAGTAGAGACAATGAAGAATAAAGATATGGATTTCTTATCAGCCATAGATATTTTAGTCATTGACACTACTGATGTGATTTTTTTAATACAGTATTGGTTCCTCAATATTTCTATTGTTCACGATGATATTCTCAATGATGTTCTTCCCAAAGGTTTTGCTTCAAGTTATACGCCAGGTTTATGACTGTTTGACAGAATGCCACCTTTGGTTTGTTTTGGCCATCTTTTCCAGCTTCCCTACAGCCTGTGTAGTGTTGCTTCACGTGGTCCATTATGTTTTGACCATGCTTGTGAGAAATTTAAAACATACGAACGTGAACTATAGGATAAACACGGTTAAGTGAGAACAGAAGCGCACAAATGAGAAAATGAAACGATGCTAAGAAAAGAGGGAGATATTTTTAATATAAAAGAAGTCTTAAGCCTTAGTCTGCGGGAGAAATCAAAGTTTGTGTAGGTATTAGAGAATGTTTGTGTACGAAGATAGTAACGAAGAGAGAATTGTCTTCAAAAGATAAGTTTGAGCAGTGTGTGAGAATGGATGAATGAGCAGAGCAACAATGAGAGCTTAGGTTGCATGCAGATTTGTTTACTTGTCCCTAGATTAGTATATTAAAATGTTCAATTTGAGAATTGAGAATTGAGAAACGGGAAACGAGAAACCAAACGGCAACGGCAACCACGAGATTTTTAGAAGTTGGGTATAAGTCGAAACAGACATGTATATAGCTGAAAATTATTTTTGAAATACAAAATATAATATTATATTATATGTCAATATATGTAATTTCAAAATAATAACTATATCTCAATGTATTCTTAAAATATTTGTAATCTAATATAAATAATATTAGATATAATTTTAATATTAAAATTGTCATGTATTAAAAATTATAAAATATATTTAAAAATTAAATTAAAAATTAAAAATAATATGAAAAGCTTAAAATTAATAAAAATTAAAAATGTATAACAATTATTAATTATATTTTTAATAAATTAAATATTAATTTAAAATTACTAGAATAAAGCAATTTAATTGATTAATTATAATGACCATATGGAGATATAATCAATAAAGTTGTAATGTTTAAACTTATCTTTAAATTGAAGTACAGTATCATGTTCTATTGCAGGAGGAAATTTATGAAGTCAGACATCATTTAGATACTTGATGCAAATGTGACAACAAATAGTGATTAGTTCTAGATTAGTTGGAGAGTACAAGTGTTAGTCCAGATTTAACCAATTAAAAACAGTTAGTAAACTCAATGTCAGTCTATGTTCATGTCAATCTGTACTAGTAAACTCAAGTTCACTAATTGTAAACTCAATAAAAAGTAATTATTGGTAGCCGTTGGTACATAATTGATACAACTAGATCGTACTCTTTCAAATTTTTGATGACTTGCAAAGCATTGGCAACCTTTTCGATGGCTAGAAACAAGTGTTGGCAACAGAGAAATGTATTTCGAGTGTTGAAACGTGTAACGACCTTCTTCCATTGTGTTTCTGGCAACAAAGTGTGGATGTGACTCTATTAAAGTAACTTTTTTGGAATAAATATATTACTCTACTATGAAATCAATCTTTGCATTTGTTAAGTGCTTTGTGGTCTAAGATTGAAAACCAGAGGTAACCTCTCTTGCATCAGTTTCTTGCTATAGAAAGGTTATAGTCATCGGGAGGTCATAGATTGAGATTTGAAGCCACTTCTTTCACCTACCTCAAGAAGAACACCCAATTATGGAATACTTTTTATGAAGGTGGAATAATCCCTTTCTTTAAGAGAGTGAAAGAATGTGATTAGAACCTATCATCGCAGTTCATGAATAGATGGAAGAATGGTAGAGTTGTGGTGGGGGGGTCAAAATGGAGGTTTTATAGGAACTCAACTTGCACAAGTCATTGGACTTAAGTGTGAGGGTGAGAATATTCCTCAACTAAGTCAAATGAAAGTTTGCAAGGAGTATATCTCACTTTTTCTAGAGGATGGAGAAAGTTTGAAAAGGTATCAAACTAGGTTTAGTAGGGGGATTTTTCTATTTTCTGTGGGAGTTGTTAGCTATCATCTAATCAAGAATTTCAGATTTAAAGGAATATTTTCTATGGTCTATGGCTACCACTTCTCTCTTTTGAATAACATAGAACACCATAAACCTATAATTTTCTCTTCTCCTCAATGGGTAAGTTTTCTACTAAAGGGGTTTATCTCTTGTTACACCAAGGTTTAATTTTTACTATTTACAATTTATACTTAGACATCATGCCCACGATTAGCCCTACTCCACCTCATAATCTCACTAATGACCAGGGCTCTAATCCTCTATAGCCCGCTAGCTTGAAAAGAAAATATTTGTTCAAGGATGATGAGTCATCTTCCTCTAAAGCTATTTCTTTATGCAAAGCCCTACTTCTCTTTCCTAAACACTAAACTTGGTCTTAGAATTAACTCATCTACCTTGGTCATTGACATTGGGTCCAAAGCTAAACTTCGTAAAGGTAAAAACCTTATTGCTAGTCCTGGGAATGCTCCTACTAGGAGAAAAGGTAAACCTTTCTTGAAATTATGCATTATGTTATAATTGATGTCAAAATTTTAGTCATTGATGACCTAATGATATCTAATGATGAACTTTGTCAACTCTATATTTTTTTTATTGTCTAAAAGAAAGAGATCAATTATGTGTTATGGTATGTGTTTAGTATTGTACCTAATGGATCGTTAAATATTTTCAGTACATTATCAATGTTGTACCTATTGAAGGGAAGTGTCATATGCACTTATAAGAGAGAAGCATTTAGTGTTTTCATGATTTTTATCCTATTGTGTTCCCAAAGGGTTTTGTCTAGTGTACAAAAGAAAAAAAATGCAAGAAAGAGCATTTGAATTTTGATATGCATGAAAGAGTATTTTAATTCTAGTTTGTTTTGATCTATCTGGTGATGATGATAAGTTAGTATATTGGATTTCTAGAAAATGACAAGAATGAGAAGTTGCTATATGTGGGAAAGAGTATCTAAAGTCCTTATGGGAGAATGTTCCTCATAAGAAGTTGGCAAATTGAATTTTCAGTGCTATCATATATGGTTTGTGAATGTTGCACTATCCTAGACTTTTAGTTCCATATAAGTTTAGAGGTTGGAATTATGTTTTTATGTTTTCTCTCAATGACGTTAGCTGTGAAAAATAGTTAGGATTAGTTCAAAGAATGCACCGCATTAATGTTTCTAGTTGTGTGATTTGGTGGACATGTTCTTAAAATTTATGCAATGTTCCAGTTTAGATATATTATGTTGGTTTTCTTTACAAGTGAAGTGTTATTGCTTTGTGTCTAGCATTTATTTTTGTGTAGGTCTCTAGGTGACTCGTGATTTAATTTTTTATCTTCTGGTCTAAATATGTTTTGGAGAAATATTTGAAAATTTGATATGGATCTTGTATTAGCATGTTGTGATAAACCTTAAGTAATGTACTTGGATGATGTATGTTGGTGTGTGCATTTGAAAAAAGTAATGATCACATATTCTGGTGAATAGTTTTTGGTGTGTTGTGCTTTTTATTATTACACTTGGCATATAGTGTTGGTTAATATTAGAGATTGCTACATCTCAAGTCTCATGATCTAATTTGGTTCTCAACAAGAGCTATTTTATTTTCTATTCTAACTTGACAAAGATAGAGTTACAAGCAGCAAGAATGGTTTGCATTCCTTCACTTTTAGGATAATGAGAATTGTGATTTGTTGATGTAGATATGAAGGTGTAAGGTGAGGATATGTTGTATATCCTCAAAAGTATTAGAGGCTTGCATCACCTATTGTGTTTGTTTGGCTAACAAGAATTAATATCCTTATCCTTTGTGTTTGACTCAATATGTCTTGGTTCTTGTAGTGGCATGTGGTGATCATGAAATAGATTTTGGATCTAGGGGAAGGTGTGCTAACATGGTGTGATGCTTTATATTCTTTATTTCCCTTTCACATGCTTTGGTATTTGTGGTTGGAGATGGTAGTCTATGTTTTACATGCTACATCTTATTAGGTTGACCTAATGGATGTTATTTTGTGTTGCACAAGAAATAAAATGATAGATATTCTTTGGAGATGACAAGAGAGTTGGTGAATGTGTGTCTATGAGATAGTGTGAGGTGAAAAGGTGCAAATGCATAGTCAGACAAAGATAAAATCCCTTATAAATGTTTTTGATAAAAGAAGAAGTAAGAGGGTGCTGGCCCATGGTACAACAAAGCAGAGTCACAATGAACATGTTAACAACACATTAACAGGAACAAAGGAAACTGCAACAACAACAACAACCAAAGTGCAGTTAAGGAGGAAAGTCAAGGAACCAATAGAAAGCCATAGTCAGCACATAGTCAGCCAAAAGATGAGTAGAGAAAGAGATACTCAAGGCCAAAAGTAGCCAAGTACAAAACACAGTAGTACCAAAAGTTCTTAACATCCCTACTGTTAAAGAAGGACCATGATAACACATTGTCTGCACATGACAACACATTGACAACACCTTAGGCTACACATTGACAGCACCCTGAGCCCCACCATAGCCCTGACAGTCAAGCAAAACACAAGTAGCAGTCTCCCAATGCACCTCTAAATCAAAGTGTTCCACCTTGATAGGAACAAAGAAAAAAGCCCCAACGCTCTCCACCTCAATAGGAGAATCAGCAGCCTCTAGGATCATGAACGAACTCACCACCTCAATAGGAAGTTGATCCACCTCCATAGGAGCTGTGAAGAAGGAAGATGACTTAGTGTACGAAGCCCAATGCCCGAAAAAAGAAACAAGATGCTCAATGACAGGGTAGAGCCCAACCTCCAAGCAAGCAGCTTGCATCAACCAAAAACACCAAACCAGAGGGAGCCCTTGAAAACTAACAGTCATCCCTTGGCCACCATAAAAAAGGAAAACCCTACCTCTTCCACCCAAAGGGGGAAGATCCACTACAAACTAAAAATAGAAGATTAACACCACACCCATTAAAAGAAAAGGGGCAAAGTAGGCAAGCAAAGCCTGTGCAAACAAAAAACTTCTCAAACTGGCCCAAAAGAGGTCTGAGAGTAAATCCATGGGAGGGAGAGAATGTCAGAATATAGTCGGCTCCCCCAGACATGCTGTGGTTGCCAAGAAAAGATTGGCCAGGACCATGGACAACAATATGGTCAACAACCACAGCCACAATAAGCAGAACCAAAGCCCTTAGAAGCATCAGGCCTAGAGTCTTCCACCGCAAAAGATGAAGCCCACCAAAAACCCACACCCCAACACTTAGCAGAAAAAATGCCACCACATAAAACAAAAGGCCCCCAAAAGGAATCGGTAACCCAGAAGATTCTCCGTCCAGCACGATGCAACCCAACACCAACAAGGGGAACATTTTCACCATACTCAGTGTCTTCCAAATCACCCATAGACCAATAGTACACAATAGCACCACTCCAGGGCCAAGAGAAGAAGGGGGAAGAAAGGGGAGCAAAACCCCATCATTCTTGTCAATAGCACTCAGCACAACAAGAATCCTATGGGTACCCAAACACCCTACCCCTACAAACACGACACACTGGAAAGAAAAACAAGGCGGTTCCCAAACTTTCCTGTCCAAGGCACACAGCACAACAGGAAGCCCATGGAAACAAACCCACCCCGTCTTAGAAAATAGAGCATGATGAAGGGAAGAAGCAGATCCACTGCAAAAACTCGACGAAGTCCCACCCGAATCATCATCATCACTCTTTGTATCCTCCTCCCTAGAAACCCCCAAATTTGGAAGCCCACTCCCACTCCCAGAAACTCCAACACCAAGCACCAGAAAGGGCAAGTGCTCATAAAGAAACAAAACATGCAAAAGGTCCAAAAATGAACAGGAAGGCTGAAAAGTGGAAGATCCTTCAAAAATATCCACCATACCCCACCAAACTGTAGCCAAGTGACCAGCAGTTCCATCTGGCTCATCATCTGCATCTCCTCCATCGCTCTCAGGCACCACAAGGCCTCTGCAAGCTACAGAAACCCTAGAATTCAAAGTGCTCCCTCTCCCGCCGCTCCCGCTCTCCATAACAAAGAATGTGCTTCAAGTCAATTCATTCAACATAATTTCATGCAACATGAATTGTAATGTAACTTTCCCTTAAGAAGTTCTTCTCTTTAGTGGTATGTAGTTTGTTTGTGGCTTTCCCTATGTTTGATGTCTTAGCTTGAGGCCAGTTCTTTAGCCTACATGTCCTCTTTAGGAGAAATATGATCCTTGTCATGTGGCCTAAATATTTGTAAAAATGTATTCATTTACTGAGTGTGAATCTCATCGTAGTTTTTCCCACCCTGGGGTTTCCTTGTAAAAGTATGGTGTTCTTGTATCTATGTTGTCATTGCAATATGTTTCATTGTTAGTTAGTTGGATACAAATTATTGATAGAATTTGTGAGAGAAAACATCTTATTATTTAGTGCATGTTGATTCATCCTCCACCACACTCAACATTTGAAGGGGTGTTCAACAATTGGTGTTAGAGAAAGGTTCCTAAAGAATCAATCTACCAATAAAGAAAGATTTAGAATTTGTACACCATGTTTGAATCTATGAATGATGTGGATGTATAGAGACAAATTAATCATATATCAATGCATTTTTGTTTCTTCAAGGATAAGTGATATGTGTAATTGATGAAATAGATATATTAAATGGAAAATAGAAGAAATGTGAATAATTTTTTATCCGAATAAAGAAACATATTGAAGAAGGAAAGATGTCAACTGATATTATTTCAAAAAAGTTAAAAATCAAATCTAATGAATTCAATAAACTTGAAGAAGAACTATCAATGTTAAGGAAGAAATTGGAAGCAACCAAAGAACTAAGTAAATATTTCTCTGTGCTTGAAGAAGAACATGTGACATATAGAAAAGAGATGGAAGCTACACTGCAATAGATTGAAAAGAACCTAAAGCTTAAAGGTGATAGTAATTTTCTAGATGAAATGCTTGGTTTCATAAACCCTCAAGGAATAAAGGTAGTCTTGGATTTGGAAATGGAGAAATCTTGACTACTCTGAACAAAGATGAAAAAATAAATAAAAATTTCATAGACAAATCAAAAAGGGATGGTAAATTCCGAAGGGGTTTAAATCTTGTCTAGAGCACGAAGAACATAGAAGACCTATTGGGATACTCTTTCTCAAATCGAGTGCCGTGTATCTTTCAATGGTAAACATTTTTCATGAAATAAATTTTTACATGGAGCTAGTGAGTGTAGAATTAAGATCATATCAGGTGAACCCACAATAGTGGGTTACACATTTTTCCTTGAACGGACACTAAACTCTACGTTTTTTAAAAAAAAACTTTCAGATTCAAATGCATATTGTCATTAAACCGTTTGAAATCGGAAGATGGAGTAAATTAGAGTCTTTTAATATTTTTTGTCTAGATTCTAAATATATTTTTTATTTTTATTTTTGAATTGATTTGAATCATTTTTTCTTTCTCCCATGAAAACTGGTATGTTTCTGAAACTGTCATTTTCAAAGAGTTGCATTGATTTCATAGAGCATAACTTTTTTTTCTAAAATATATATCAATTTTATTTTTTCAAATTTATTTTTGTAACATCCATACGGAGGGCATGCAATTGGTTTGATGACATAATCATGATTATTGCATATTTTATTAACATTTGATGTTGACATAACCATACAATTTTGACATACCTTGACTGCATAGCTTATAACTTCGTGTGTATTTATCTAATTTCAAAAAAAATTTATAGAACGTAAACTCGAAGACAGAGGGCACTGTTATTTTTCAAAAAAAAAAACTCTTTTCTACTATTTTTTATTGAACATCAAACTCAAAGGTTTATATTTGATAAAAAACCTACATTCGACTAACGTCAAAAAACATATACATAATAAACTAAAAAATTGTCAAATCTATAATTGTTAGAAAGCTTGTTCCGAGTACTTGTGCTATGAAAAATGATGTCTCCTTATTATTCTATTTGACCCCTGTGATTGAGCCCCAAAGCCATGAAATGTTCAGAATTTTATTAAACTTTGAAAATTGCCCTTACTCAAGGGCTTTCGATAGAAAGTAATTTTAATTGAAACTATTAAGTTTCAATAGAAAGTAATTTCTATTTAAATTTCTTGAATGGTTTAGGGTCTGTTAAGCCATTTACCAAGTTACTTTCGATAGAAACTATTAATTTTCGATAGAAAGTTAGAAATGACTTTAGATAGAAACCTATGTCAACCAATTTGGTGTTGTGTTGGGTTAATAATGATTACATATAAATAAATATATGTTTTTCTCATCTTATTAATTCAAAAGATACAAAATAATTTGCATTCTGGAGAAGGAAGAATTTTGAAATTGTATTTTTTCAAATTTTGTCAAAATTTGGTGGAACAAATTTGCAAAGTGATGGGAAATAAAAAGAGAAAGCTAAACAAGAGTACATGGCATTATTCAGAAGAGACTGAACAAAGACTATGTGTATAAGCACAAGAAAGATATTATTGTAGGAAACAAGGTCTCTCTCTCTCTCTCTCTCTCTCTCTCTCTCTCTCTCTCTCTCTCTCTCTCTCTCTCTCTCTCTCTCTCTCTCTCTCTCTCTCTCTCTCTCTCTCTCTCTCTCTCTCTCTCTCTCTCTGTGTGTGGATATTTTAAGTTGATGGTTAGGAATTGTCCTAATAAAACATATAAGCATGATATTGCAATACCTAATTAGACCTAATTTGATAAAGAAGACCTACTTAGACTTAATAAGACTAATTAGACCTAATAAGACCTAGATAGGACTAATTAGACCTAATAAGACTAAGAAGGTTCCTAATTAGACCTAATGTGAGTATTATGACCCCTTAAGACCTAATGTTAAACCTACTAAGACCTAATGTTCAACCTACTAAGACCTAATATGAGTAATATTTGACAATTTAGGACCTAATATGAGTAGTGAAACCCAAATTAGGACCTAATATCATTAATAGGATGGGCCTTAGATGTAATTAGACCTAGTTAGACCTAATAATACTAATTAACACCTAAAAAGACATTTAACTAGTCCTAAGTATACCTAATATGAGTAATAGGACCCCTTAAGACCTAATTAGACATAATAGTTGACCTAATTTGTTAAATTTAGTAATAAGACATAAGAGTACCCCTTAAGAGCTAATACTTGACTAATTAAAATAAGTAATTTAAAATACCTAATTAGACCTTTAATAAGACTAATTATCAGGTCTAATATGAGTAATAGGACCTACTTGTACACCTAATATGAGCAATAGGACCCCTTAGACATAATAAAACCTATTATGAGGTCTAATATGGATAATATAACCCCTAAGGCCTAATTAGACTAATTAACCCCAAATATTTCCTAACAAGACCTAATTATACTAATTTTTGTACAAAATTTACATGTGAGTAATATGACCTAATATGAGTAATAGGAATTAATATTGAATAGTAATAACTTACCTAATTAGGGGCCTATTTATGAACTTAATAAGATCCCTTAGACCAAATTAGTCCTAATAGACCCTAATTATCTATCTAATATGAGTAATAGGACCCCTTATAGGTGTAATTAGATCTAATTAGACTAATTAACACCTAATATGCTCATACTATGACCCCTTAAAACCTAATTAGATGCTGTATTGACGTAGGGGTAGGGTAGATACAAGCATAATCAAGCAGAATTGACTCCACTTGAATCAATAAACAAGCCCTTCTCAAAGTTACACATGGAAGAAATATGAATACCACATGAAATCAATGAAAACATAATGGATATGAGACAAGCAACTGGAAGCAACAAGAGAGTAATTATATTAAATCTTTCAACATGCTCGGTTGTGAGGCCTTTCAGGTTTCGGCCTTATACAATGAATTATGAAATCATAATCATATCTAGAACTCAATATTCTTCACTACCATCCTCTACTTATAACTAACTCCCTACAACAACTCAAGCTCCAAATATATAGCTAGCAAAGCCACAAGTCAGCTAGTCAGGCATTTAATTACAATATAGGTCCAACCTAGAAGAGTAAACCAAAATGAAAGAAAGAATGACCAAAAATCAATGTGAGGTTACATTTAAGTCCACACATGATCCAATAACATGTACCTAACTTATCAAGATTCCATCTCATCATACAGAACCACACAAGATGAAAAACTCCACGTTTCACGTAAACTGGCTGAAAATCGATACCCGAGAAAAATGGTCATAACTTTCAACTCATAATTAATTAGAACTTGTGGTATTATGTGAAGATATTAATTTAGTTCCTCTTAAATTATGTAAGATCATAAAGGCTGATTCATTAACGATCAATGGATACATGATGCGCAATCAACATGCAAAAAGCAGGAAAATACGGATTCGGCAGCAAGGAAAATAGCTCTAACTTTGAAACGGTCCATCCAATCCTTATGTGCTCATAGGAGAAGGTTCCCAAATAGGTCCTCAACATCATGTAAGCTTTGCACAACATGAAACCAATAAATGCAATAATTATAATACAAACAATAGAAAATAGGGAATATTTTTGGTTGATGCAAAATTGCTCAAAGACCCAAGATGCTCCTGCATCAAACACCTAGGGAAAATAAAGAACTAATGTCCACATCAGGCACTAGTCATATTCTAACTTGAATCATAAAGATCCAACTTAGCTTGTGTAATCCATGAACTATCTTCAACTAGCTTATCTTTCCACTGAACTAGGTATTCCATGTAGTCTTTTCCTCTTGTACTCTTGCTTACTCTGCTATTCAAGATCTTTTCAATGTTGTCATTCTTCTTCTTAGGATAATCTAGATCATCTCCCATCTCATTAGTTGATTCAAAGTACTCAAAGATATCAGCAATGTTGAATATAGGTGATATATCCATGTCCTCTAGTAATTCCACTTCATAAGCATTTCCACTGTCAAACTTCTTCAGAATCTTACAAGGTCCAAACTTCTTCATTTTCAGCTTGTTGTAGGTACCAGCTGGAAATATATTCTTTTTCAAATGAATCATAACCTCATCTCCAACTTCAAAAGATTTATGTCTCCTTCTCTTGTCTGCTCTCTATTTATATTTTAGATTATTGTCCTCCAAATTCTTTTTAACTTCATCATGAAAAGTTTTCATGTATACTACAAAATCCTCAGCTTCAACACTTCTAATTGTCTCAGTAGGTAAATCTCTCAAATCTATGGTTCCCTTAGGATGAAATCCAGTAACAATCTCAAATGGTGTCCTCTTAGTGCTTCTATTCACATAATTATTATAAGCAAACTCTTCTTGTGCCAAAACTAAATCCCAATTAATAGGCTTATCTCCAACTAAACATCTCAACAAGTTTCCCAAACTTCTGTTCACAACTTCAGTCTATCCATCTGTCTAAGGGTGAAATGTAGAACTAAACTTCAACTCTATATTCATCTTCTTCCAAAGTGTTCTCCAAAAGTAACCAGTCAACTTACTATCTCTATCTAAAACAATAGACTTCGGTAAACCATGCAATCTTACCACTTCCTTGAAGAATAATTCAGCTACATGCAATGCATCAGATGTCTTCTTACAAGGTATGAAATGTGCCATCTTAGAAAATCTATCAACCACTACCAAAATAGAATCATTACCTCTCTGAGTTCTAGGCAATCCAAGAACAAAGTCCATACTCACATCTTACCAAGGTCTATCAAGTACAGGAAAAGGTGTATACAATCCCAAATTCTAACTAGTTCCTTTTGTTGTTTGGCAAATTCTGTAACCTCTAACCATTCTTTTTACATCTCTATAAATGTGTGGCTAAAAGTATCTTTTTGAAATCAAATTCACAGTCTTATCAATCCCAAAATGTCCAGCAAGTCCACCACTATGTTTCTCCTTTATTATGTTCTCTCTCATAGATCCTCTAGGTATGCACAACTGAACTCCTTTAAACAACATGTCTTCTTGAATTAAATAATCAATCCACTTATCATTTATTGTGTGTTCTTTACAAGCTTTCCAACATTCTACAAAATCAATGTCAATCTCATACAAACACTTCAAATCATCAAAACCAAGTACCTCAACTCTCATCTCTGTCAGCAAACTTCTCCTTCAGCTCAAGGCATCAGCAACCTTGTTTGACTATCCTCTTTTATGCTTCAATGAAAAGGAAAAATTCTGCAAGAACTCAACCCACTTCATATATCTTTGATTCAACTTATTCTGACTTCCCAAATACTGCAAAGCTTTATGGTCAGTATACAACACAAAATCTTTAGGCATCAAGTAATGTCTCCATTTCTTCAAATCTTGAATAATAGCATCAAATTCCTGGTCATAAACTAAATATTTTCTCTTAGCATCATTCAACTTTTCACTAAAGAAAGCTACGGGTCTTCCTTCTTGACTCAAAATAGCTCCAATTGCACTTCCACTAGCATCACATTCAACTTGAAAAACTTTACTAAAATCAGGAAAAGCAAGTGTAGGAAACGTTGCAATTCTTTGTTTCAATGTTTAAAAACTCTTTTGTTCTCCATGTGTCCATTTGAAATCCCTTTTATCTCCTCTCATAGTTTCAATCATAGCATTACAAATAGAACTGAAATTTTTTATGAACTTCCTATAAAAACTTGCCAATCCATGAAATGATCTTACCTCTCCAACATTTTCTAGTGTAGACCAATCAAGTATAGTTATCACTTTCTTAGGATCCATCTTCAATCCATCAGCTAAAATTAAAAAACCAAGGTACACAATCTCCTCTTTCATAAATGAACATTTCTTCAAATTAACCAACAACTTTTCTTCCTTCAAAATCTGCAATACTTGTTTGATATGTTAAAGATGTTCTTCCTTACTCTTACTAAATATCAAAATGTCATCAAGATATACAATCACAAACTTACCCAAGAATCTTTTCAAAACTTCATTCATCAGCATCATGAAAGTACTAGGTGCATTAGTCAAACCAAAAGGCATAACCAACCATTCATACAAACCTTCATTAGTCTTAAAAAAAAATTTCCATTCATCCCCTTCTCTAATTCTAATCTGATGATATCCACTTTTCAAATCAATCTTTTTAAAATACTTTGCTCCACTCAAACTATCCATTATGTCATCCATCCTAGGCAAAGGAAATTTGTACTTTACTGTTATCTTGTTTATAGCTTTAGAATCAGTGCACATTCTCCATTCTCCATTCTTTTTTGGTGCTAACACAGCAGGTACTGCACAAGGACTCAAAATTTCCCTAATCAAACCTCTCTCAAGAAATTCTTGCACTTGTCTATTCAACTCAGTCTTTTCATAAGGTGTTAACCTATGTGGTGCTTTATTAGGCAAACTAGCTCCAGGTATCAAATCCATATAGTGACTTATACTTCTCATAGGTGGTAAACCATCAGGTACATTATCAAAAATAATGTCATAAAATTCAGTCAAAAAAGGTTTAACCTCAGGTGCATGTTCTAACTCATCTTGTTTCTCAGTTTTCCTTGGAATTAAAGAAAAACAAATATTTTGTTCTTTCATTTCTCTTACAAACTTTTTACCATCAACCAAGCATACTCTAACTATAGTATAGTGACCTTCATCAGAATTTTCTACTAAAGGAAATAATAATTGTTTCTTCCCATCCATCCAAATAGTATATTGATTCAATCTACTATCATGCAAAGCTTTCCTATCATACTGCCAAGGCCTGCCCAAAAGAATATGACAACAATCCATAGGCATAATATCAAACAAGACTTCATCATGATAATTCCCAATTTTGAATTTAATAAGGCATTGTTCACTTACAAGTATTTTATGCTCCTTCTGGATCCAATCAATATGGTAAGGCTTAGGATGTCTCAATCTCTGCAACTGCAACTTGTTAACCATCTCTTCGGATGCCAAATTATCAGAACTTTGACTATAAATGATTACCTTGCAACATTTGTCAGCGATCTTACATCTAGTTTTGAACAAACTTTTCCTCATAATAGGTTCCTCATCAGCTTCTTCATTCCACAATATCCTTCTTAGCATTAAGTTCTCACCATGTTCAGGTTCATTAGACAATTCCTCAACTTCTTCACAAGCTAAATTATTTCTATCATTACCTCCAATCTTCTATCTAGAGTTAGTACATTCAAAAGCTCTATGTCCTTCTTGACCACATTTGTAACAAGTACCTTTAAACCAAGATTTCTCTTCTCTTTTCCCACTATTGTTATTCCTAGAGTAACCAGTATAGCTACCTCTAAAGTAGTTACCTCTTTTAGTAGGTTCATCTTTCCATCCTTTATCTTGTACTACATTTTCAAATCTGCTACTTTCTCCATAAGATCTCCCTCTACTTCTCTGAAATCTACCACCTCTTCCTCTTTGTCTTTGTTCATGTCTCTTTGTCAATCTCTCTTCATCCTTCAAAGTAAATTGGTATGCTTCTTCCACACTATCTATTTTAACATAACTGATCTCATCTTTAATAGATTTCCTCAAACCATTCAGGGATCTAGCCACTTTCTCAACTTCATCATCCAAATGTCCAGATCTGATATCCAATTTGTAAAATTCCTCAGTATATTCTTTCACACTAATGTCCTTTTGTCTCAGATTTTACATCTTTCTCATAAAACTAACCTGGTAATCAGCTGGAAGAAACTTCTTCTTCATCTTTGCAAGCATCTTCATCCATGTCTTGATCTTTTCTTTTCCTCTCTTCTATCTCTCTGTTTGTAAATGATCCCACCAAAGAGATGCATGACCTTTCAACTTTGTAACTGCTATCTTAACCTTCTTATTATCAGGAGTACCTTCATACTCAAAGTATTTATCCATCTCAGAGATCCAATCCAAAAGTGCATTGGTCTCAAGTCTTCCATTGTAGCAAGAAACTTCAACATTAGGTCTGGAGTTAGCCTTAGACAAAACTCTCAAAATTATTTCCTCATCTTGTTCAACTTTAGGTTCAGGATTAGGTGCTTCTTCTTCTTCATCACTAACATCTTCAATATGTATGCCTCTTCTCTGGCTTGTCTTTATAGCTTCAATCCTAGTTTCAATCTGCCTCAACATATCCATGATAGCATTATCATATCCTCTACCACGAACCACTTGACAATCAGGTTCTAGCAAGATGGTAACCTTCTACAAGTTATAGGTTAGATCTCAAATTTTCCACCCTACAACCAATCCAAAAAGGTTCTCCATGATCCAATCCACAAGAAAGAACTCGCTCTGATACCACTTGATGCAGGGGCAGGGTAGATACAAGCAGAATCAAGCAGAATTGACTCCACTTAAATCAACAAACAAGCCCTGCTCAGAGTTACACATGGAAGAAATATGAATACCACATGAAATCAGTGAAAACACAATGGATATGAGACAAGCAACTGGCAGCAACAAGAGAGTAATTATATTAAATCTTTCAACATGCTCGGTTGTGAGGCCTTCCGGGTTTCAGCCTTATATAATGAATTATGAAATCAGAATCATATCTAGCACTCAATCTTCTTCTCTACCATCCTCTACTTAGAACTAACTCCCTACAACAACCTAAGCTCCAAATATATAGCCAACAAAGCCACAAGTCGGCTAGTCAGACATTTAATTACAATATAGGTCCAACCTAGAAGAGTAAACCAAAATGAAAGAAAGAATGACCAAAACTCAATGAGAGGTTACATTTAGGTCCAAACATGATCCAAGAACATGTCCCTAACTTAGAAAGATCCCATCTCATCATACGAAACTGAGCAAGATGAAAAACTCCACATTTCGCGTGTAAACTGGCTGAAAATTGATACCTGAGAAAAATAGTTATAAATTTCAACTCATAATGAATTAGGACTTTTGGTCTTAGTTGAAGATAGCACTTTAGGTCCTCTTAAATTATGTAAGAGCATAAAGTCTGATTCATTAAGGATCAATGGCTACATGATACACAATCAGCACACAGAAAGCAGGAAAATACAGCTCCGATAGTAAAGAAAACAACTCTAACTTTGAAACAATCCATCCAATCCTTATGTGCTCATAGGAGAAGGTTCCCAAATAGGTCCTCAACATCATGTAATATTTTCACAACATGAAACCAATAAATGAAATGATTATAATGCAAACAACAGAAAATAGGAAATATTTTTGGTTGATGCAAGATTGCTCAAAGACCCAAGATGCTCCTGCATCATATATGCTTAATATGATCTCTTAATCTATCCAATTAGACCTATTAGGACCTAATTAGACCTAATTAGATGCAATTAGACCTATTAGGATGTAATTATACCTAGTTATCTAGGTCTATTAAAACATTTGATAGGTAATATGACCCCTTAAAACCTATTAGGACCTAATTAGACCCAATTAGACGTATTAGGACCTAATTAGACCCATAAGATCTATTAGGACCTAATTAGACCTATTAGGACTTGTGATAGGTTATATGACCCCTTAAGACCCCATTAGACCCACTATGATTTATATGACCCCTTAAGACCTATTAGCACCTAATTAGACCCAATTAGACCTATTAGGACCCAATTAGATCCATTAGGACCTAATTAGACCCAATTAGAACTATTAGGACCAATTAGTTACACTTTGATGCCTAAGTAGACCCAATCAGACCTATTAGGACATCATATGAGCAATAGGACCCTTTAAGCATAATTAGACCTATTATGACCAAATTAGACCTAATTAGACCAATTAGACCTAATTAGACCTATTAGGACCTATGATAGGTTATACAACCCCTTAAGACCCCATTAGACCCATTATGAGTAATATGACCTCTTAAGACCTATTAGGACCTAATTATACCCAATTAAACCTTTTAGGACCTAATTAATACATATTAGCACCTAATTAGACCCAATTAGACCTATTAGGACATCATATGAGCAATAGGACCTCTTAAGCACAATTAGACCTAGATTATGAGTTAATCAGACCTATCAGTACCTAATTAGAGCTAATTAGATCTATTAGACCTATTAGGACCTAATTAGCCTAAAAAAGAGTACACGACATTATATGACCCCTTAGGACCCCATTAGACCCACTATGAGTAATATGACCCCTTAATACCTATTAGCACCTAATTAGATCTATTAGGACCTAATTATACACAATTAAACCTATTAGGACCTAATGAAGACATATTAGCACCTAATTAGACCCAATTAGACCTATTAGGACCAATTAGTTACACTTTGTTGCCTAATTAGACCCAATTAGACCTATTAGACCTAATCAATCCTATTAGGACCTAGCTAGACCATTAGACCTATTAGGACCTAATTAGACCTAATTAGACCTATGATGAAGGGCCACACCACCCTTACCAACTCATAACCAAAGAAATAACAACATGGAGACAAAGAGAAGACAAAATGCTTTACAAGACATACATTAATACTTGAAAATCATTACAACTTGATAGATCTCACATCCTCTAAGCTTACAACCCAAGAGCTTACAATCCAAGAGCTTCAACCACTTGAGAGCTTTCCATGTGAGAGCTTCTTCCCCAATACAAGATCCTACAACTTGAGAGCTTCAACTTGAGAGCTTCTTCTCCAATACAAGATCCTACAACTTGAGAGCTTGCTTATGAATGATCCTATGCCTTCTTTATATAGGCATTTACCACCCAAGATATTATAACACAACCAATGTGGGATATTAGATAGATGCAACTACCTTGATACAAATATTAAATACCCACCCAATTAATATTTAGCACCACCATGTGGGCCAATTAGAAAATTACATTGCCTTTGTGGGCCAAAAAAATAGAAAGTTGTAACTACCTAGCTACAAATATTAAATGCAAGAACTTTCTACAAATTTCTAAAATGCCACCTACACACCTCAATAAATGAAATTTTTTTTTTTCTTCTTCTCTCTTTTTTTTCGTCACTCTCTCTGCTCCATTTTTTTTCTTTTTTTTCCCTTTTTTATCACTTTCTCTCTCCTCCATTTTTTTTATCATGCCCCATTTTATTTTGTGATGCAAGATGCTCCTGCATTAGACACCCAAGGTAGGAAAATTTTTTTGGATATGGATTCACAAAATGAAGTAGTCGATGCTGATATTTTTTTTTCTTCTCTTCCAACACCTTGCTGGAACAAGTATCTGTTGTTGATAATACTCCTCTACAATCAACTTCACTCATCTGTAACTCTCATTCTTGTCCAAACTTGTAGGATCTAATGCATTTGTAATAAACTCTGGAACATCATACAAATCTTCTATTGCATACCAAACATCACTTGCAAGGTCCTCACATAAACCATCATCATTATCTTCCAAATCCATCTCAAAGTTAGCATTCCATGATTCATAAAAATTAACCTCTTTCATATCTTCATCTTTGTTTTCTTCTTTTCTGTCTTCAACAAGGCATGTAACAGCTTCTTTCCTTTGACCTCCAACCAAGGTATTCCACTCTTCCTCTACTGTTGCAATCTTCATTATCAAATCATCTTCATCAACTTCAGGTTCACAAATCTTTTCATCTTCATACTCTTCCTCTTCTTTTGTACCACTTGCATGATACTCCACTTTATCTTCTTTCTTTTCTACATCCAAAGAATTTTCATCATCTCTTTCAATGACTCTTCTCTTTTTTAGCTCCTCTTCTAATTCAGCCACTTGCTTTTTCAAATCTAGTATTACAATTCTTGTCTCTTCTTAATATCTCTCTCTAATTTTCTCAATTCTAGGAATTCTAAGAATCCATCCAATCACAAAAGTCATCTTCTTCTTTATCTTCTCCATACTCACATCCTCTTAAGGAAAAATTCACCCAACCCAAGGTCATGGTGCAAACCGCCTCACGCTCGGTGATTTGTCTACACACTCAAGAACTCCCACTCTGATACCACTAATGAAGGGTGTTGCTCCTTTCATTAGGACCTATGATAGGTTATATGACCCCTTAAGACCCCATTACACCCACTATGAGTAATATGACCCCTTAAGACCTATTAGCACCTAATTAGACCTATTAGGACCTTATTATACCCAATTAAACCTATTAGGACCTAATTAAGACATATTAGCACCTAATTAAACCCAAATAGACCTATTAGGACATCATATGAGAAATAGGATCCTTTAAGCATAATTAGACCTAGATTATGATCAAATTAGACCTAATTAGACTTAATTAGACCTATTAGGACCTAATTAGACCTAAACAAGAGTACATTACATTATATGACTCCTTAAGACCCCATTAGACCCAATTAGACCTAATTAGTGCTATTAGGACCTATGATAGGTTATATGACCTCTTAGGACCCCATTAGACCCATTATGAGTAATATGACCCCTTAAGACCTAATTAGACCCAATCAGACCTATTAGGATCTAATTAGACCTAATTAGACCTACGAGGACCTAATTAGACCTATTAGGACCTACAATAGCTTATATGACCTATTGAGACTTATCTTATGATTAATATGACTCTATAAATAGGAAATTTCATTCAGAATTTTATTTGATAATTTTAACTTTGTATGTAGGAAATGCTCAAGAAGCACAACCTTTTGAAGTTGAAAAAGGGTCATCATAAGCTCAACAAGCCCAACCTTTAGAAGTTGGAAAAGGGTCATCACAAAATCGACAAGGAAAACTTCAGAAGTTGGAGAAGGGTCATCGCAAGCTCAACAAGAACAACTTTTAGAATATCAAACAAGTACACATATCTCTTTCTCTCATTGACTCTCTCTCACTATCTTGATTTAGTCTCTTTGTGGTGAATATGCATTTTGGGTATTTCCCCTTAAGATGATTTTTTTTGTTGTGTACATAGCCTTTGATGAAGAAAATGTTGGACAAGGGGCATCTCAAGTTGAAGTAATGGACTTTCAAGAAGGGTCATCCAAAGGTCAAATAAGTATATGTTTCTCTCATTAGTCTATTAATTATTCCCTTTGACATGACCTTTTTTTACTTATTTTATCAAGGTCCCCTTAAGATGGGCTATTAAGATTTTTTTTTTTTTAATTTTGTTTGCAGCTAAATTACAAACAACATATGAGAATGTTAGTCCACCCCAATAGTTGAAGAGAAAAAATAATCGTAAAAGCATAGATCATTTAATTGAAATGGATGTGGCAAAATTGAGAGATTATGCTAAACAACCTATAAAAGCTACAAAGAGGGCACTGAATAAAAGTTCTAAGAAAATGATTGCGCAATTTGAGAATCTTGATACACTTGAAAAAACCCAACTATGATCAATTACACTTCTTAAAGATGAGTTAAAAGAGCTATTAAAATTATTGGGTCTAGATGCAAGTTTGAAACAAACAAAATCATGTTACGTAAAAAAAAATATTGTTGAAAGTGTTAAGGAAGGTTTCCATTCCATTTGGAAAACAACTAGATCTGCAAATAAGTCCATTTCAGGAAGAGTGATATTGACATCTATTTTAAATAAAAACATGTCCCAAAAAAGACAAATTTCTTCACTTTCATCTCATATCGGGTATAGTAGGAAGGGGTAAGTGCACCAAGATGGTGGAAAGTTTAGTTGCCACATTAAAAAAAAAATTGCATAACCTATGCGGGTTTATAAAATTCAAAATCGTGCTAGGCTTGGTTTTACCAAGCCTAGCCAAAAACTAATAAAAAAAATCCAATAGATCCTCAAAATCCGTATGATTTTTCAGGAACATTATATTCCCTAAAACATTTGGCTTTAGACCATTTCCAAAACCAAAAATGGAGGAACAGTTAATTGGAGAAGCAAAAATTCATCATAACTTGAGCGTTTTTCGCTTCCATTTTTATTTTTCATCAATTTGCAACAGTGGCACCTCGTCGGAAAGGTAAGATTTTAGTGTTTTAATTGTTTTTGTTTGTATTTTATTTGAAGTAGGTTTTGTTAATTAATTTATGTTTTTTTTAAATTTTGATGTCACATTCTAGAAAGAATTCCCCAAAATGAAAAAGAAAACAAATACCTTATGCACAAGCAATAGAAGAAAACCCCAAAAAATTGAACATGAGCAACAACCACAAAATTATCCTCCACAACCACAAAATCCTCCTCCAAAACCTCAAAATAATTATCCTCAATAGCCACCGCCACCCGTAGACCCTCCATGTCCTCCATTAGATCGTGTAGATGGCACACGAGATGATCTCATCAAACTCCTTATAAAAAATAGTGCCCAAATTTCTATATTGGTCAATAAGTTGAGGTCCTCTAATCTTGACCACCAATCAACCCTTGCCTTGATGCTATAAAAAATGGCCAATAGTGCAAATGAGGTTTCTAGGGAGGTTACTATTGGCAAAATGGTCAACGCTCCCTTCAGGATGCATGACATGGCTTAATCACCTCCTATGTCTTCTATAAGTCTAGTGGTTGTATTAGATATTAATAGGTCAATCTTTTGGTGCAACGGCAACCACTACTTGTAACAAGTGGTATCATAGCTTGATCTTAGGTTTGAATCCCCTCGGGTAACGCTGAGGGGGAGATTGTTGGAAAAAATGGTCAGTTCTCCCCCCAGGATTTGTGACATGGCTTAACTGCCTCATGTGTCTTCTATAAGTCTAGTGCTTGTATCAGGCATTAAAAGGTTGATCTTTTGGTGCAACGACAACCACTACTTGTAACAGTTACCAAATGGGGTTCATGGAGGGATAGATGTCGAGCATTTTATGTGGATGGGTTGTCATATGATGAAGTGAAAAAGAAGCCCATACTTAAAAAGTGACATATGTGCTATTTTCACCGATCCTAGTACTAGTAAAACCCTAGAACAAAATATGAATTAGTTTTCTATACATTGGTGTGTTCACAATAGGATGAAAGCATCTTTTTGGGATAGGTGGTATATGGTCTTTGACCAAGCACCCTGCAATAATTGGGATGTGCCTCTATATTTTTTGAGAAAACTATATTGTGATTTTATCCTCAACAAGAAGCTGAATTACTTTGACATTTGGCAGTTCTAGGGTAGAGGGAGAGGCTTTACACAAGATAGACCTGGGGTCCGTAGGGTGGTACAACCACAACATAGGAGGCCTCTAGTTAAAAAAACCATGGTTCATGTTGCGGTCCAAATAGTTGTGAAGGAGTCTATAGATTTACAGCCTCTTCATGTAGCCACATCATTGAATAATGTCATTATTGAGTATGACACATAGTTTTTCAGAGAAGAGGGTAGATCAACACTTGCACCACCTCCATCATCATCAAATGCACCATTTGGAGTAGCCCAACCCATTGAGCATATGTGCCCCAATTGTCAGGGTATATGTGTTAGGGGTAGATAATGACGTGAATGAGGATGGTTCAACATCTCATTCATGTACACATTGTGGGGGTAGATGCTATGCAATTACTGTTGAGGATGCAACCCTCATAGATGACTTGATGATAATGGTATTTTCTAGAGAGAAGAGACATGTTTACTTATTTGTGTTTTGACATGTTATTAATTAATCTCCTAAATCTTATAAAAGTAAATAATTTTTTAGTTAGAGAATAAATTAAATTGATACATGAATAATATGTATTGTAGGGTGCAACATGTGATATGAGTACACCATGGAGTGTTCATTCCAATAGATGCACATGTGTAGCTTCGACACCTGAGGTAATTTTTTTAGAATATTCATAAAAATAGAATAATATTTATAAAGTTAATTTTTTTTAAATATTCATAAAAATAGAATAATTAAAGTTAATTTTGAAAGTGACAATGAACTCAATATATATTAAAATTATAGTCATTAAAAATCTTACTCGAAGTAGCATCGTCTGGCATTTTTTGTTTCAGAACATCATCTTGTTTGGTCTTTGTTTTATGCCTTGAACGACATCTTTTTTCTTTTTTTTTTTTGCATCCTAAAAAAAATTTCAAGTATGGGGTCTTTGCACGAAGCCATCCCAGGGGCTTCACACATAGGGGTCTCTGCATGAAGACCCCTTGGGAAAAATCTGAAGGGAAGAAGCCCCGTCAGACTTTTACCCGATGTACTTTGCTCGAAGTGGGTCAGTTAATTATGGTAATTTTTTTTGGCATGGTATAAAATAAAATGTTCTTTTTCATTTTTCACACAATTACAATCAACTTAATTCACACTTTTTACTATTGCTCTAATTTTTTGAAAGGGTTTTTTTTGGAGGAGAATTGCTATTGGTGTTTTTATCAAAGGCATTTTTTTGGAGGAGAATTTCTATTGGTGTTTTTATCAAAGATGTTTTTTTGAAGAGGAGAATTACTATTGCCAAATTTTTAGAAGACATTTTTTTGGAGAGAAGAAATGGGGAACAAGAAGGGAAGACAAAGTGAATCCACATGAAAAAGGTCACCTAATACCAAACAAAGAAATCCTGAATTTGCATTGACATATTATTATAAAACCAAAGAAAGTATGGACCTATCTACCTGTAATTTTATGTGCCCAAATTTTATGGACCTCTTCTCTATTTTTCTCTAATTTTATTCATTTTTGTGCATGTAGCTCACAATCAACATGGTCAAGGTGAAGGAGAAGCTCAAGTAGGAGGGTCAAGCCAAGTTGATGAAATGCACATTGAAGAAGGGTCAGGATCACTCCCTACGAAAGCTCAAGAAATTTATGTTAGAGAAGGGTTAGGATCACGTGATCCTACTGTTATGGATGAACTTATAGATCTAGGTCAAACTATAAAGATAAATATTAATTATAGAAACTTAGATCATTTACTTACAACAGATGTGGAAAAATTGAGATCATTTGCTAATTTTCATTCTTTAAGTCTTGCTAAGAAGAGGTCAATGAATAAGATAGAAATAGAAATATTGACTAAATTTGATAATTTTGAAACAATTGAAAAATCTCAATTTCTTTCAGTTGTACTTATAAACAAAAAGTTGGAAGAGACATTAAAATTAGTGGGTATAGACACAACATCAAAGAAGAGAGAAATTGTTGACATGCAAACTAATATGATTGAAAATATTAGGAAAGGTTTGAACTAGGTAGGAAGTGATCTTGAACTAAAGATAAGACCATTACAAGAAGATTTATGTCGAAATCTATTGTAGGTAGCACTATGCCTCGAAATAGACAAATATCTTCAGTTTCATCTCGGATTGGTTTTAGTAGGAAAATAATATCATAATATGTTAAAAGAACAATGTTTTTGGATGATAGCACCTTGGAAGAAAATTAGAGAATCATGTGCAGAGCTCCTTGTTCTGATAGGATTGATGAGGGAATCAATAATTTGGTCACATTATTTTGGAATGATAATACTCATCCTTTATCAAACGGTGGAGATTTTATCAAACATAGAATTGCAGCTAGAATCAATATGAACATCATAAAAAAAATTGGTTGGACACAACGCAACATGAAATGTATGTGTCATTTTGTAGTTCAAATCCTAATATAAAGATTGGGAAAACATTGTTTGAAAGATTGAAGCCATATTATGTCAGGACAAACAAAGTGTTTCAAACTTGTTGTCATTATCATATTGAATTTGATCTCCACTATCAGGTTTTTTGAAAGTTTGTAGAAGACACTTATGGTTTTGAATATACTCCTCCTACTAGAGGAATTGAGTTCATCTCATCCATTTTATGTGACAAAAGAGATGATGCATTTGGTCAAATAAACTGCATAAAGGAAAATGTGAAACATGTGCTGATTTGACTCTTTTTCTTTTGAAAAATGAAAATATTGATGTAACAAAGATGGGAAATTACAAGAGTTACAAATATTTAAAGAATGAAACAAAATTTGGGAAAGAATCCAATATTAGAATATGTTGAAGAGGAACTAACTATTGGAGTATTTATGGATAAATTTAAAAAATTGATTCAACCCTACATTCATCATGCTTTTTATGCAAAGTGGAAAGCACAACAATTCTAAACACTGAGAGACAATTTCCCACTTAGAACTATTCTATCAGTTGTTGATTTTGTAGAAAACTATCCATTTTTTCATGAAAAGGCGGTAATACAATTTTTCAGAGAAGATTACTATTATGGTACATGTGTGTTAGTAGCATGCATAGTTAGATTTGGATGGTATTCAGAGCACATTTGAAGCATGGGTCATCAAGAAGGAATATCATTTTTATATAAGTGATGATAAAGAGTATCACATTCATTATGTATAACATTGCTTCAAGATGTTTTTCGCAAATTTGAAAGAAAGGAACATAAAAATTGATAAACATAATGTTTGGTCAGATGGATGTGCTGCACAATTCAAATCATCTAGACCATTTTATGCACTATGTAGATATCATCATAATGAAAACATACCATATGTCTGGAGTTTATTTGAGAGTGGACATGGAAAAGGTGAACATGATGATGTTGGAGCTTGCATAAAACATGTTCTATGAAAGTATCAAATGAATTATAAGGGAGTTCATATAAAAAAATACACGTGATGTTGTTGAATGGTGCAAGACACATTTCACATCAAACGAGGATGGAACATCATCGTGAATGACTCAAGCGGTACCACATAGAGAATTTTGGGAGATAAAAGGTATGCACATATTTCTAAATTATGTATGTGTGATATATATATTTATTCTTGTTTAAATTTTACATTCTTTATTCAAATTTATAAAATAAAATTAATATTATATATGCATGTGTTCAGGTGTGGATAGAAAAATTATGCATGGTTGCAAGAGGATAGAAAATACATGATCTTTGCATTCAGTTATGAGTATAAATTATCACAATTGGATGTTGAACGCTAGTGATTAATCATGCTTTTGTTGTCATTGCATTATTGACAACTATGACAAATGCATCAATCAACAACGTGGATATGTAGGTGCCTGGAATCTGGTGCCACTAGTTGTTACAGATACATTTGATAGAGATGAAGATGAAAACTTTAATAACACTCCTTTGATTTCTACTAATTACGATCATATTTCAGGATTGGTCAAAATTGGTAAGTACAATAAATTGAGTTTCATATTATATGACATTGAGTTGCATATATATATATATATATATATATATATATATATATAATCAATTTTAGGATCTCACATGTATGTAAATTTGTTGTCCGTAGATGTCTTTGCAGTGATTGCTAAATGTGGAAATGTAGGAGTTAGTTATTATTTATTGTGTTGTACTGTAGAGAGGATGAAGTTAATTGATTATGAAGAAAGAGATGGAGTGCTGTTCCCCATAGGTTTTCATTATTTACATGTCAATATATTGTTCATTTTGTAAATATAAAATTTGAAAGTTTTAACAAATTTAAATAATTTAAATTTTTTTATTTAAATTTATATTGTAAAATTTTGTGACCTACAAGTTCAATTTTTTTTAGAGGGAACATATTTCAAGCAAATAAAATTAATTCATCATGGTATTCACTTTGTTGATTACCAACCAGACAATAAGGTGTTTCAATATAGCCACCTAGTAGTTTCCACATCCCTTTCTCTCCATCCAATTAAATCTCAACGTGGACGTCGTAAGTGGAGACTAGATAGTCAAGATTATAAGAGAATATTACATGTTCTCCATGAGAGGTCTAAACCACTTGACTTGGTCTAAAAATTAAATTACATACATATTTCATGTGTTAGGAGCTACTTGACATCTCTAGATTAAATTGACTATACTTTGTTGATATATTGAAACATTTGATGGATTATATTTTGTTTACCTATTAATAAGACTTTGATTATATATTTTGACATAGTTCAATGCTTTTATATATGTTTTGATGGTTCAATGGTTTTAATATATAGTTATGTATGCTTTTAATAATATTTTTATACATATGGCTTTATATGTATGTATATTCTTATGTACGCTTTTATGGTTCAATGATTTTTATATGTAGCATATATAAATATTTTTATGTTTGTTAAAGTGAATGTGTTAAATGGATGATATTAAGTTTAGAAATTACTTATGGTTCATTAATTACATATTATCTTGTTATTTTTTATGATGGTTCAATTATATTACTTAATACTTAAAGATCCCCTTAAGACCTCCCCTTAAGACTTTAGTTAGGTTATTAATGACATGACATGTTAGTTATATATTACTTATATTACTTATAATCAATTAGTTACATATTAGTGTTATTTTTTATGATATTAAAATTAGATTAACTTATTAGTTAGAGATCCCCAAGTAAGACCTCCTCTTAAGTAGTTATATAAATGCTTTTATGTTTGTTAAAGTGAACATGTTAAATGGATGATATTAAGTTTAGAAATTACGTATGGTTCATGAATTACATATTATCTTGCTATTTTTTATGATGGTTCAATCATATTACTTAATAGTTAAAGATCCCCTTAATACCTCCCCTTAAGACTTTAGTTAGGTTACTAATGAAATGACATGTTAGTTCTAGATTACTTATATTACTTATAATCCATTAGTTACATATTAGTGCTATTTTTTATGATATTAAAATTAGATTAACTTATTAGTTATAGATCCCCTTAAGACCTCCTCTTAAGTAGTTATATAAATGCTTTTATGTTTGTTAAAGTGAACATGTTAAATGGATTATATTAAGTTTAGAAATTACTTATGGCTCATTAATTACATATTATCTTGTTATTTTCTATGATGGTTCAATTATATTACTTAATAGTTAAAGATCCCCTTAAGATCTCCCATTAAGACATCAGTTAGGTTACTAATGACATTAGTTAGATTACTTATGACATGTTAGTTCTAGATTACTTATATTACTTATAATCCATTACTTAAATATTAGTGTTCTTTTTTATGATATTAAAATTAGATTACTTATTAGTTAAAGATCCCCTAGAGACTTCCCCTTAAGACATCCCCTTAAGACATTAGTTAGGTTACTAATGACATTAGTTATATTAAACTTATGACATGTTAGTTCTAGATTATTTATATTACTTATGGTCCATTAGTTACATAGTCTAGTGTTATTTTTTATAACCATCTATCAAATCAAATCAAATCATGTATCCATCTAACCATAATCAATGATCATATAACCATCTATTAAACCAAATCATATGATCATGTATCAAATCATATAACTATCTAACCATAATCAAATCAAATCAAATCATGTAACCATCTAACCATAATCAAATCAGATCATGTAACCATCTAACCATAATCAAATCAAATCATGTAACCATTTAACCATAATCAAATCAAATCATGTAACCATCTAACCATAATCAATGATCATATCATATAACCATCTATTAAACCAAATCATATGATCATGTATAAAATCACATCAAACCATATAAATATCTAACCATAATTAAATCAAATTGTGTAACTGTCTAACCATAATAAAATCATGTAACCATCTAACCATAATCAAATCAAGTCATGTAACCATCTAACCATAATCAAATATAATCATGTAACCATCTAACCATAATTAAATCAAATCATGTAACCATCTAACCATAATCAAATCAAATCATGTAACAGTCTAACCATAATCAAATCAAATCATATAACCATCTAACCATAACCAAAGATCATAAAAACATAAATCATCTATGCATAGGTCTAGAATATATAAATTTCAAACATATGTGAAATGTCCATAACATAAATCAAAGATGCACAAAAAATATCCTAAGGTATCCTAAACTGATCAAGTTGCATATGAATAGAGAAAACCTCTGACCGAGTGTCATGATCATCCTCTGCATGTGAAGAAGCAATAGACCCCTACAAATTTAGTACAAAAACTTATCAAATATAGATGTACATTCATATATTATAATCATATACACAGTATTTGAGATATATTAATACATGAATTTAAACTCAAGTATATTTAAAACCTACCTAACCACTAGTAGGCATCGCCTCTACTGAGTCTCTCATGCATGCACGCTCCAATCCCATGCTAGAGGTAGTACTCTCATGAAACTATGCCTACAAATATTATATATAGAATAAATATATACAAGCATTGGTATGCGCAACTATGTAATCAATTTATTGACTAAAAATAAATTGAAAATTAAATTTATACCTAGGTCACAGGAGAAAGAGGATCATTAGCGTGCACTATCACATCATCTACAAAAAAAACATCACGCACATCATCTCTTGTACTGATCCTCTCTAATGAGAAGCATAATGGCGAGTGTGGCTGAGAATGGAGTGGTGTAAAATCAGAGTCAGGATGAAGTAGAAGATCCATATATGAAGCTATGTCAATGTAATTTGTGGTCTGTTTCAATCCCTATAACTTCTCCTCAAAACCATCCAAGCCCTCCGCTATGATGCAAACATCACCAAGTTGTATCCCTCCCTATGTAGTTGTAGAGTGTTGTGAACTATGAGATGCATGAGCTGATGGTGTGCTCTGGGGTGGTGGAATTAGAGGGCCTTGAGAGAGTCTAATGGTGTCTCTGACAGACTATATAGGGACCCTCTCCAACTAATAAATATAGGTATATGACTGTAACAGGTCCTCCAATAAATACAATGTCATCTCAATGTAACTCTAATGTCTAGTAAGAGCTCATATATCACATGGTCTAGGGAGACCAGCATCTCTATATGTCTCATCATTAGGGGTTGCATGACTAGATGATGCCTCTAAAGATGTCAGGGGTCGATTCATTCTAGTCATAATATATCTAGTGATTTTATCAAAAGTAATGTTAGCAGTCATAGTTGCAATGTGTCCAATCCTATCAATTGCTTCCCTTTGGGAAGAAATGACAATTGTATCAGTAGTATCAGCCATAGATGGTGCCACTAAAGATTCTCTATGTTCAACCAAGTGCATGTGTCTCAAAAAAATGTGATTAGGCCTACCATACTAATCGTGGTCTGCAACACTACCATGCCCCTATCCAAAGTACCCTGAAAGATCTAAGTAGTTCACATTCAGATCCAAACAGACCTTAGCATAAACCTGTTGTGCAAAGTAGAGTGGAATCTAGTCATTATTGGGATAACAAACATGTTTCGCAAGGAACTGTAGGTATATCATGCATGCAATCTCTGGTACCACACAATGCATAACCTAATATGCTCTGACTTTTCTCATCTCTTGATAGAAAGGGAAAACATCTCCTTTGATAATATCCTTTGAGACCCTTGACTGGACCTCAGCTAAGGATCTATCACCAGAGATCTCAGATCTCCACTCTCAAAAATAGAATCAACAATCTATGGAGTATATGTAGTTTTTCTACTCATGCATGTAAATAGATCCTCTAGACTCCATAGAATGGTGGTACAAATATCTTTGTAAATGTTTTCCTCAGAGGAAGCTATAGAATCTCATAACCACCCCATCTCCTAGTTATCAAAATGAAATATCACCCCCATATCAGGAACACTGGGCATCTGATGTGGGGGATAGCCTATGTCGGGCATCATGGGGTGGAGCACCATGTGTCGGGTCATCGAAGGGTGTGACACTCTATGTCGAGTCACTCGATGCATGATCATGTGTGTCCATATAAGGGTAACATAAATTATTAAATGTTAAAATTTAAGTACATTACATGTGTTTAGGTAAAATAAAATTTAAATTTAAAATTATACAAATACAATTATGCATAATTATCCTAGAGAGAGAGAGAGAGGACACATCAAAAAGACAAGGAAATATGTTATCTCCTTCACAACTCAAGCTTGGATTTGACACAATCAAAACTTCCTAACCTTGGAATATGAGGTAAATCAACCAAGTAGTGATTCCTAAGAACCTTCCCTACTTCACTGCAAAACCCAAAGGTCTTATGCCAACTCTTCCCAATTGATGACTTAGGGACACTTTCCCTATTATAAGCCAAATATAGAAATCTTCACCAGTTAAACTAGTCAACCAATATAAGGATTAGAACACCTTATTTATACTATATGAACATAGAATCAATCAACAAATTGATCCCTCAACACCCACAATAAACCAAACTCAACCTGACCTATGAATCCTACTAGGTCTCCTCTGATGGTTATCAGTGTGCAAATTTCAACTATAGATGGGACTGAATAATCTAAGGGTATATTAAAGGACCCTTTTGGATTTCTCTAAGACCCCCAAAGTCACAAGGACCAACTCCACTCTAGCAACTCTCAACCCTCACAATGCTCACAGACCTAATTGGCCAAATTAGGCTTAGATTACACAACAAGTGGTCAAGGATGGGTTCATAGAATCAGTCCAGGATGTTGAAAACCTTCTCCCATATCTAAATATCTCAAATCCACCTTTTAAATGATCCCTCCAATCAATTCATTTGTCTTCACATAGCTTCATACAATTTGACTGGCTAAATACATAGAGATATTTAGCCTAGGGCTTAATGGAAAAACCCCCAACCCTACAAATCTCACCTAAGCCTTAGGAATCATTAATAATACACTCCTAACTTTTATTTCC
Source organism: Chamaecyparis obtusa (assembly GCA_027943335.1). Lineage (NCBI taxonomy): Eukaryota > Viridiplantae > Streptophyta > Pinopsida > Cupressales > Cupressaceae > Chamaecyparis > Chamaecyparis obtusa. The sequence continues at coordinate 338,164 of BSBK01007944.1, forward strand.
CTAGTGGCCATGGAATTCCACTGGTGAAATTTCAAGTTAGGACCCCATTTGTGCAACAGGCCTAGTTTGGGTTCCTTCCTAGATTGTCTTTACAAATCTGGTTATAACTTTTGCTACACCAAACCAAATGAATACAATACAACTTCATTAGAAATAAAATTCACAAGGTTTTAAAATCATGTCATTAATATAGTATGATCACTCCATACACGTCTGTACCAGGCAATGTTTTCTCAGGAAAACTGGTGGTTTTGTATTAAAAATTGCATCAAACTTCAGGTTACAATCTCTAACCTCTTGTAGAGGCTTGAACATGTTTAAATATGTTCAAATCCAAGTTCCAACTAGTCCATGAGTGTTTTTGACCATTAGTAACCAAATTTGAACTTCTTGAGAAACTTTTCAATAGTTGCTCGAACAACTTTTACATCTTTTGCAACATTTCTTGCATTTTTGCAATTTTCCAATCCTAATGACTTGGACTAAGACCTTAACATCTATACTTGATCAAATATTCTCAAAATGATCCAAAATCATTGGAATCCTAACTGAAACCCCTAAAACACACAAAATACCTAATCACACCTATCACCTATAGACTTAAAATCCAAGTGGACTAAGGCATCTCAAGGCTTATAGGTGTACCTTAGGGATCCTTGACCACACAAGTTGGATCAAAAAAAGAGAAGGATGATCTAAAGGATCCATCCCTTTATTAAAAAGAAAAAACATGAAAAAAACATGACGAACATCCTAGATGTTACCCTAGGTGCCTTGCACCATACTCCTCAAGACAAAAAGAACTCAAGTCTCTTGAGTTGGGATATCTTTCAATTTGAATTCAGCCTTTTGAATAGCTGCAGGGGTCATCCAAGTGGCATCTTCCAAGGGATGATGTTTCCATTTGACTAAGAATTCATAGAATGTAGTCCTCCTTATTTGTTTACTTATCCTCTTATCTAGGATGTACTCAATCTCTAAAATGGATGATGTGGGTAAGTCTTTCATCTCTTTGTCCTATTGAAGATCTTCATCACCTGTAACATAAAAATCACTAACAAGACCTTTATATGCATATTGTTAGAGTAATTATATGTTCACACTTATTAATTAGATCACTTTGATTTAATTAATTAAGTTGTCTATTACTCTAGTTTACTTAAGTTGTCTCTTAGGTGCATATAATTAATATTTTATTATAATTATTATGTGCAACCTAGCTTTTTACCTTTTTTAGGGTTTCGTTCACCTTATAGGTTGAACTCTTGTAATTATGTACTTGCTTAATATTGGAATACAATTTCTCTCACTCCGCTGAGATTTTCCAATCTTTTGCTTTTTGTGTCTTCTGCTTCCTTCCAGCAACAAGTCATTTGCATGCAAGTGTTGTTGGCGAACTGTGAAGTTGGATTTCTCAACTTCTACATGGTATCAGAGCTCCCCTGCTGCTACCTGTTCTAGTGTTTTGAAGCAGTTTTTTGAGGTTAAGGGTTTCAAGTTTTTTCAGATCTGGTATTCTCTACAGGACGTTATTTTTTGTTTCTTTTTTTCCTGCAAAAAAGAAAAGAAAAAAATTTAGCACTTTTTACAGGCGCTGCAATTCTTTCAGAGTTTCTGTCATCAATCTAGAGGTGAAGTTTTTTTCTGGAGCATTTTGAGAAAAAATGGATGCTGCCATTGCGCTCAGAGGGCTCGGGAGATCAACTTTTCATATAAAATTTGTGTTTTTTGGCAACAGTGACCTCTAGGAAAAACTTTCTCCCTCCTAGGCCATACGACACGCAAATCAAGAAAAAAAATTCCAAAAAATCTCAAAAAACACCCCATTTAGGGTTGTCTAAGGCGCTGTCAGTCACACTGCCAGCACGCCACCGCAGCCCGACTTGCGCCCGACTCTGGCCACCACACCACCACCCAACTCCGCCGCCACTGCCGCACCGCCCTGCCGCCACTCGGCCCCCACCTTTGCCCATCCACTACCACTCAGAAGCCATAGGTGATGTCACCGGTGACATCACTTGCCGGGAAAATTTTTACCGATGACCTAAATTTTTCCTGGTAATTTTTTCAAAAAATTTCGGCGACCTAAATTTTTTCCGGCTAGAAAGTCTCGTGACATGTAGATGGCCATCAAATTTTTTCCCGTCTCTGGTTTTTTTCTAGAGAGCTCCTTTTTCAGAGGTTCAATTGGTTTTTTGGCCGTAACTTTTGCATACGATATCATTTTTTGGAAAATGAAATATCATCGAAAAGCTCTTTCCGAGCTGGAGATAGTGGTGCTAGTTTCATTTTCTGATTCAACCATTTTAGTTCCTTTTTTTTGGTATCAAAGTAGAGGCTTTTGTTTCCTCGATCTCTGCATCTGGCATGTAGGTTTTCTTCTAGTCTTTTGTGCTTTCAATAGTTACTTCTTTGTTGTACGAGGGATAGAATCATACTTTGTGGGGGGGGTATTTTTTCCTTTCTGTAATTTACTTTAGAAAAGACCCTTCTACTTCCATCTACTTCTCTCAATGGTAGATTCTTCTATCACCTGCCTTACACCTCACAACTACCACACTTGGAAAGGACAGATGACCAGATTTCTTATGGAAAAGGGGTTATGGTCATGCCTTGATGAGGCTGCCAGTTCTACAAAGGCCTTATGAGGCTCTTATGCAGAGAAATAGGATGGATGGGGCAATGAGCCTCATTGCACTGAATATTTCAAATGGGTTTTTGTTCCACCTGGATGGTTTGACCGCACCCAGGGCTATGTGGAACAATTTTTCCACCTTGTTTGGCACAATGAATCAGTTCAGGGTTCTACAGATAGATGTAGAATTCACCTCCTTGGTACCTGAATCATTCACTAGCATTAAGGACTTCTTGATGAAGTTCAAGTCTCTTTGATCTATTTTACAGGTTTCTAGAAAGATGAAGTTTGATGATGAGTGTATCTTTTTGATACTCTCAAAGCTTCACGATCCTTATTAGATTTTCACCTCTACCTTCTACTCCACTATGGATGCACTAGGTGCACAACATGTTATGCCCTCTTTTGAAACTTTATGTGATAGGTTGACTCGTGAGTAGTACAAGCTCACTTAGATGGATTCACTTACAGGTTCACAATCATAGGCATTGCTTGTCAGGACACCTCAGGATACACAGAAGTAGAAGCCAAAATAGATATCAGATTCCTCTTCTTAGTACTCTACAGGACCACCATCTTCTTCTAAGAAGGAGAAATAGAAGACTGAGAGCCCTACATGTTCCTATTGTCAGAAGGGACCTCATGATGAGTCACATTGTTTTTAGAAGAGATTTGATGGCAATGAGAAACAGATTACAAATTTGCAAGCTCTTCTTCAAAAGAGCATTGTTTCCTCTCCATCCTCTTCTACCTCACAGGGGTCTTCTTTTCAGTCTTCTTCCACATCTTTAACATTTGGATAGGATTTTGGATAGGGTCATGCATTACGGGCATCCATTGCATCCCCTTCGCAGGTCCCTTGGATACTGGATTCAGGTGCTTCTCACCATATGGCATCTTCTCAAGGGGTTTTCTCTACTCTTGAGGCTTCTTCTATTCCTCATATTCTCATGGGGAATAACATTGTCTTAACAATCTATGGGAAAGGTTCAGTAGGCATTTAGTATGGCATATTCAATGATGTATTGTATGTTCCATCTCTGTCTATAAACCTTCTCTCGATTTATCAAATTACACATAGTGGATTAGGGAAGACAGTTGAGTTCATTACAGATTCAGTCTTCATTCAGGATAGTGTGACATGAGGCATTATTGCTAAAGGGACAGTTGATCATTCCACCTGTCTCTACACCTTCTCACACTTTGGTCCACCATCTCCATTGTTGGAGCACTGCTTTTCTCTTTCGTGAGAGCATCATGTGGTGCATTTAGGTCACTTTAACCTTTGTATTATTCCCAAGATCACTGCTATGACTGCCACACCACATCCTATTGAGGTCTTTTCTCTTCAGTAGGATTCTTCTTCAGCACTACTTGACCCTCTATCTCCATTCATCAAGCCACTAGGTGCACTTGTTGAGGATTCTACAAAGGACATTCATCTCCTCTTTCATGAAAGTGTCAGCACACCTGTCACACCACCTACATTGGGGGTCCCCTTTTAGGATCCTCATGTTTTCTCCTTTGAGCATCAGTTAGGCCTTCCAATTTCACCTCTCATCCAGGGTTTTCCTTGTTCTGTGCCTTTGTTTCTTCTGCATTGGAGTTCCATTGGTTCAATCATTTCCATAGGGGTTCCATCATTCTAGGGGGGTTTGGTGTCTCTTCCCTCTCTCATGGGGGGGCTGGTTGTACTTATGGTTTTGAGAGAGTCCCTTGAGCCATTCCTTTTTCTAATTTTTTCTATCTCTTTTTGGAGAGGGGATTTTCCCACTGGGTTTTCTCCTTTGTCTCCTATTTATAGAGATTTCCTTGTATTGAGTACCTGATTAGGCCTTGTTGCCAGGACCCACCTTTTTTCCTTCTTTCATAACTGTGCTAGGTTAGCTTACCTCCTGAGCTTCGCTTAAGGGGGGGTGTTAGAGTAATTATATGTTCACACTTATTAATTAGATCACTTTGATTTAATTAATTAAGTTTTCTATTACTCTAGTTTACTTAAGTTGTCTCTTAGGTGCATATAATTAATATTTTATATTAATTATTATGCGCAACCTAGCTTTTTACCTTTTTTAGGGTTTCATTCACCTTATAGTTTGAACTCTTGTAATTATGTACTTTCTTAATAATGCAATACAATTTCTCTCACTCCACTCAGATTTTCCAATCTTTTTCTTTTTTTGTCTTCTACTTCCTTCTAGCAACAGGTCATTTGCATGCAGGTGTTCTTGGCAAACTGTGAAGTTGGATTTCTCAACTTCTACACATATAAGTCAGCCACATTGAAGATATGAGATAAACCAATATGAGAAGGCAATTCAATCTTGTAAGCATTGTTTCCACACTTCTTTAGGATCTTGAAAGGACCAAGTTTCTTCATCATAATCTTGGTGTACATCTCCTTAGGTAACCTTTATTTCCTAAGATGAATCATCACCATATCTCCCACCTTAAACTACAAATCTCTTCTCTTCTTATATGCATGTTGTTTGTACTTATCAAAGGTGTATTGTAACTTTGTTTTGACCTATGCATGGATATCCTTCATAACCTCAACAAAGTCTTCAACATAAGAAATTATTTTCTCCATGTCCTACACATCTCTGAGTTGTAATACACTGCTAGGGTTAACACCATATACAATCTAAAAAGGAGTCAAACCAGTGCTCCTATTTAGAGATTCATTATAGGAAAACTCTGCTTGGGCCAGAATATAATCCCAAGTAGTCCCATACTCTTTGGTTAGGCATCTTAACAAGTTACCAAGTGATCTATTTATAATGTTAGTCTGAACATTAGACTATGTGTGATATGCAGAGGACAAAGATACATTTGTTCCAAGCTTCCTCCATAGTGTCCTCCAAAAGTGCCCCAAAAACTTAGGATCTCTATTAGACACAATTGAAAAAGGAAATCAATGAAGTCTAACTACTTCCTTGAATAATAAAACTACTATATGGGAGGCATCATGGATGGTCTTGCATACTATAAAGTGCACCATTTTATAAAATTTATCTACTACCACATAAACACTATCAAATCTAGCCTTTGTTTTAGGTAGGCCTAAAACAAAATCCATACTCACTGAGTCCCAAGGCTTTGAAGGAATAGGTAATGGAGTATATAAACCTACATTGTATGTGTGATCCTTGGCTTTTTGATACACCAAACAACTCTCCACAAATTTTTTGGCATCAGACTGCAACTTGGGCCAGTGGTAGAATCTTCTTACATGTTCAAGTGTTTATCCATACCAAAGTGTCCTGTCAAGCTTCCACAATAATTTTCCTTGATGATGTTCTCCCTTATGGATCCCTTTTGTACACAAGGTAAACTTCCTTTTAAAATTATTCCATCCTACACAAGAAAATATGAGAATTCAGTATGATATTTCTTTGTCATATCAATACAAAATTGGTAAGTTTCCTTGAAGTCATCATCTGTGGCATACATATCCTTCATGGCATGAACTCCAACACTCTCCAATTGAATGGTTTTAATGGTCAAGTGCTTCCTACTAAGAGCATCAACAACTTTATTCACCACTCTTTTCTTATGCTTGATGGTGAAAGTGTAGGATTGTAGGAACTCCACCCACTTAACATGCCTATGGTGAAGCTTTTCCTACCTATTTAAGAAGCTAAGAGCATGATTATCAGTAAAAACAATGAACTCCTTAGGAAATAGGTAATGCCTCCACTTTCTAAGTGATTGAACCATATCATATAATTCAAGGTCATAAGTTGAATACTTTTTCTTTTCTTCATTCAACTTCTCACTAACGAAGGAAATTGGCCTCCCTTCTTGGCTTAGGACTCCACCAATATCCTTTTTTTCTTGCATCACGCTCCATTTTGCACACCTTGTGAAAGTTTGGTAGAACTAGGATGGGTTTCTCTACAATCTTCCTCTCAAATGTTGTAGTAGGTGGTGACCAATTGAGAATAGCCTCAACTTTGGAAAGATCCATTTTTAGAGTGTTCCTTGATATCAAAAACCCCAAGAATACAAGTTCTACTTGAAGGAACACAAAAATTAGGATATCATCAAGGTAAACCACAACAAATTTGTTAAGAAAAAGTTTTAAGACTTCATTTATAAGCCTCATAAATTTGCTTGGGGCATTGGATAGGCCAAAAGGAATCACAAGCCATTCGTAAAGACCCTCTGTGGTCTTGAATGTTGTGTTCCACTCATCTCCACCCCTTATACTTATTTGATGATAACCACTTTTGAGATCAACCTTGGAGTAATATCTTTCATCCCCTAAACAATCCAGTAAATCCTCCATTCTAGGCATAGGAAACCTATATCTTATGGTTATCCTATTGATTTCCCTAGAAAACATACATAGTCTCCACGCACCTTCCTTTTTAGGTACAAGTATGACATGGACTACACATGGACTCAAACTCTTCCTAATGAACCCTTTTGACATCAAATATTCAATTTTCCTTTCTATCTCCTTGTTCTACTAAGGGGTAATCTTATAGGCTTCTTTTTTTGGGAGTGTGGCTCCTAGTATGAGGTCTGACTTACTTCCCTTTGTGGTGGAAAAGTTTCTAGAGTACTTCCTACAATTAGTCCACTATATGTATCCAACAATGCATTGACCTCCTTAGGACCTACATCTCTTTCTAGGGGTTTGGCTTTGGACATCTCTAAGGATTTCTTTTCAGGTCTTACTATCAAGGAAAATTAAGGTATATCCTTCTCCTTTAGGACCTTTATGAACTTTGTCTCTCCTACACGCATGACACTTCTCACAACATGCTTCTCTTTCCCATCATTAGGAAGTGGATTCATGACAAACTCAACACCACCCTTGTAAATGGTATAAATATTAGTTCTACCATCATGTTTAGCATTGACATAAAACTTTCAAGGCCTCCCTAATAAAATGTGACATGCATCCATTTCTATGACATCACACAAGACTATATCCACATATTCTCCTATGATAAACTCTACCGAAACTTGTTCACAAATTAGAGTTTGTTTTTCTTTTGTCAACCATGAGGCTTTGTAAGGAAATGGATGAGGGATTATTTGAAGTTTCATTTTATCAACTAACTCTCTAGAGGAAAGATTACCTGTTGATCTAGAGTCTACAATTACTTTTCTTACCTTATTGTTTATTCTACAACTTATCCTAAACAATGACTTCCTCTGAGGTGTCTCTAAAGTATTAGGTACTCTTAAGAGAGCTCTTTGCATCATAAGCTAGTCCCATTTCCCTATATTTTTAGGCCTTGATGTGATTATCTGGTAGGATGACACACTCTGATTGTCCTCCTCTTGGGTCAGTTGAACCCTTCTATCTCCTCCTTGCTTTCTTGTGCAAGGATTTCCAGGACATCTAAAGGATTGATGACCAATTTGGTTGCATGTGAAGAACTTACCAGTGAAGATAATAGGTCCTCTTCCACCAAACCTTCCTTTGTTGTTTCACTTCCTATCCTTGAATTCCCCTCTATCGTTTGACTCTCCCTCTGATTCCTAACTACTTGATTCACCTTGGTTCTTAGGGAATGATCCTTTCCCATTGAACCTACCTCTGCCTCTAAAATTGCTCCCTCTACCCTTGTTATTATGCTCTTGTTTCCTCCTTTGTTTATCATCCACTCTTATTTCCATTTAATAGAACTTGTGTACATTCTCAGGGTTGAACAAACTAAGTTCATCCTAGATGCTAAACTTGAGGCCATTTAATTATCTATCCAGCTTTTTTTTTTCATTCTCTGGTATCTTTGAGGTTCATCCTATGGAACTCCTCTATGTAGGTACCAATATCCATGTATTTTTTCCTTATGTTTTGAAGCCTCTTGTGTAGAAACACTTCATAATCTTCCAAGAAAAATTGCCTCTTGATCTCCATCAACATCTTCTTGCAAGTGGTGATTGGGTTTCTCCCTTCTTCCACCCTCTTATTCTGCAAGAAGTTCCACCAACCAAGGGATGGACCCTTCATTTTAGACTTAGAAAATATCATCTTCTAGCTCTCAGATACCTCCTCAAATTCAAATTAATTCTCTACTTCTTCAATCCAGTCCATGCATTCCTCTATATTCATCTTGCTAAGGAACATGGGGATATCAAACTTATCTTTCCTTCCAACCCTTTCTAGGGCCTCTAGGAGTAGTCTTTGGTTAGAAATTACCTCTCCCCTTTCATGTATGGGATCCTCTTCCTCATCTGACTCCTCAACAACACTCCTCACTTGGTTACTCTTCAAATTCTCCAATTCTGCTTCAAGCCTTATGCTCCTAGCAGCTTGCTCTCTCACAATTTTTTTCCAATTCCACATTGGTCACTCTTGAGGGGATTTCTTCATCACCCTGATGCTCCATGATTCAAGTGTCTTCCCAAAGAATAATCCTAGTGCTCTGATACCACCTAATGCAGATGACACAACAAGAAGACAATGAAATATGTTATCTCCTTCACAACTCCTCAAACTTGGATTTGACACAATCTAACCCTCCTAACCTTGGAATATGAGGTAAATAAACCAAGTAGTGATTCCTAATTACCTTCCCTGCTTCACTTCAAAACCCAAAGGTTTTATGCAAACTCTTCCCAATTGATGACTCAGGGACACTTTCCCTATTCTAAGCCAAATATGGAAATCTTCACTAGTGACACTAGTCAACCAATCTAAGGATTGGAACACATTATTTACACAATATGAATATAGAATAAATCAAAAAATTGATCCCTCAACATCCACAACAAACCAAACTCTACCTGACCTATGAATCCTACTAAGTCTCCTCTGATGGTTATCAGTGTGAAAATTTTAACTATGGATGGGACTGAATAATCTAAGGGTGGATTCAAGTACCCTTTTGGATATCTTTAAGATCCCAAAAGTCACAAGGACCAACTCCACTCCAACAACACTCAACCCTCACAATGCTTATAGACCAAATTGGCTAGATTAGGCTTGGATTACACAACAAGTGGTGAAGGATGGGCTCATAAAATCATTGAAAGGTTTTGAAAATATTCTCCCAACTCCAAATGACACAAATCCACCTTCTAACTGATCCCTCCAATCAATTCAATTGTCTGCACACAACTTCATACATTCAACTGACTAAATACATAGAGATATTTAGCCTAGAGCTTGATGCAAAAACCCCCAATGCTCTAGATCTAGCCTTGAGCCTTAGGAATCATTAATAATACATTCCTAACTTGCATTTCCCTAGTGGCCATGTAATTCCACTTGTGAAATATCAAGTTAGGACCCCATTTGTGCAACATGCCTGGTTTGGGTTCCTTCTTAGACTGTCTTTACAAATCTGGTTATAACTTTGCTACACCAAACCAAATGAATCCAATCCAACTATACTATAAATTAGAATCACAAGGTTTTAAAATCATGTCATTAATTTAGTCTGATCACTCTGTACACATCCTTACTAGGCAATGTTTTCTCAGGAAAACTAGTGGTTTTGTATTAAAATTGCATCAAACTATAGGTTACAATCTCTAACCTCTTGGAGAGGCTTCAACATGTTTAAATATGTTCAAATCCAAGTTCCATATGGTCCATGAGTGGTTGTGACCATTGGTAACCAGATTTTAACTTCTCGAGCAACTTTTCAAAAGTTGCTCGAGCAACTTTTACATCTTTTGCAACATTTCTTGCATTTTTATAATTTTCCAATCCTAATGACTTGGACTAAGACCTTAACACCTATACCTGATCAAATATGCTCAAAATGATAAAAAATCATTAGAATCATGACTGAAACCCCTAAAAAACACAAAATAGATAATCACACCTATCACCTAGAGACTTGAAATCCAAGTGGACTAAGGTATCCCAAGGCTTATAGGTGTACCTTAGGGATCCTTGACCACACAAGTTGGATCAAAACTAGAGAAGGATGATCTCAAGGATCCAACCCTTTATTACAAAGAAAAAACATGAAAAGAACATGAGGAACATCCTAGATGTTTCCCTAGGTACCCTGCACCACACACACACACAAAGAGAGGGGGAGAGAGAGAGAGAGAGAGAGAGAATGGGCACATGGGGAGAGATAAATTTTTAAAATTTTCTATCATTTTTAAATTTTTTCAAAGGTTTCAAATTTTTCTAAATTTTCCTAAAGTTTCAAGTTTTTGAAAATTTTCCTAAGGTTTTAAATTTTTCTAAATTTTCTTAATTTGTTCTAAAATTTTCTAATAAAAATAATTTAAAACTAACATTTTAACATTACTAATTAAAAATAATTTAAAAACAAGTAATAAGATTACTAAAAATCTAAAATTTTCTAACATTTTCTAGTTTGTTCTAACATTTTTCTAGTATTTTCTAGTATTTTCTAGCATTTTCTAATATTTTCTAGTATTTTTAAACATTTTTCTAGTATTTTCTAACATTTTCTAGTATTTTCTAACATTTACTAACATAATTTTGTAACTTAAACCTATTTTTTTAAAATCAAAATTTACTAAAAAATGAAATAACTATTTGAAAATTAAAAAAACAATCTAAAATAATTTATAAACATATAATTTTTTTTTTAAAAAATTTTTAAAAAAAAGAAAAATGTGCGGACCTAGAATATATGACGATCGAAGGAGGTGGAATAGAAGGCAAGGAGGATGAATTCAATGAGGTCATCATGAGGTCATCATGAGATCATCAAGGGGCTAGCTCCAACACTAGGGTCTACTTCTCTCTGTGAATAGTAAATGTGAAAATGACACCCCTCCACCATAAATTTATAGTAAATATATCCTAAGCGGTCTTCTTGCAAAGGGATTCTTCACATGAAGACCTCATCATCCCTTCATGTAAAGTACCCCACATCAGGGTCTTCATGTGAAGAGATGGTTTGTCTTTGTGTGAAGACCCCTACTTCGGGCGAAGACCTTAAAAATTGAATTTTTGGGCCTAACCAAAATTTGTTTGTCCCCAAAAGTGGGACTCGCTTTTGTGGGTTCACCCATATATGAAACTTGATATTCAATCCATTTTGTTGATTGTATATTCATTTGTTCATTTTTAGTATGTAAATATGCTTGTGTGTATGTACTCATGTGTAGGATTTATGCCTTATGTATATTCATGTGTATTCAAGTACATTCTTCATAACCTAAATTCATGTGTATGGGCTATGTGCATGACTTAAGTGAGTTCATGTGTATGCTTCATAATCTATGTGCTACATGTATGCTTCATGACTTAAGAAAATTTATGTGTACGCTTTATGTGCTATGTGTGTTCACATGTGTAATTCTTTATTTAAGTGAATTCATGCTTTATGTGCTACATTGTATTCATGAGGTTTATTTAGACATATAGCAGGCCTTCTTGATTGCCTTTATGAGTGTGTTAGGTCTTAGTGCCTTGACCTAACCCCTAGAGGGATCCATCAATCCATCCATGAAAATTTCTATCAATCTCCTCTCTTAAAATGTTAATCGCTAAAATAGAAAGCCTCTAGAACTTGGCAATATAGCTATCGATGGATCTTCACCGCTTTAGTTACACCAAGTCCTTGATGTTGAGTTCTAGGCCCTTCCCATCAGATTATTCAATGAGTATCTCCTTGAAGCTAGCATAGGAAGTGATTTGATCATGTTGTAGTATAACCATCTCATGGTGCCACCACTCGCGAACAATCTCATAAAGGTGTAATGTTTCATACTTGATTGCTTCATCCTCAGGGAAATAATTAGGCTAAAAAATATGTGTTTTTATTTTGCACCCAAGATCATGCCATTAATCTTCTAGATGCATAAAACAAGGGGAGGCTCAGCTTACCAATATTCTATTTCAGATCATTTGTGTAGTGTCTAATACCCCTGGTGGATAGATATCTCATCCTTAGGTGTATGTATACTTTGAGAGACATGTCTAGTTCAAACCCTCCATCAAGCCAATCCTACTTGAAATGATCTTACAACACAACCAATGAGGGAAAATGATTATCTTCCTTCTTGGTCCTTAAGAAGAAGGTGGACATCATCAACCTTGTATTGGAATGTTGTGTGTGTCATCTCCTATCGATTAAATTATGTCCATGGATATTTTTCTCTCTATTAACTCAATTTATCTTACTTCTACCAAGCTATTGAGATCCTCATCAATCATCCATTCATCCTCTTTCCAACTCTCTAAAGATGGTCATCATATTTACATGTGCATCCCCATTATATCAAAGGAGTAATGCCTTCTCATTTGATAAACTATGTATTCTTGTCTCTTCTTTCTCATTAACCTCAACCCAACAGAATGGTAGGGTCGAGGTTTTGATACCACTGTAATATCCCAAACAAGATATGAGAACAAAAATAGATAAAAATGCAATGATATACTACTAGTCTAAGATTTTAGTTATATTCAAATAATTATAAAGTTACTATTATAATCTAGATATGGCTCAATAATCCTTCCACCTTGGCCTTCTAATGATTATTCGCATTAGAATTTATGGAGTAATGATATTGCTATGACTGATATATCGATGGTACTATGTTCCAAAATCATATCTAGATATAATTGAGGTGTAGATGTCTAAAATTCATATTTGTTTGTGTTGGCGTGTCTATCATAGTGTAGATGTCTAAAATTCATGTTACTTCTACCAAGTAATTTGAGATTGCTATTATTGATGCAATGGCTCTGATATTTATCATTGAGTATGAAATGTATGATACCATATATGTACACGGCCATAATTTTGTTGCTATGAATTATAAGGTGATTTATGATGGAAATCACAATAGATATTTATGTAATTATTGATTAATTCCAATATGGTCGCTATCAATACTGATAAATTTTGAGATGGTAATTTGTAGTACATATTTCTAGTAATCAATAATTATCACTAAGTAAATGGTCTCTTGAATTATTTCCAATGATATGTGGTTTTTGATGGACTACAAGATATCTCTAGTATGCTACTCAATGTTGCATCCAATATTACTAATAGGAATATCTCCATGGAATCACAACAATTGTATATGTAAGGTCACCAAATCTCTAATCACAATGAATGATGGAATGTTGTTTATGCTCTTACAAGGAAAGATGTTGATATGCCAATTGAATTGCTAGTATAAAATGATAACCTCCATATCACACAATATGAAAGTATGCGATGTTGACAATTCTTGCAAATCTATCAATCTAATTTTGTCTCAAAAACACTTGATTGAATTAAGATATATAGTAGACTATTCATGTATTCTCATGTGTATCCTTCATACGTTACGAGTATTTTGTGGTTTACATACGTTACGACTATTCTTCATATGATATGACTATTCATGTGTATTCATGTGTATCCTTCATATGTTACGACTATTCATGTGTATTCATGTGTATCCTTCATACGTTACATGTATTTTTGGGTACCCTTCGTGATTTGAAGGTTTTCTTGAAATGTGATCATCCTGAGAACTCAAAACATCAATTAGTAGTCTATTATTGACCCTTTGACCAGATTTGAACATGTAGTATTTATTAAAAACCAAAATGGTCCATAGGACCCTAACACATTTAGGACACATAGGACCCAACCTACCCTACCAATGATGTCTCTTGTATAACCAACTTGGAGGAGAAACATTTGTTCATTATGGGCACAAATCGACACTTCCATCACATCTGGTTAGTTAGGTTTACCCTAGGAATGGTCCCACTTTTCCTCTCAACAACCATAATGCTCGTTGACATGCCCAATGGTTCTTAGTGCACCTTGGGGACACTTTGGTCCAGCATGGTCGTGAATGTTCTAGTGAATTTGTGGGCAAAATGGGGTTTTCACTAGTATTTACCTACCCAACAGGAGCTAATGGCACAAACTGTTTGATGCCAAGAAAAATGGTTTGGAAGATACCCAGTGGTGCAACTTTCAAGTGAACATCACTATAAGTTTTGGCATCAAGCGAGATTTTCATGCCAAATTTAAAAAATGTCAAATCTCCTAGAACAAAGAGAGGTTAGTGTAGGCCTCAGAAACATGGTCCTATAGCATCTGACTATTCTTTGATACCTCTCACAAGGTCTGAGATACAAGCCTCCAAAAATTTTTTCCCAATCGTGCTTAGTGCACCTTGGGGACACTTTGGTCCAGCATGGTCGCGAATGTTCTAGTGACTAAGTGGGAGGAATAGGGTTCTCACTAGTGTTTACCTTCCCAACAGGAGCTAATGGCACAAACCATTCGGTACCAATGTGAATAGTTTGGAAGATACCCAATGGTGCAACTTTCAACTGAGCCTTACTACAAGGTCTAGTATCAAGTGAGATTGGCATGCCAAATTCAAAAAAAATTGAATCTCCTAGAATGGAGAAAGGTTATTGTAGGCCTCAAGATCATGGTCATGTAGCATATGACAGTTTGTTGATATCTCTCATGAGGTCCAAGATACGAGCCTCAAAAGATCACTGCCCAATCATGCTTAGTGCACCTTGGGGACACTTTGGTCCGGCATGGTCGGGAATGTTCTACTAACTCCATGGATGGAATGGGGTTGTCACTAGCGTTTACCCGCTCAATGAGAACTAATGGTGCAGAATGTTCGGTGCTAGGATGTAATCCTTCAACACTATCCCTTCACCCTAGGAAATCACCATTTTACTTTAGACACATTAGACCAATTTTGACTCAATGACTCCAAATATTACATCATTTGATGATACAAATGTACATGAAATTAAGACAATACAAATGTAAGGATACAAAATTAAGACAATACAAATATAAGGATACAAAATTCATGGTAAGGAATCACATTTTTTGCACTTTACATGGCATTAAGATGATACAAATGTAAGGATACAAAATTAAATATGTATTTATAATCAAATCATAAAAATTAGGATATACAAAATGTGGGCTCTTAATATTTGTAAATCAGCCCCATGGGAACTTTTATATTTCAAATTTTGCATATAATATGCATGATGAAGCTCATTATTGTTTATATATACAAAACTTTTCATCTAAATATGCACATTATAGTTGATTGTTGTTTTTATATACAAAAATTGACATCTAAATATGCACATTATACCTCATATGCACATAGAATCATATACAAATTGTCAAAATAATTATACCATATTGTAGAATCATTCATCTTTATAGCCCAAAATCAATTAGGTGAACCTTCTAGATAAGCTCTAACCCTTATTGTTTCAAGTATTGCCTCATGGTCAGATTCATGAACTTTCCATAAATTCTTGTTAAGAGGTCTACCACGATATTTAATCAATTGAATATTTTTTGCAACATCAAGGTTAGACTAATGAAGGATATGTCTATGTATCTCAAAGTCCTCAAACAAGTAGGCATTAGAATTCTTGATAGGGTACCATCATTTTATTATAAAAATAAGTTAATGTCGATATCAATAAAAAGTTTAATAAATTGAGTTTAAGAGGTCTCAATACAACTTGACACAACAACAATACCTTCTAAGCCACGTGCCTGTCACAACAAGGAAACCTATTGGGTACTCAATACTCTCTCCATCAGTGACTGTAGTTTTCAATTTATTTTTGGCCTCAATACAATCACACAAAATGTAATATGTTCCTTCTTCATTTTTCTCATCTGCAATGACTTCATATACATGAATTTCATTTAGTAGAAAGCTATAAGATAATACCAAAATCAACATAAAGAACTAATAAATTGACCTTAAAATATATACAAGATGAGAAAAAGAATTCACTAAGTAATAAATTGATAAATCACCTGGTTCAACTACATTAGATACATGGACAAAATCCACTAATTTTTCCATCTGGTTCAGTTGTAGTGCTTGTGGAAGTTGATATGTATCTAGGGTTTGCAAAGGTCTACAAGACCATTGGTAAACCCACTCTTTTGATTCACATTCATCCCACAAAAAATGCATACACAAAGAGAAAAAACATGCAATCTATCTAGTATAAATAGCTAATGTTGTTGCATTTGAACTTCTAAATGAATGCATGTCACTTGTGTTAGAAATAGGGAATACTGAGAGGGCGGGGGTGAATCAATATTCTAAAAACTTTATCTTTTGCCCAAATATGGATATAACAAATTATCTTCACACATGCATAACATAAGAAACTAAATAACATGCATAGCAATAACATCAAAGAACTCATAACACATTGTTTGTTCTCGAGGAAACCCTGGCCAAGGGAAAACCCCGGTGAAGATGGTACCCACAAAGATTCACTAATAAAAAGTATCTTGTTAAGGATATTGACCCTGTTAGGAGTCTATTACAAGCATATAGTGTATCAGTCCTGATTAAGGGACTATAGGCCTTGTTAGAAGCCTCAACCCTATTAGGAGTTGTCAATACAAAAGCTGATTACTAGATGAGCCTACTGCCCAAACAAGTAATATACAATGTATACAAAATAGGTCAAGGTACATAACCTTTCTCTTCTTGTATCAATATTCCTTTACTACTCTTATCTTCGCATCATCACTATTACATTTTCTTCACAATTACATTTATTACATCAATTTTTTTCGCTTCATGTCTCTTTCTTTTCAATTTCAATTGCATATATATACAAGTTATTAAGGCTAATAAATTTACATGGTCGGATTCCATATATCATTATCTAAGAGTTAACATCTAGGATGTCATCCCTTTATATTGTTAAGTCATTATTTTGATAAACAAAATAATCCCTTAACTCTTTACCAATTCTGCCTTCATATTTTGTCCTGTTGGCTTCACACTGTCTTCGGTAAAACTGTCATAACTAATTCCGTACATGCCGTACTAACTTGCACTTTGAGCTAGGTCATCATTAACCATCATAGAGTCTATTTTCAAGTGCACAAGCATTGAACTCACTCCAATCAATGTCGCAAACAAAAACTATGTCCTGGTACACTGTGAAAACACTGTCTCAGACAAATTTGTGATGCGCTCTGCTATACTTGCTCTCTAACTTGTGTGATCTTCATGAGGATCATATGTTGTCATAATGACAACATCTATGTACTCACTTCAACCAAATTTCCAACAATCTCCCCCTCTGTCATTGGTGGCAACATATGAGAAAATTGGCTAAGTGTACAATAGCAAAATTTCAAAATTGTCTCAAAATTGGCCATAGTATAAGATATATACTATCCTTATATCTCCTCAAAAAATAATTCTTATATACTACAATACTCCCCCTAAGAGTATACATAATACTATCAATCTTCTGCTCTGTATAATTCTCAATTTTCTATATATCTCTCCCCCTTTGACAACAATGACAAAATAAAGTAGGGAGGCTAAAAAAATTGTAACACAAAAGATTATACCTTAAATGTCTTATTGCAAAGCCGGTAGGCTTGCAACACAATCTGCAAAATCAACTTTTATAGCTTCTAAGTCCTTTTCCTATGACTTCTTGATGGAATTTTCCAAATTGAGTAGTGTGCTCAGTCCATAAGCTGCAATTTGACATGCTTGGATGGTCTCAAAGTTGAATTTCTGAAATGATATCCTAGCTGTAAGAAATTCTTCCAGCTGCTCTTCAATAACACTTATCTTCATGGCAATATGTTCTCTTAGAAGAGTGAGTCTCCTCATTTTTTTGTTCCTCTCATCTTGCAAAATTCTTATTTCATCATACAGCTTCTGAACTTTCTTCTCAACATGACTAATCTTCACATTAGGATTAGAAAGAAGGTTTGATTCATTCTGAATCTCTGCTTCCTTCAACCTGATCTGCTTGTCTTCTTCTACTACCAAAATCTCTGGTGTTGTACACTGTATGTACAAAGACTTTCCTGTTCCCAAATGTCTCCTCAAATCCTTGATACAAACATCAAGACTATTGACATCATCTCTGATATTTTGACTAATATTCAAAAGCATTCCAGCCTCATAGTCTACTTGTGCCTTTACCTTTGCAATCTCAGATAGATTTGTAAAATCATCATCAAAGGTTCTCATCAGTTTCTTTTCTTTCTCCAGAGGTTCTGCATCTGTAATCTGTGTGGTTACAACTCCTTGTAACTTTTCAGTTAAGTCCTTCAGACAACCTTCAAGATTCTTTACCTTCTTGTTTTTACCAATAATTTTATTTAGGGAAGTGATCAATTCTAACTGATCATCATCATCAACTTCCTTTCCTAAATCTTCAAATAAAGATCCAATTTCTTTCTTCTTTTCAGTCTTAGGAGTAAGACCGATGTCTTCTTTTGTAGGAAGGAGTACTTCTACCTCAGTTTCTTTAGGTTCTTTAGTCATAGATTGGGTTTGTTCTGCTTGTTCAATTCTATCTGGTTCATTAAGAGCCGAATTGTCAACAATGTTCTCTAAGTTCTGAAATACATTTTCTTTAGTGTCCAAAGTAATCTTTGTACCTTCAACATTCATAGATTCTTCTTCAATATTTATAGTAGGTGGAGAAGGAATATCCTCCTGTCCTACTTCTTTCTCTTGCTCTACTGCAACTGAAGTCTCTCCAACAATTTATGCCATAACTTTAATTATTGCTTGTTTTATTTCTGTTCTCACTTGCTCATACTGTCCTGCCATGATCTGAATGGTTCTCCTCTTAGTCCTCAAAAGAGTGCTAAGGGGCTTCAAAATCTGTTCAAGATGCTCATCATCTTTCACAACACATAGTTTCTTCACCATATTTTCTCTTATAGTTTTATCTTCTTCTTCTGCTCTCATTTTCCTGTTAACAAGCTTCTTGAATAGGTCATCAAGAATCTTGCCCTAAATAGTATCAAACTTCTTGTTAGCCAGAATCATGTACTTAACAACAAAATTTTCAAGATTCAATCTCTCAGAATAGTCATAAATATCATAGTACTTATTCATCTTAGTAAAGTCTCCATCTTGTATGATTTCTTCATTCACTCTCTCAACTCTGGTTTTCCATGCTTTCTTCTTCACAGTAGAGTCATCATCTTTAATTACTGCAATTGTCCTAGGGACTAGTGGCATCAAAACTTTCTGCCTCTTACCAAGTCCTGTAGCACTTTCCTTCACTCTCTTGCTAGGTGTGGAAGAAGAGGATCTAGTGGATTTCCTTATTTCTTGTTCTTCCTTAGGTTCCTCAACTTTCACCTTTACTTGTGTAGGTTCATGCTCAACTACACTTGATGACAAGGGATGTACAAACAAGATTTTTTTCTGCTCAATACCTCTGATTGTTGCTGCTGTCTTCTTTGCAATATCAAACTCATGCTCTGTCATGCCAAAATCCTTTAATATTTTCTTTATAGTGTTGGCCACTCTCTTCTTAGACTACTTGTCTTCCATTACAGCTTTTTCAAAGTTGAAGTTTTCTTCAAATGTTCCAAATCTCTTACATTGGGTGTCCAACTTATTCTTAAGTAACCTGCCAACATATCCTTCTATCTCTACCTCAGATATCTCATAGCCAAGAGGGTCTATGAACTCAATTCTAGGTTCCACTACTTCAATATAGGTAAAGTCAATGTCAACCATGAAACATATATCATTTTTATATTTCTCCACAACAGATTGTGGAATCCTTGATCTGCTAGATACCAATCTTTGAAATCTCTTCAATACCAACATAGCACTTTCATTCACATTATCAATAACATGTTTCAAATATACTTTATTGATTCTTTCCATAGTGTTTTGTCCATTATACCAATCATCTATAACTGAGTAAGGAAATCTTCTTAATAGGTGGAAAAACATATAAGTGATCAAAGAAGAAAATCTAAATTGTGCATACTTGGTCTTCTTAATCTTCTCCGAGTTTTCAAACAATTGAATTCTCATGATTTCACACATATCTACTGGTACCTTGTCAACACACATCAAATATGCTATATGTACCATACCAGTTGCCATATCATCTTCTCTAGAATTTGCACAAAACTTAGTGGTTAGGATTTTGCACAAATATCTCACATCATCTTGCTTGATTTTACTAATTACAATTCCTCTACCATTATAGGATGAACCTGTGTTATCAATAACTATTTTCCTCATATTCTTCTCATTTAAGGGAATAGCACCAAATTTAGATAATCTAGTTACATCATGAATCAAATCAGCAGTAATGTCTATTACTCTATCCTCTAGCCAAAATTTCTCATTATGAATTTTTCTCAAAATGATCTTAGTGCATTCTTCATCGTCAAACTCATATTTCAATGAATACCTAACAATCTCATTTTCTTTCAAATGTTCATATCCTTGTTTCAAAGACATATCTTGATTGTAAATCTCCTGATACTCACTGGTAAAGTCACTATCACTTAGGGTTTCAATCTTACATCCAAGATAACTTCTTACATTTTCCAAATGCAAAACTCCATCTGGTACCAATGATAGTGCTAACTTAGGATCATCTTCCAAGGGTTCTATTGGTTCTTTCTTCAATCTAGGTCTATTCTTATCTCTGACATTGTGAATTAAGGATACATCCATGATTGCTTCTAATCTCTTATACTGATTCAAAGATTTATCAAGATAAATACCTCAAATTCATGATTTTAGGGCTTCCGCAGATTCGGTGCTTCAATCCTTCACCAAATCATTGCAAAATGCTTCCAATCACTGCTTTCTACTCTTCCAAACACTTCAATTCACTTTGATAGACAAATAACTTTGATCATAACCTTTTATCACTTGAATCTCACTTGAGTCTGACATCGCATTCAATTCTTTTGCCACTTCATTCCAAAAAGTTGTTTCTGTTAACCTGCAAAACTTAAAGCTTCTTGCGATCTTGTAAAACATAACATTTTCTTTTATGCTCTTAACCATAGCATTAGTACATCATAAAATACCTTACATTAACTACACAAGACTTAATTTATCATAAATCTACTTCTACACTAATTCTAAGTTCCTAAACTACTGCAATTTACATAATTTAAGTGCTCAAAGTTAGGTTAGGTAAGGATTCACTCTTACCACTTGATACTTCACCTTTCTGATTACCTTCAATGTTGAATATGTCTCCTTGATCTATGCCTTTAACAAAATTTACTTCATCTTCATTACTGTAGCAACCTTTTTGACTATTTCCTATACTTTCATTTCTTCTTGCATGATTCCTAGGGTTAGGGTTAGGATGATAAGTTCCATTGTTCATTCTACAAAATCTTGTTGTATGTCCAATCTTGTTACATATCTAACAAACAATTCTATTGTTCCCATATCTTGGTCCTTGCTGATTGATCTGTGACCTGCAATTTCTAGCAATGTGTCCAACCTTGTTGCATCTATAACATACTACTCCATTTCTTCTATTCATATCTTCAATAGGTCTCTTATCTACATTGTTAGTATTCCTAAACATTCTACTACCATAATTATTCTCAATAACTTCAGATTTTCTACATTCAATAGCTCTATGTCCAAAACCATGACACTTATAATAATAACCATTAAGAGGTTTAAATTGTTTACCTATGCAATCTCTCTTCATGTGACCAATAGTATTACAACCAAAACATCTACCTTTGAATTCTCTTTGCATACCTTTGGGTGATTCTTCTTTCTTGGGTGATTCTTCTTCTTAAGGTGCATCTTCAGATTTGTTGATCTCATCTGACTTCTTTTCATCAATTCTTTTACATACTTTTAGATATGGTTCTTTTCTTTCATCATTTATTTAGAATATATTAAATCCAAGTACAGTCTTATCATAGGATGGTTTCCCAAAAGATACTTGTTCATCGATCTTCTCACTATTTGAATATAGCCTTTCGAGTTGTTGTTTGGATTGAGTCAATTCACCTTTCACAATCTTATTGTATTTCTCAAGTTTTGTATGTTGCAAATTTACTTTCTCAAATTCAGATGTTACTTTGCCAAGTTTAGATCTTAATTCTTCATTTTCAATCTTCAATCTTTCATTCTCAGATCTCAGATTTGCTTCATTTTTGTCATTTCCATCTTTCAAACTTAGTTTCAATTTTGCTATCTTCAATTCATGCTTAAGGATCACATTTTCTTTTTCTAAATTGTCATCACAATCTTCAATAAGAACTTCGGATTCCTTTTCAAATTTCAAATCTTCTATCTTGTTTTTCAATTTCTCAATAAGGTTCTTTGCATCATCATATTTCCTTTTCAGAGTGTTTCTTTCATTAGTTAGCATATCAATCTGCTCAAGAGCTTCATCAAGATTCTTCTGTAGCTGATCCATATCCATAGAGATCTTACTCAAGCTACTAGGCTTTCCTTGAATGATTCTTCTCCAAGTAACTAAGCTCTGATACCAATTGTTAGAAATAGGGAATACTGAGAGGGGGGGTGAATTAGTATTCTACAAGCTTTATCTTTTTCCCAAATATGGATATAACAGATTATCTTCACACATGCATAACATAAGAAAATAAATAACATGCATAGCAATAACATCAAAGAACTCATAACACATTGTTTGTTCTCGAGGAAACCCTGGCCAAGGGAAAACCCTGGTGGGGATGGTACCCACAAAGATTCACTAATCAAAAGTATCTTGTTAAGGATATTGACCCTATTAGGAGTCTATTACAAGCATATAGTGTATTAATCCTAATTAAGGGACTATAGGCCTTGTTAGAAGCCTCAACCCTGTTAGGAGTTGTCAATACAAAATCTGATTACTAGATGAGCCCACTGCCCAAACAAGTAATATACAATGTATACAGAATAGGTCAAGGTACATAATCTTTCTCTGCTTGTATCAATATTCCTTTTCTGCTCTTATCTTCGCATCATCACTATTACATTTTCTTCACAATTACATTTATTACATCACTTTTTCTTCGCTTCATGTCTCTTTCTTTTCAATTTCAATTACATATATATACAAGTTATTAAGGCTAATAACTTTACATGGTCAGCTTCCATATATCATTATCTAAGATTTAACATCTAGGATGTCGTCCCTTTATATTGTTAAGTCATTATTTTGATAAACAAAATAATCCCTTAACTCTTTACCAATTCTGCCTTCATATTCTATCCTATCGACTTCACACTGTCTTCGGTAAAACTATCATAACTAATTTCGTACATGTCATACTGACTTGCACTCTGAGATGGGTCATCATTAGCCATCATTAGCCATCATTAGCCATCATTAGCCATTATATGTATATATATACATGCACATATATGCATATATATATACACATACATATAGATGCATATATATATACATGTATATGTACACATACATACATACATACATACATACATACATATATATATATATATATATATATATATATATATATATATCTATGTATATCATGTGCATATATACATGCATATACATATATATACATGCACATATGTACACGTGTATATATATATGTGTGTGTGTGTGTGTGTGTACATATACATGTATACATATATATGTACATACACATACATGTATATATATATATATACATGTGTATATATATACATACCCACACACACACACACACATATATATATATGGGTATGTGTAGGATCATGGTATGCCAAAAAGTGGCGATGTAAAAAAGAAGTCCCGATTGATAAACTCTTTGAAAAATAAGTATAACTTTCAAAAAATATAACATTTATGAAATCTGAATTATACATCACATTCTATGCTTCACCTATTACAATAATAATAGACAATTCTTTCAATTTGATGAAGTTTAGACTAAGTTAAGGTGGTCAGACATTAGAGTTTTTATATTCTGGAAAATTTGTAGCAGAAAAATCATAATTAATTATTTACTT